>JAWWEE010000122.1:41508764-41582149 GCA_035221455.1 Xenops minutus | reverse complement strand
GGCGGCCGGGCCGGGCCGCGGGCGAGCGGACAGGCGGCAGCGCCGGGCGGAGGAGCCGAGCGCCCGGAGATCCGGGGAGGCCCCGCCGCGCCGCTCGCAGTCCGGCCGGGCAGGGGCAGGGGCACGGGCAGGGCGGGGGCGGTGCCTGCCGGCGGGCGGGCCGGGCACATGTGCGCCTGTCGCTCCGCCCCGTGGCGGGGCTCGGCCGCCCGGCGCCCCGCTCCGGGCCGCGGGGTGTGCCCAGGGCCCCGCCGGGCCGCGCTGCGGGCGCACCCGCACAGAGCGGGCGGTGGGCACCGGGCAGGCTCGGACGGACCCAGGGGGTGAGGTGCCTCCCCGCCGGCTGCGGGCGGAGCTGGGCCCCGCGGGAAGGGAGCGCCACCTCCGCCGCGGGGGCTGCAGCACACGGGGGCGGCTCGGGCCAGGGCGGCCCGAGACCGTCAGACCGCAGCACCGAGGCCCTGGCCAGAGCCCAGGACAAAGCCGTGACCTGGCGCACCTCTGAGGTCCGGACCCCTTCCTGAGCGAGCGCAGCACTCCCCTCATCACCCACAGGAGGCCATATATGACTGGATTTCAGAAAACAGTTGATAGAACAGCGATCAAAATGGTGCAACAGTGATCCTTCAAAACCCATCCCCATTGCCCCAGTGAAAGCCTGCTGGCACCCCTGTCACTGCCGTCCCTCTCCCGGTCTGATGTTTTACAACTGCTTGTGGCAGATGCTAAGAAAAAGTTCCAGGAATGGTGCGAGCCATATTTCAGCTGTGCTCGGGACATGTGTGCACCCTGCCATAGCTGC
The DNA here is from genome assembly GCA_035221455.1 of Xenops minutus. Classification (NCBI taxonomy): domain Eukaryota; kingdom Metazoa; phylum Chordata; class Aves; order Passeriformes; family Furnariidae; genus Xenops; species Xenops minutus. The sequence continues at coordinate 41,581,347 of JAWWEE010000122.1, read as the reverse complement.
AGCTCCTCTGAATTCACAGGTTCATATCAGCTACCAACCGCAGCCAAAGTGGGAGGCCTTGATCTCTTCAGAGCAGGAGTAAAGGGCAATACTTTCCTTATGGAAGCCAGATTGTGCAAGAGGATTTACAAGCATTTACTCATAGCCTTCATTTTAAGAGCAGGTACCTGTAAACTCTGTAGAAAGTGTTCACAGTTAAAAATGTTCTGGTAAGTAGTTTTCAGATTGCCACTGCTCTGTCATTTGTGAAGTGCAAAACAGCCCTGAATCTTACTTTTTAATCACAGCTATTGTTGCAGAAGTTGGGGTAGTTTTATTCATTCTATGTAAAAAAGTTGCTTCTGTCAAATGAACGATACTAGCCTGATGAAGAAAAGAAGCAAATATCAAGGCTCTGATCTTGGTAACATTTCCTTATAACTTCAAGAAAGCTCCAGACTTCAAACTTCCCTGTGCTTCTACAATGCTAAGTGAGCCAGGGCACTGAGCATGAATAGTGCAGGTGTCCAGAAGGCTCAGTTACAGCCCCAGCACAGCACTTGTAACAGGGAAGTTGGGTATCAGGTCATGGTACAGAATTGTAATGAAAATGTGCACAGAACAGGCATGGAGCTAGTCAGGATTCTGAGTTGCAACTAATGTTCTAGCACAGTATTTTCTAAGTTAGTTATAACCTAATTCACCTAACTAAACAGTGTTGATGGTCTAGTCTGGCTTGAAGCAAAATTGTCTCCATATATACCTGCTTATGTGTAATAGAGGTTTGAATAGCAATGTATTTCCTCTCAAAATCCCAAAGTAGTTATGAAGTGATTTTAGCTCTCCTCTTGGTCACTGATCAAAGATACACTGGTCCTTAATCTGACCCAAAGTCCCCTTACAGTAACTCAAATATAATTTTATTACAGTTTGTTCTATTTAGTGGGTATTAAATTGCACAAAATCCTTTTAAATACTAGCTCAGACCATTCAGTGTCCAAAATTGATTAACTAATAGCTCCAATGTGGTTACAGGCGAAAATCATCATATCCTAGTAGTGAAAATACTATTGCTATAGGATTCCCTTCACAAGTGAATTACCTTGTGGGAAAACATCCTGATGCTTCATTGAAGGGCTTTGGGACTAGGGTTCTTGCAATACATCTGATTGTTAAGACCAACAGAGAGATTCTTGCAAAGTCTGAAAGCTTTTGGATAAGGCCCAACATGCCAGAAGTTATTTTATTCTCATCAGGTGGAAAACAGAAAGCAAAGATCCATCTTCCAGCACACACTTTATCCATCAAAGATTTCAGAATGTACAGGGCTTTGGACTGAGTTCAAAATCTATTCTGGGATCTTAATAAAGATCCACACAAGGAACCAGACAGAGACCTTCTACTGCAAATGCATTCAGGAAACTGCCTGGGCCTCTGTCAAAGCTACTTAAGAGAATTGAATTTTAAAATTAACCTGAAGCAGAGCATGTAATGTTGTTAGTCCTGTGTAAACAGAGATTATTTTCTTATTACAGTATTAATTCTCAGAAGTGGAGAGGAAAATAAAAAACCAAACCTACCTGAATAGCTGTTTTGTCCTGCAGAGCTTATGCACAAAACAAGTTCATGTCTGAATGAATAATCCCACCAATTTTAGCTAGGATTTACACATCATACCCTGAATTAGATATGTCTAAATCAACTCAAGTGTGTATCCATAGAGCTAAAAGAAGATTTGATTCTTTTTCTTTTAGTTTTTAATAAGATTCTATGACTTTTCAACCTGAGGTACAATTCCTAATATTTTAGATGACATCCTAGCTCCATTGAAGTCAATGGCAATTTTCAAGTTTACCTCAGTGTTATTTCAACTTCCTCTTCTGTACTTTAAAAATTACTTTTCTGTACAAGACAAAAGGACTTCAGAGGTTATTTTTATAAACTGGGGGCTATTCTCTTTCTGTAACTATTTACTTAGTCATGGAACTAGCTTATCAGAAAAGAGATTCAAACTCTACCTTATTCAAATATTAGAGCAAACATCTTTCCTACAAAGATAATACAATTATCTTGTTTTAAAACAGAAATTCTGCCTGTTTTGGGGGAAGAGTCAGCATCTTCACTTTTTTCCTTTGAGCTAGGAGTGTAATTTATTTTTATAACATACCCTAGGCAAAGCTCCACTAATTTGAACGCACTTTTACAGGTGCCTTTAGTGATAATCTTTCAACTGGCACCTTCACAGCACTACAAACTTAAAACTTCAATAAATTTTCACCTTTAAAATGTTTAGGCAAGCTTGAAATTACCACTTTCCTATACTTTTTTTTGTCATTTACTTTCTGTTTTGTGAGCCTTTCTGGCTCAGATCCTATTGCTATAAATGTTAAGAAGTTACCACTTCTCAACTAAAATGGAAATTTACCCTATAAGCAAAAGAAGGTGTGTAATGTGCGTACTTAGTTTTTATTTTTAGCATACTTACAACTTTGAATTAATTACATGCTTTTTTTATAACTGCCATGGTACTGCATTGCAGTTACAGTCATATTAATAGTTTATAGACATGTTTAAGGTTCTGGGTGCAAAGCCCAGAAGAGCTCATGGACTTTTAAACCTGGTGGTAAACCAGGTAAACCTGGGTGGCTGATACTGTTAGAAGGAATCATAGGAATCCTAGCTAACAGAGAAAGAGAAATGGAGATGGTATGTTATTCTTCTCAGTATCTTAAATGTACAAAATACATAAGTTATATTATCTGATTTTATTTTTTTCTACCCCTTTTTGAGACAGTGATATTGTATTTTGTGTATTTGCAGGCAGGAACTTGACACAGAGGAAAAATGGACAAAGGCACCCATTTACTGTCCAATGTGAGGTACCTACAACCTCACATGGTAAGGTCAGAAAAGCCTCAGCATTTTGTGGCACAATGTTTTCCAAATACAGCTTCCCTTGATTTTAGATGTAGTTGTCATTATCCAATGTTTCAAAAGTGAGTTGAGTCAGCTAACAGAAAAATAAGAATGAAATACACAACCAAGTATAAAAATTTACATAATTTGCAGAACCTTCATTAAACATTGTAGCCCAAGTAGAACTTGCCTCTGTTGAACGTAGACACGTTCAGTTGTATTACTCAAGAGATTTCTTCCTTTTTTTTAGTGTTCTGACACATTTGCTACATATATTTAAAAATATGTGTGTGTATACACACACATGCATACATACATATGTGCCTCTGTATGTGTGTGTGTTCATATCCCAAGTGAAATAGGGTGATATACACAACAGTTGACTTGGCTGCACAGCCCTGATTTAACTCCAAATTCAGTATGCTCAGGAAAATATGTGATCTTGTCATTAAATCTTTTTCATGATGAACAATGGGGCCAAAGTAAAGCTGAATTCTGAGTTTTGAATATGTGGATCAGTAATGTGGAAATCTTTTCATATAATTCTTTTCTATTTTATTAAAAAGTAACATTACTATTAAAGAAATGCCATGGTCTTATATTACAACTGAGCCATGTGAAAGAGCTGGAACTCTTTCCATCCTTACACAGGACACTTCCACTTCCCAGAGGCAGGTCACTAGTAGGTAATCACCACTTACCTAGTCAGTGCCAGAAGTAATGAAAAGGCCTGAGAGTTCTATCCATGTTTCTACAACAATTATACAGAAATTCAAGGATGCTGAGATTAGATTTACTTGGGGAAAGGTCCAGATCCAAACCAAAATATTTGTATCAGGTGTCCCTAGAAGCCCTCCAGATCAGTTTGCCCTCTTCATTTCCTCATGATATGTGACCCAGTGCTGCAGCCCTGGCACTATATTGTATGAACCCATCACCTCAGCCTGTGATCCTGTTGCCTTAACGTGGGGCACCATCACCTCAGTCTGGGGCAGTGTGGGTCACCATCCCCTCCATATGGGTTGCCAGCACATCAGCCAAGGAGCTGGTGCACCTGGAAGCTTCCAAGTAAAGGCACTTTGTCTATCTGTCTCTAATAATGTTGTTTTGAGAGGTTTTTGAAGGAATTTGGGCATCACCAACCTGGGGCACCATTATCCCAATCTGGAGCACTGTCACTTCAATATGGGGCACTGTTATTCCAGCATGGAAAACCACTATCTCAGCATGGGGCCTCATTGCCTTAATCTTGGGCACCCTTATCCCAAACTGTCACCTCGACCTGAACCCTATGACCACAGTCGGGGGCAGTCACTTCAACTAGGGCCATTATCACCTCTGCTTGGGGCCCCAATGCCTGGATCTGGGGGCAATCACCTCAGCTAGGAGCACTATCACGGTGGAGCCCTGTTCCTTCCACTCAGCATGCCATTGTCTCAACCCAGAGCCCCATAGCCTCAACCTGGGGCACAATCACCTTAGCATGCAGCTCCATCACCTCAACCAGGAGCAACACTGTGTCAACCTGAGACACTGTTACCTCACCGTGGGAACCCATGACTTCAGCCTGGAGCCACATCACCACAGCCTGGGGACCAGCACCTCAACTTGGGACACAATCACCTCAGCTTCAGGTCCTCTGGCCTCAGCAAGAGTCCCACCAGCTCTCTGGCCCATTCCAGTGGAGCTGAGAAGGGTGCGAAGGAGTTGGTGTCTGTATCAGAAACAGTGTGGCCAGAGGAACGGGGGAAGTGATTCTTCTGTACTTGGCACTGGTGAGGCCACACCTCAAGTACTGTGTCCATTTCTGGACTCCTCAGTTCGAGGAAGGGGATTGAGATGCTGGAGCAAGTCCAGAGGAGAGAAACAAAGCTGATGAAGGGTCTGCAGCCCACGTCCTATGAGGAGTGGCTGAGGGAGCTGTGGTTGTTTAGCCTGGAGAGGAGAAGGCTCAGGGGAGACCTTATCGCTCTCTACAACCACCTGAAAGGAGATTGTGGCCAGGTGGGCATTGGCCTCTTCTCCCTGGCAACGAGTGACAGGATGAAAGGACACAGTCTTAAGATGCACCATGGGAGGTTTAGGCTGGACATTAGGAGGAATTTCTTCACAGAAGGCGTGATTACACATTGGAATGGGCTATCCAGGGAGGTGGTGGAGTCACCATCCCTGGGGGAGTTTAAGCGGAGACTGGACTGGCACTTGGCGCCACGGTGTAGTTGACAAGGTGGTGTTAAGTCACAGGTGGACTCGGTGATCTCAGAGGTGTCTTCCCAGCGAGCTGTTCTGTGATTCTGCTGTGGGGAGGGCGTGCCTGAGGGCCCGTCCCCGCGGGAGGCCGCGGCGCTGCTCCCGCCCCGCTGAGGCGCCGCCTCCCCGGGCCCTGCCGAGCCGAGCCGAGCCGAGCCGAGCCGAGCCGTGCGCAGGAGCCGGCGGCGCTGGCGGCCGTGGCGGCGCTGTGCACCGCCCGCCTCCCGGCCGCGCTGCTTCCCGTGCCCGTGAGTATCTGCCCCGGCTGCCGCCGCGGTTACCACAACAAAGCGGGGCCGGGGAGGCCGCGGGGGTCGGCGGCGGCTGCTGGCGGTGCCTGCGGGAGCTGGCGGCCCGGCGGTGGGGCCTGCGGTGCCCGCGGGGCGGTTGGGGGCGGTTGGGCACGGCGGGGCTGTTCCTCCCCCGGCTGCGGCAGTTCCCTCCGAAACGAGTCGGGAGACGTGTCTTGTTCCTGTGTACGTCTGTATCACTTTTAACCACTGTATGCATATCTCTTATGTTCCCTCTGATTGGCGGTGCTCCCGCCCGCGCCCCTGCCCGAGCGGTGCGCACGGAGGTGCCCCCGAGCGCGCTGTCCGCAGGGCTGGCGCTGCCCTTCGGCCGCCGCGGTTCGGTGTTCCCGGCCTGGGACCGGTGTTACCCCCGCTTCCGTACTGCCTTGGCCCCTCGGGGAGCAGGAAAAGGCACCGGCCCTCGCCGGCTTTGGTGGCGAGTTACAGCGCCGTGCGCGCCATCCTTCAAGTTACCGGGCTGGAAGGGTCGCGTTGCAGTGATGCTCAAATAGGGATCAGTGGAGTGTTTTGGTTGGGTTTAATTAGTGGTATTTAAGTCAACTGACATGATCATTGTAAACAGCCTGTCTCGGGCATGGTAAATCGTCGCAGGAGTCCCATCTCCACACTTTGGTCAGAACGATAGTCTTTGAACTCCCCGTGCCCTGCACAGGGCTGTGTTCTGCGCTAACAATTCCCAAGGTGGGCAGAAATAACCAGCCATCAAATCTCTTGGCCCCTGTGGATTGGTATGGAAATCACAAAAGAGGTAACTGTGAAACCTGGGTCCCTGTAGCAGAACAGAGTACCGAATTCATTTGAAAGCGACTCAGCGAGATGGTACAACAAAATGCAATGTATGTTGCGTTTGTCAAACTCTGTCTTTTTTCTGGCGTTTTCACAGCACGTTATGGAAATTGGCGTTTCAAAATGTAATTTAGCATGGCTTGTGGCACAGCATAATTTGAAATCATGTATCCTTTATGCCTGGCTGAAGTTTTTCCTTTACAATTGTGCTAAACAATTTTTCTGAAACTAGTATAATTACACTATGCAAATAACTTGCACTTGTTCATTCTTACTAAAAAACATATATTAAAAAGTATCTAGTGTTTGCATTTGGATGTGTATATATTTTAATAAATACGTGGTTAAAATTCCTATGTAACATTCATAAAAACACCAGGACAATGATATGAGATGGAATGAATGTAACAGAAATAGCAGTGCTAAATTTCTTTTGTATCCCTGCTTTTGTCTGTAGTGAGGTGCTCAATATAGAGCATAGTGTGCTTTGTGCACATTTTTGTTTCTATGAAAAAAATAGTTAATCTCTATCTTGGTTAGAAAGTGATTGCTAGAGTTGTCAGTGGAGACAGAGCAAAGTACCACAAAGTTAAATGCTTCAGAGGAGTTATTTGAAGACTAAAATGAAGTTGTCATTGCCAGAAAATAAGTAAGCATGAGTTTGTGAAATAACTGGCCTTTCAAAATATAGTTGTCAGAGCTTTGGACCCTACTTTTGAAATGCCTCAAGCTCTCCCACCACTTTTTCCTGTGTTTTTGTTTGTTTGTTTTGTGGTGCATAGGTTGTTCCTCTGATTTTTCTCAACCTAGATAATATATGTAATGGTTCACAATAGAAACCAGAGAAAAAGACAAGTAATTTGGGGAGATTCTATTCATTTTCTTGGAACTTACAACTTTTGTGACCTACTGGGATTTTTGTTTTGGTTTTGTGCTTGCCCATGTTTAGAAGGGTGTTCAGAGGGTCATGTGTTTCTTCATAAGACTTAAATGGGCTCAAAGGACCATCAGGATTGCAGAGCCTGTCGAGGCTTTGAAAGTGCAATTGGCTGATCCCTTTGAAGGCTCAACCCAGGAACACACAAAAGTGCGAAATTTGCAGAATGGGTGGCATATGGTTGCCTGTGGCATAGGGATGGTAGCATCTACAAGTTTTTTAAAGTCTGCCCTTTTGGATGACATAGTATTATACCTGAAGCTTTGATGTAAGAGTCTGAAAGTGAGCTGGATCTTAAGTGAGCCTGAGTATCTCCCTAAATCCATGGGAAATTGGCAGGCTTACTGTGGTGGCTGTACCTCACTGCTACCACAGTAGGTGAGGTACTGTGTACCAGAGCTGTTTCTTAAAGCTGTTTCATTCTCTGCTTCCTGGTGTTATGTTTGACAAAGGCTGGTGATAGTAATGCTCTAAAACATGACCTATGTTCCTTGTCTAAGTTTTTTTCCACCCAACAATTTCAACTGATGTTTAAGTCACAATTCAGTGTTGAGTATTTGTCATTCTTAGGGCTGCATTGTAATGATAAACAATGGAACACCAGGAAACCCATTTTATGTTGAATTTAATAGAGCCCTATGTTTCAGCATCTTAACTGCTTTTGCATTCTTGGTATCTTGTCATCTGAAGAAACAAACAAGTCACAAAAATATAATGCAAGAGGTTATCTCTAGAGGCTTTTACCTCATTTGCCCCATACACACATTTTGAGGAAACAAATATATTTAGAGTCTTCCTAAGTGATATTTCTTGAAGCTGCTCTTTATATACTGATTCAGCAACTGAATTTCTATACTTCCCCCTGCCCATCTGTACCAGGCGGTGCTTGTTCCTCCCACTGAAAATTAAAATTGCATCTTATTTTCAGTGGCTGTGGAGTGTGTAATTATTACATCTACAAAACTGCTTGTATATGTTTTAAACTGTGATAATAGGTGCATCTTGCAGTGGAGGGCCCTATGAAGGAAATCCTTCCAGAAACTGAGCTCTGTTTGATGTGTTTGGAAGCACATCTATGCAAACTGTTGAAGGAAATGCTATTTGTGTAGTCAGGTCACTGAGCATACTAAATCCATAGCATTAGAAGCATGAAAATGCTTCTAGTTCAGTGAGCATTTCTGTTGGGGGGACAGGTCATGTGTTGTGCCACTTGGTAGGGTTGGCCTGATATTCTAAAGTATGCTGTGATTTATCTGCTGCTGGACTCCATCAATAGCTTGTGAAATGGTGTACTTGCTTCCTTTGTGGTCCTCCCATCTATTTCAGGACCAGCTCAGAGGCAAATCCAGAAAAATCCTAGAATACATGGCATGTGAACAGTATAGATAGTTCTTGTATAAAAGTTTCAATGCTCTTGAAGTGTATTATTAAAAATAATACACTTGAAGTGGTTTATTTTTGAGGTCTGGCTTCCCAACAGTAGCAGATGGACATCTGTAGATTCTGAACATTTCTGGCCCATACCTCTCTTGTGTGCAGTGAATGAGGCAGAAGCATAGACTAGTCACAACTGGTCTGTTATGAGGTGAGAGTAGGGGGGAAAGTTACCGTACAGATATTGGTGAAAGAATTGTTGTTTCTCCCTTGCTTTTGAACTGTGCTGAAAAGAGTGGTTCTAGGCCTCTGTGTGGTTTCAAATACTTGACTCCCAACAATTGCAACTGCCTTAGTAGGTGCCGAGGAAATCACTTGCAGGTAGTCCCATGGCTGATACACCAGTATGATGGCCTTTACCTGGCAGATACATTGAAGTTTTGCTTTAATAGGAGGAATTTTTTTCCTTTTTCTTGCATGCAGTTGTGGACTGCTGTGCCAGACTCACTCCCTTTGCTTGTGGAGAGTCTGATTGGATACACCTTGCTCCAAAACTTAAATCTTGATGTTGGGCAGAAATACTCCTCATAGAAGTGTGCCAGTGTAGCAGGAGTGGGAAAACTAATTTCCCTTTTACTTTGCTCTTCACCCTTGATACCTGGTAGTACAGTGTGTTTTTTGGAATTTTCTTACCTATTCTATGGTGTTGGAAGACTGTGGCTATGGGTCACTTTTAGGAAAGGTCAATACCAGTGACCAATTTCCCCCTAGCATCTTGCTGCCTTTTAGTCTCTGAGGTAGCTGGAGGTGGGATTCATCCAGGACTCTTCCAGGTAGTGAGAAGCTGTGTGTGGCAGCAGGCCCATGAGACTTTGATGTTGGTGGTGTCACTTATGCTTGTAGAGGTGAAGGGCCTTATGAAGGAAATCCTTCCAGAAGCTGCTAATACTTTTATCATCCAACATGATTCACTGTCTGTATTTTTGATTTTGATGGTAAGCTGCTGCTTTTCCCCATGGGTTCAGAGGGTTTGCAGGTCATTTTTTGGAATTGTCAGCAGTGAGTGAGTAGTAATGGTCTGTTTGGACAGGTCTGATGGTATCATCACTCCCATCATTTAATGTCAGTATCCTCTGACCCAGCCTTTCTGCTCAAGAGGTCACAAGATGACCTTTGCTAAAGAACCTGAAGGACAAATATTTAGTGTGTTTGTGTGAGTGAAGTCCTGGAGCCACAGATACATTATGCTGAGAAGCATGTATTTCAGCTTTTCAAAGTAGGGGAATGGCTTATTTTTGGCTCAAGAGGAACTATTTTTTATTTTTATTTTTTCCCCCCCTTCTTCTTCTTTTTTCCACTGTTCTCTCCCCCGTCCTCCCCTGCCTTCATACATTCACTTTAAAGCCTTTCCCCTGCAGTCATTTAGGGCTTTCTGGTGGTCATGTGCTTTCTTTTGCTTTGACCAATGATGACAATTGACTGTGTTCCAGGATTCTCTAGTGCCCATTGGCTGAACTGAACTCTTACTTGAAATAGCCAGGAGACTCAGGACTTTCTGTTGCAATTCTTTTAAAAGGACTCAAGAGTACTTTGGAGCATATCCAGTGAGTCTACCTCTGTTTGAGACAGAACTGCTGTTCTGAGGGCTAATCTGTCATAGATTTGTGAGTTACTAAACTGCATTTTAGAGCATACAGGGGAAAATTCTTCCATTGTGTCCAGAGAGAACCAAGACTAAAAGCAAACCAAAACAAACAATGGGAATCCCTGCTCTTGAAAAAAAAAAGAGCAGCAGAGGAGTAAGGGAAGCCATTGGTGTGTATATTGACCCCATACATTTGAAGTAGCAGGTTATCCCTTCTTTCTCTTCTCTAGTGTCAGCTGAGGATCAGCCAGATGAATAGTTTTAGATGCATTAGAAATGATAATTTTGATCTGAGCTTGAATTAGGTCCTGTGAGATCTGGTCTGTGAGGAACAAACATGGTTCTGTTGGTCCATTCAGATTGCTTTGTTCAGGCACAAATCTGTTACTGTCTCATAAGCCAGCAACAAGAAGTTTGTCATTAATTAGCAGTAAATACTTATATGCAGGCTGTAATCTGAGCAAAGGGATTCACCCCCACATAGTTATTTTTGGGTGGTTGATCAGAAGCAACATGGTTACTTGTAACTGGACAGAGCCAAATTTTTCTTGCAGGTGAACCATGAAAGGATAGAAGCTAATAATAGTTGGAAGATGTGACATTGTAAGATCATAGGTTTTTATGAGCTCATCAAAGTGGTTTTATGTTAAAAATATACAAGGCTGTGTTCTGTAGATTGATTATGAAACAATCATAGTTTGGATTGGGGAAATTGGTACTCAAGTTTGGAGAACATACAGTGTGCAGAACAGCTGTAGCAGATACTGTGCTCCCAGCTTGGAAAATATGCATGTCTGCTAAAGAGGCTGGTTGTCTCATTTATTGGGGGTTTCTCTTAAGGGAAATAGTTTTCCAAGAGCTGTATTTCCTCCTTTGCATGCTTTGTTTTTTCTTACAAGTAAATATGAAAGCTTCAATTAAAGAGGAGGTAGGTAGGGCTGGATATGAGTGGTTTCTCACATGGCTGGAAGCAGCTGCATTAGTTGATCTTTACAGCTATCGAGTGTATCTGAGAACAAATTAAGTTTTTGGTTAGTCTGCTTTACAGGTTTTAAGCCTCATGTTTTCCCACATTTCCCCTCTTTTAAACTAAACAAACCCCCAGAAGTAGGACTTTTCTCATCTTAGCATTTTTATTGCTCTCTTCTAGACATTTTCAAATTTGTCTTTTCGGTTTGTTTGCTGGGCTTTTTTTTTAGCCTCAGCCAAAAATGAAAAAGGCAAGGAGAAGGAATGGGGTGTGGTTCATCTACCATTTTCAGCCTCTCCCAAGTTCACCCTACAAAGAGGCAATTTAGCAGTCAGCAGGTTTAGGGGGCAGGATCCCTGGAGCTGAAATAACTAGTATATAGAATTAGAGGATTCTGGAGTGACATAAAGAACATGTGCCGCTGGTAGTTTAAATCTTTTAATTAAAACACCTTAACCTTCCGGCGTCCTTGCTCTCAAACACTTGTTTCTGCTCTCTGAGATCAGGAGGTTGGGTCCCCCTTGTGAAGAGGTAGAAATTTCCAGCTGAAAGGAGATATGCCTCTGTGGCAGCACTAATTGTATGGGCTGGGAGAAGGTTGCCTGCCTGGTTACTTCTTTCTTAATCAGTTATACTTACTAAGCAAAATGAATAACTGTAAACCAGAAGGTGCCCTACTGGAGCTAAATACAATATTGTATTGCTTCCAATACTTTTCATGTATGTTTGTTAATACATCCTGAGGTGATGTCTGTTCTTTTTTGTTGCCAGAAACATACTGTTGACTTTATCTTGAGCGTATTATAGCTGTGCTGTGTTATGGCATTTGTGGTGATGCACAGTACATACACAGTAACATTAGACGTTTCTGATTCAGCCCCTAGCATGTGTAAAGGGCTTATTTTCCACTTCTATTAAGTACCAGAATCTTACAATGTCCTGAAAACATTTAGGGCCTTTAGAGGGTGCATAATGTACAAATTCAGAGTGTGGTGTTCTGCATGCTAGGAATTTGAATGTTGCAAGATAAGAGAAAAACCGAGCTTTCCTCTCTATATGAACTGTCATCTTCCTCAACTATGAAAGTAGAATGTTTTTTCTGTGATTTATTTCAGTACTCTTGGATGCATGTGTTTCAGATGGTCTGCATTTTAAGAAAGTGAAAGATTGCTTGGTTAACTTTGCGGTTTAACCAAGTTTAAAACACCTCAAATCTTTCACTAGGTATTTAATATACTTCTCAAGTGTTAGTTTCTAGCATTCAAAAAATGTTATCAAAAGGGACATGTACAAGTACATGTTCAAACACAAACGCACATCTAAGTCTGTATCCTCATTATGTAACATTTTATGTACCATCCTACCTTTGTAGAAGGTACTTCATTTTGCAGTCATGCCTAAAGGCCTGCTATTAGGCCTTGCCTACAAATATATTTCTGGTGGTCTGTAGTTGACAAGTTTGCAACAGGCAGGGGAAAAAACTCAATATGCTTAGTGTGAATAAGGTCTTGATCTGTTTTTTTGTCATGGAAGAGGATATCAAAATGCTCCTTGTCCTTTGGGCAGTGCAGCAGCAGGCATTGGTTGACCTGTGCAGGAGCTGAGCAGTCTTTGCTCTTGCAGTGTCCAGCTGTGGAGAATACAGATGTGTTGGTTGGGTAGTAAGAAGCTCAGTATGTCAATACCCTGACAAGAAAGTCGGAGTCCCTAAAGCCCTGACAGTCAGACTGCATGTTCTCCTTGACTGCTTGGCCACTGCTTTCTGATCCTAAGCAGGTAAGCTTGGTGTTTGTACCACTTTTTAATCCCTTCACCTGTAAACTTGGAAGAACTGCAGTGAGGAGGAGACAGAGACAAAAGGGTGTGCTTGGCTAGGGTAATAAAGGAGTGCTACAGTTAAAAGAAAAAGGAAGAGAGAGGTAGAGAATTACATCGCAAGAAGAAATATAGTGAAAAAAGATCTGACAAATAATTAATGGCCAGCCTGCTCATTTGAGTTGATCATACTTATGCTAGAAGGTTTCATGGCAGAAAGCCACAAAAAACCCATGTATTGGTTTGTGAACAAATACAGCGATCGCTAGAATTAGCAGTTAATAGTGAGTATTTGACTGTAATGAAAGGTTTTTGGGGATTTCAGAGTATCACTTGTTGATTCTGTATTTTAAAAATTGACAACATACCAGAACTCTCTACTTTTCACAGAAATAAAATTACACTCTGTGTTGTGTATAAATGGGTGTGAGTGTATATGGAACCAATTTATTAATTTAGGCATGGTTTGTCAGCCAAATTTCTTATTCTTATTGTGTTGTCTTGGCAAATTCCAACTTTGTTACAGACACTCTAAAGGCATGAGTGGAATAGGATCCAAGAATGTCATCTCTCTGTTTATTTCCTCTTGTTTTTAATGGAAACAACAGAATTAATTAATCTTTAGTTTGTGAATGATTGTCAGTGAGAGAAACTGACCAACATGGCATGTCTGTTTTCCATTAAGATGAAGGCCTTAGGGACTTGTGCCAGAAGAGGGGGAGATGCATTTGGCAATTAAATGACTGGTGATACTGCTGCTGCTCCTTGGGCATGGCCAGGTTGCTAAATGGTCTTTCTTCTTTCTTTATTGCACATGTTTTTATATAAGAAAATGCATCATCCTTTTAGGGTGCTTGTCTAGGAAAGCTTTCAAGAATTCACGTGATAGTTGTGCATTGCAGACTATGCACGCTGCCTGAAGCCAGGTATCACAAGAAGTGACATGTGAAGTCAATAGGCCAGCTGAAGTGCATGTACAGCAAAGCACACAGAATGGGTAACAAACAGGAGGAGGTAGAAGCAATTGTGCAGCAGGAAAGCGATAACCTAGTTGTCATCATGGGAACATGGTGGGATGACTCACATGAATGGAATGTGGCAATGGGTGGTTGTAAGCTCTCCAGAAGGGATATGCAAGGAAGGAGAAGTGGTGGTGTGGCCCTCTACATTAAGGGGGTGTTCCAACTGTATAGAGTTTGAGGATGGTGATGAGAAGGTTGAGCACCTGTAGGTGGGAATCAGGGGAAAGGCTAACAAGGCTGACGTCCTGGTGGGAGTCTTTATGTTAAAGACCACCCAGCCAGGATGAAGAGGCAGATGAAATATTCTATAAGCAGCCTGGTGATGTTTTATGATCACTAGCCCTTGTTTTTGTGGGAGACTTTAACTTGCTGGATGCCTGCATTCCCAGGTGTTCTACTCCTTTGTTCTTTTGCTCTTTGAAGAGCTAGATGCTTGGGAGAGTTATCTTAGTGGCATCAAAATCTGACATCTGCTTCTATTGCTTAATAGCGTTTTCACTTTCTACAACCTCTAACCATATTAAGTCTCTTTTCAGTTCTTTGACTTTATGAATCTTAAAACCACAGGAGATGCCAGACTGCCTGTTTTTAAGGTTTATATTGTGCTTTTTGTATTTGGGATGCATGTTTCCAATTCCTCTAGAACAGGATTATTTGAGAAGTGGCAAGATATTTGAGTGATATAGACTTTTAAAAATTCTGTATTTTAAAGTTGGTTTTAGCCAGAACCTTTCTCGAAAATTCCTTTTCTTCATCTTTCTTTGCCATGATAACAAACTATATGTGGTTTAAGGGAGACCATTTCTCTTGTAAAATATTCTGATTCTCCAGCCTTGTATAGTTGCTTCCACTGTCTTTGTGTTTGGTTAGGGTTAGGGTTAAGGTTAGGGTTGTATAGTTGCTTCCACTGTCTTTGTGTTTGGTTTCTTTGGGTCTAAAGAATGTTACATATTTATTAATTGCAGCTTAAAAAATGTATATAAAATCTGATGTACAGAGTAAGAGGATGGTGCTGCTGGTGAGATGGGACCCTCAGGCTTTGACACTGGATAATTTTGTTTGATTGTGGTGTGTTTGGATTTTTTTATTTTAACTCTATATATATACTAGTAATAAGAGAAAAGTTTTGTATCCTCATGCCACATGCGTAGGATCGAGCACCATATAATTCTTCAAGACAGATGAAACAATAGGAGCAGATTTGTGGAGCATAATGGTTAGCACTGAGGTCCCGATATCCACAATAATATGTATTTAGGCTAGCCATAATCTGGTCCCATGGACCGAATGGTGACTGCTGGTTAAGTGTGCTGGTTTCATGCATACTTTTTAAAGCCTGAATTTATCTGAAAGAATAAGTTTTCTAACTGTACTGTGGAGTGTGAGTTACAGAGGACTATCAAGAAAAGTAGGCTCCTTATCCAAACTAAAACATGAACATTGACAGACCAAATTTTTATCACAATTTAACCTACAGAGCCATGGATCTTTTGGTGTAAATTGAAATTGCTCCTACTTTCAAGTGCTGAAAGTCTGCAGTTTGGATGGCTATGTCAGCCAACATGGTGACCACCATATGCAAACATGGTTTCTAGTATAGAATTCAAACTAATGGTAGTTCATTAGTGGCTCTAGCTTAAAACGACTCCAGCTTAAAGGGTCAAAATAAGACACTTCAATTCTTGTTTGTAATAGTTAAGACTTTTTAGTCACTAACCATCTTTGGATAATATGAGTAATAGTTTTGAAAGTGTGATGGGTTGGCTTCAAATAAAACTTTTTGGTCTAACATATAAGCTGTGCACAATAAGGTGGCACTACATTTTTTTACTGAACTCATTATGGAATACTCTGTAGCAACATAAATGCAGAATTGTAATTTACTACAGCTAAAAGAGTAAGAAACTATTATACTAAAAGTGTCCTTGGTTCTGTTTTTACGCTAATCTTTGGAAATGTTTTCTGATGATTGCAGGTAGAACTTCGTATTTCAGTATGAACCGTTTTGAAGACATATCAGATGGTGAAGTGGATCATGCTTTCTTTGACAGTGATTTTGAAGAAGACAAAAAGAAAACTGAAGAAAATGGGGAATGTATAGAGAAAGAAAGTACAAAAGCGGCTTTTGCAGACACTGATTTGGTTTCTAATTCAAAGGATGCAAAGTGTTGTAAGGAGGAAAGTGAAGAAAAGCAGATAGATTTGCAAAAGGATCAGTCCCCAGAAAACAGCACAGATCTTCTTCAAGTTGCTTCATGTCTGTCAGTTTCTCCAGTTGCAGAGAATGCAGGTGCATCTGGAGCAACCCCTGCAACAAATAGAGGAACAGAGGAGAATGTGCCTGCTGGAATCCCCAAAATAGTTAAAGAAGGCGAAGAAGATTATTATACAGATGAAGAAGATAGTAGTGATGATGGCAAAAAACAAAAGGTTAGACCAAAGTCAACTAAGCAACCAAACAACATAAAAAAGGCTAGTAAAAAATATATTAATATCAGCTCCTCCTCCTCTTCCTCCTCCTCCTCGTCCTCCTCATCATCATCCTCAAGCTCAGATACAGATTGTTCTGATACAGATTCTGATAGCTGTTTATCAGATTCATCTCATTCTTCCCCAAAGAAGAATGTTTGTAGAAATGTTCTTCTGTCTCCAAAACAAAAATTCGAGTCAGCAATGAAATTGGCAGAAGGAAAACCAAAGCTTGTTGAGGACTTCGAGGAGTCTGAAGACACAGTGACTGACGTAACACCTCTGTCAACTCCAGACATCAGTCCTATCCAGTCTTTTGAACTTGTAGCATCAAATGATAAGAAACTAAAAGTAAAGAGACAGGAAAATGTGAACCAAGAATTATATGGTAATTTTGAGAATTTAAGTACAACACAAAATTCGCAAAACATAGAGAGCTGGGAAATCCAATCTTATGTCTGTATTTTTTTCATTAGATTCCGAGTTTGATCGCAGATATAGTCGAAAAGTCTTGCATGATGCCATGGATCTGAATCAGCTTTTGAAAGGTGACTTTTAAATTTTCTTTCTACAAAGTACCACATCTGTACATTGTTGAGAACAGTTGAGTTCTAGTAGAAGAGTGAGGTTTTATTGTGCTACATGCATTTTTAAAACCGGTTGGTGTTTAAGTGGTGTTGATGTAATTCTTTGAACTCTTTTCTAGGTAATAGTACTGATTCTACAGTAGAAAAAAGAAGCATGTGTATGAGCATGTCGGTTTGAATATACCTAGAAGTAAGGTCTACAGATGGAGTGAATCTCTGAAAAAATTTGATATATTAACAAACTGAATAATAAAACTGCACATGCATTTCAAGGTAGACTGGACTATGCCACAATTTACTGTCTAAATTAAAACATGAAGCTTTCTGTTGAAATGCTGAATTATCAACCTCCAAAACTGGGAGACAGTCCAAAATTTCAGTGCATGATAAACAGTATTCATATATTTAAACTTCTCTTACCTTTCTGATAACGAAATGGAAGTATTTGAAATTCTTTTTCTGAGCTAAGTGTCTGCTTTTTAAAATACCATATGCTTAGTAAAGGTATTTTAAAAGAAAAATAGCAGATAATCTTTACTAAAACTTGAGTGGTTCTCCTGGCTAATAGACGTAATAAATCTTAATAATGAAGTCTAAGAGAGAACTTGGAATCTTTCCCTGTGTTCTTCTCAAACCTTCATTGTATGAGGTGAGAATGCACTGGATCATCTTCTGTGCATGTTTTAAGGTCTACACAGTGCTTTTGCATTTGCTTTTATTGCCCAGAGTTTTCAGTAGTAAAATCTGTAGAATAAAAGGAGCTTGGCTCAAGAAATCCGCTGATCTCAGGTGAGGAAAGCATCTTACAGTTTGAGTCTCGTACATTTCAAACCAGGTTTACTGTATTGAAGTAAGCCTGGCATGGCTAAAACTGCATTTTTCGTTTTCTTCACTCTGGACCTTGCCAAACTGAGCTTTTAGTAAATAAGAATTCAAAATGTATTGCATACATGATTTAACTTTCCTGTCAGTAAAAACGAGGATGTTACTTGTGTGGAAATTCTTCTGATTGTAAGAAAAGCAATGATTGCCATCAAGAAAGGTAGAACTTCTCATTTCTGACAGTCCTTGTACTTCAGCCACTCTTTCATACTAGAAAAGATGCCAACCGGTTGTCAAAACATGATGTCAGAAGAGTTGTTGCTAGGCAGTTGAAATTATGATGGCCCACATCTTTATTTGTTCCCTGTTAGAAAGAAGCTATTTAATTACTGGTGATTATAGAAGGATTCATCTCTTCCCTAAAACGAATGGGTGTTATATCTCAGAGTAGGTATTCTCAGACATGAATCTCTACTGGGGGGAGAAAGTTCTTCCTCAAAACCAAAAAGCAATTCTAAACAATAATAATAAAGATAGACTAATGAGAAGTAGAATTCATATAGTCTGGCAGATAGTGTTCCTGATTAACATGCATGTTACTCCCAAGTGCCTATCTAAATCATCAAGCGCAGCATAGCTTAATTAGTTTGGGCATTTTGAAGTTTAAAGGGGGCAGGATTATTAATGGTGAAAAGTAACTAGTCTGGGGAAATAGGAATTAATCTTATTCTGAGTTATTTCTTCTGGATTTTTTTGTACTTATTAGGAAAAAAGAAAGTGCTAATAATTTTCACCCCACCCTCAATCTGCAATATCAGAACTGCATAAAAATTAACATTGTTTGAAGTGAGAAGTCCAGACCTGAGTGCATGAAAGAATATTTAAAAGATCATGATTTGGTTTTAAAATATAATATTCTTTCAGTAATCTATACCGATGAAGCATTTTGTTTAAAACTTTTGTCATTCCTGTAATATAGCAGGACCTAAGCATTTACAGCAGTTATACAAGTTTAATTTTCCAAGGTCCCCAGAAACTTGCGGAATTCCCATGTGATCTGTTACTGTGTTGTTTCTAGGGGGAACACAGTAATTAATTTTGTACAATTGTTTGCCTTACCAGTGCATACATTTGGGAAAACTAGAATCTCCTGTATTAAAAAAAAAAAAAAAAGAATTGCAAGAATGAAGAAAAAAGAATTGTGTTCAAAGTGCGTGATGTTCAAAGAACAAGTTTTGGACTAGAACAAGAGTCTGGTTATTAGGCAGCAAGGTAGTTCATGTATCTTAAAGCAGAATTAGTTTGAAGCATTTAGAAAATGTTGCAGTTATATGCCCTTGATCCATATTTTTCTTCATATTGAAAACTATTAATTTTTAAGGATTTTAAAAAAATTATATGTAGATTTTAAAAAGATCTTATCATGCCTTTATAACTCCTAAATTTATGCTTGTCCATATAGAAGCCAAATTTTCAGTTTTGTCATTCTGAGAAGGCAAAATCTCACACATAACATAATTGTAGCTGTGCTATCTCTCTCTCATTAGACAAACCTCTCAATTTCTCTAGTTGAGAATAGAATTGTCTGCTAAAATTGCTATATATCTCTATTTGGATTTGTTTGGTATCAATACAGTGGGATTGCCCAAGGTATATACAGTGCTGAAGAATTTAGCACTTTGTGTTTTCTTCTCTGTAAAATGGGGTTGATGCCTGCTTATTTTACTGAAGTGTCTGTGAGAATTAGTCTGTAAATCCATGGTATTAGCTATTATTAACTTGAGGAGGTGGTGTGATGGGGTAAGTAGGGCAATTGACCGCAGCCTGAAGACCAGTTCTATCCTTGAAGTGCTCACTGACCTCTGTGCTGATAAATCTTTTTGCCTCTTCTGTGCCTTAGATTTTTAAAATAGATAACCCCATGTGAAAAGCACTGTGATGTAAAAATCATTATTATGAAAGTAAAAGCTCAGTGTTTCTGAATAAAATCTATTGTATAAAGTTAAATAGCGGCTTCAACTGAACATGTAATTGCTTTCACTTTTTTTTTTTTTTGGCTGTAATTTGTCATTCAGGAAGTAGAAAAAGTTTTTGATAACTGAAACTTTGTCCTCTTAGGGATATGTTATCTGTGTGCTCATTCTTGCTGAGCTAGTGTATTTGTAGAATAAGTGTCAAGCAGTATCTAAATTTAAAGCAGATACTGAGTTTCATTTAGTTTATATTTTCAGAATTTGAACTAACTGTGTGTATATGCTTTGTTTTCACAGATCTAGAAACTCATGTTGAGGTAGAAGAGCAATTATTAACTTATATTTTGAGTTTGAAAACAGATTGAAAATCTCAATGATTATGAAGACATCCAGACTTTTCCAACATCATGAGAGCATGTGTAATTATGGGCAAAAAAAGTTCAGCACCTGCGAAGTATCTGTTGTCTTTCTCATGACATCAAGACATAACTAGCAGCCCTATATAAGCATATTTAAATAGGGAAAATTTGTACCTGAAAAGGACATTGTCCTTGTAAGAAGTAATATGCACCAAGGTAAACCCAGGTGATCAAGTCACGGCTGAGGTATTAAGGAAAAGTTCCTTTTGAAGTCATAAACTCCAAATACACTCCTAAAAATCATTTAGCAGGCAAAAAAAGCAGCGCTGAGAGGCCCTTTTGGGTGCTTTTATAACAACACCTTTCGCATGCGACTTCAAAGTGATAATTTCCTCTGTGCTTTATGGTTTCTTTCTCTCCCCAGAGGCCTTCAACAAGTGTGAGAACTGTTACTTCTTCTTGCAACAGGGGAGTTAACTTCTCAAAACAGGCAAAAGTAGATTGTATCATTTATGGGAAAGAATTTTCTCCCACACTAGGTTTTTCCTAGGTGTAGTTTTCCTAGCAGTGAAAACCTCCTTGAGCAAAACTCTTTTCTCCTTCTTGAATCAATCTTCCATGTTTACCCTTCTTTCCCTACACTCCTTTTCTTAAAGGAACACGGAATCATAAATTCTTCAAAATCCCTTTTAAAGAGCTCTGTGGCATGAAATAATGGATGTTCTAAGGAGTATTTGTTTAGAAATAGCACTGGGAAATAGTTTTAAGATTGAAACTACTAGACATTGATGAAGAATTTTGATTGATTTAATCCATTTGTGTTTTTCAAATGTGTTACAGATGTGGTAGTGGAGCAGTGTAAAACAAAACATCAGGCAAGTGTAAACACTGAAGCAGTTTATACTGGGATTGCAACAGATACACTGAAACATGCATGATTTTGATTTTAGCCTTAATGCCATTGGGACAGCTGTATCATCCCATCCTAATGCATTTTACTTGCTAATTTTAATTTGTATTTTATATAAGGTTTGGCCTTTCTCATTCTGTAAGGCCATTTCAGTGCTTAGAAATTGAAAGCAATAAAAAGTCAGGTGTCTCTCCATGGAAACCAGCTTTTACAGAAATCCTGTGAATACCAGGGAATTTTCTTTTCCTGCTTACCAGTAAATGAGAATTAGACTGCACACTGTGAAGCCGTTATGCAAATGCTGCTGCTTATTTATCACCTCCCCAAATTATATTTATGGTCTGACTGACAATGAAAGTAAGTAGGGATTTAGTTAAATACTTAATGCCCACTGATAGAATATGGATACAATAGGTGTATTTAGTTTTTCCAAGACTCACAAACTCTTTAGAACCTTAAATCATAGCCTTAAACTGTCATGTTATCTGATGTTGTCAGTGGCAACTGCAAAAGTAGTCATGTAAACCCTAACACATTGTGATTAAAGAATACTGTGGGGTTTGGTTATTGATCATGAATTGTCCCTGGTTTTGTAGGCATGTCCTGGCCTCTCTTAGACACCTACTGTCCTTGCCATCAAAGCGGTGTTGTTGCCAGTGAATGGTGAAGTGCATTCATATTACCTAATTTTCTGTCATAGTGTGTGGAAATTAGGAATATGATTTTGTATAAGTGGTGCTCTGCAGAAGCAGATTGGACAGATTTTTCAGCCAGGTAACTTTGGAAGTAGTGGCAACTATTACTGCTGATTTGAGGTTTGGCGGTCAGAAGTCTTTCTGAACCATGGAAAGAGTGTCACCTCTGCTTCAGAAAGACCTGCAGGAGTTTTTGCTCACTGCTCTAGATTGCTTCTGTGATATATCTTAGCATCATTTAAGGAGTAGTGATTTCAGAGATGTCCCCTGCCTTCTGCTTGTTTTGTTAGGAACAAGCATTTACACTGTAGTATTAGTGATACTTTTCCAGCAAAATGACACAGCATGCATTTTTTCTACTAGTAGTCTTTTTTTTTCTACTAAACTTTAAACTCTTCTGTCACACAGTTCCTAAGAAAATCAGTGTTGCATTTGCATGGTTTAGAAAAGATTGTCTATAGATAGGCTTCAGTAAGTTGTTTGCTTTGGAGTAGTGTTTGCAGCTTAAATTCTTCCTTGACATACTAAGTACAACACAACTCTAGTTTATTAATTTACCAACTTGAAGGCCAGCAAACCAACTACTGTTACTGAGTTACCTGATCCAGTGCCTTGATGTTTTGCAGCACTGTTGCTGTAAACAGCTAGTTGTGAATTTTCAAGTGTGTTTTTTGGGTCATACAGAAGGCTGATCATAAAAAGATCATTTGAGGAACTGAAGAAGCTAGTGAGGAACTAGAGGGTTTTAGATTGATCTTTTCACTCCATCTGCCTGAAAAAAGCTTGCTGCTGCATGTGTTATATTGTGTCTGAACTTGTGCAAAGTGAATGAGTCTTCTGTAATTCAACTGTGTATCAATGGATTACTTGATTTTGGCAGTCTTCTGCTTAGGCTTCACTGAGTAACTTCACAGCAGAACCTTGCAGTTAATTCTTTCACTGTATTGATATATTGCCTTTGAGTTGTGATAAATTCAGTATTATGACTTAGTAAGCTTTTAAGAGTTGTCAGAAAGCTGCTGGGAGTAGTAAAGTCACTTTCTACACTAAAAAATAAATAATAATGAGGCTAAAAATTAACAACATACTGAAGAAATAGGCTGGAGTCTTTTTCTGGCTGACACAAGTGTGAAAGGCTGTCTTTGTGAAGAGGTCATAAAAGCTGTGGATGAGGTGCTGAAGAAGCGAAGTACATTGAAAATGCTTAAGAAAGGCTAAGGAAAAGAAGAGATGAATGAAAAAAGAAAAGTCTGTTGTGGGGGGTCAGTGTGACTGGAAGGTGAGAGTGAAGTTAGTAAAATTTTGTCATGCTTTATTCACATATATATAAGGAGTAGTAGTAGAGCAATGCATGGATGTGTACGAAGATACTAATACCACTAATTGCCAGAGAGCTTCTTTCTGGTAAAATACTGCGGTGTTTAATGCTACAGATGTTGCAGACCACTACCCCGTGGAGATCTGAGTGACACAGTAATGCAGTTCTTGTTGAGCCTTGTGTGTAGCAATTGCTGCAGGGTACCCTGACTCATTGTTTTTAGAAGCATTTACTGACTAGCACTGGGGGGAAAGGGAAAAGTTTTTGTTCCATGTTAATGCTCTGGTTTTATTTTTTCATCACACCTAAAGGGTCTACCAGAAAAGCGTGCAAGTCAGAAAATAAATAATTACCATGAAGTATTTTTGATCTCTTCACTGGTTATAGTTTGTAGCTGCATCATAGGCATATAGAGTCTCTGCCAAAGTATAGCCAGCTTGTATCTTATAAAGAATTAGAAGTCGCGTACCACTGAAGGCATGAAACCTGTATTTCTAATTGAAAATGTCTTCATCCAGAATACCATTGCTTTAAGTTGAATTTGACTAGCTCACACCTTTCACAGAAACAAAAGAGTTGCTGTCAATTTGCACTGACAGTTATTTAGAAGCTGAAATGTCTCTTGTAAGCGACTTCATCACCAGTAGCATCAGTGCCACTAAGCTAGGTCAAGACTTGAGTTCAGCAGCTGTTCTTTGCCACAACCTGATTTCCATTCTTCCATATGATGTGCAGTCTTTAGCCTGTGAGATGCTATGGATATAAGAAAAAAAGGTAAAGTTACCTTTCATAGTTCCATAATAATACAATAATCCATTATGTAACATGTAATCTTCTTGAGGTGGTCATTCAAATTACTTTCTTCCACTTGTATTCTGCAGTGCTGATTTTGCATGTTCCCATAAAGGTGTAATTAATAATTTTCTACTGAGAGGTATGCTGTAGCTTGATGTTGTCGTGTGAATTGTGTGGCTCTAGCTATTTTCTTTGTATTTCTTTTTGTCCCTTGTAGGCTTATCCAGATGGGTCTCATTCCAGGTCTGTTTCCTTCAATGGTGTCGGTGACTGTACTAATTTTCCCTTGGGATTAATTTACCAAACTATAAAGATGTTTTTCAAGGCATTAATATTTTATTAATCTGTTGGTTGGCACACTTGGTCTGTGCTAGTTTGCATCATGTCTTGGTTTTGATGTGATTTGCATCTTGACAAATGAAAGCAGTATCTGCTAATGTGGGCAGCCTCACAGAGGCAGCCTAGGGGGCAGTTCTTGCCTACATTCACTGGCCTACTGATGGAGCAAGCTTACTAATTTCCAGAGGGATGTTGAAATGCATGAAGTGTTTGGCTTTTGCTTTTTGGATACTGTTCCTAAATTTTTTTAAGACAGTACTTGCATCAATTCTGAAACAAACTCAGTAGAGGTACTGCAAGAAAGATTTCATTTTGTTTTGAAGTAAGAAAACACTCATGATTCTTTGAGGTTTTAAGCTGTTACAGGCTGACTCAGACATCCCTTGCCAACAGATTGCTAATGTGGAAGTGTTTGCTGAGGAAATACTACTGCATGCCTGGTTGGTTTTTTTCTTTCTGCTTTGGATGCTTGTTTTACTTGTCTGGGGCTTTTAGGGGTAAGAGTGACGAGGTCTTCTGGAGGCACTGTGATACTGGAGGAGTATGGGAAATAGCTTGAGTAAGGCTTGCTTGCTTGTGTCTCAGCTCCAAAAATCTGTTTAATTTGATGTGGTACTGCCATTCCTGTGCCATAGATAATGCAGTGATTTGATGGGGTAATACATGACAGCAAAGCGCTTAAAGCAGTTGCCAGAAGATATACTACAGAGCTTTAGAAAGCAAAGGCTTAGAAATAGGTCAACAGCAAAGCTCTAGTGGAACTATAATAAATATAGCTGTCTCTGGCTAAGAATGAAGTTTTGGAGTTACCTTGCCATTGTGCAAGTCTGACTTGCTGTGTATTTTTAAGTGTGCATTCTTTGTCTTGCAATCTTTATATTATGGTTTGATTGTTGTTTATTTGCTGTTTTAAATTGCCAAGCCCCAGTAATTTTTCTTCTGTTATATGTGCTCACTCATTTCCATCCATTATATTTCATTTTTATCATTCCTCTTGTGTATTTGCTGCACCAGCATGATGTAGGATTGCTTCAGGAGCAAAGGATCAACAAAATTACTTCAGAGAATGCTCTTTGTCTCTCTCAGTTATGCTTCTCCAGTGTCAGTTTTCTGTCTGAAACATAATTTCTATTCTGCCTCTCATCTGAGACAGATACTTTAGATGAACATTGGAGCCAAGTTGAAATCTTTTTCTACATGCCAACATCTAAATACTAATTTGTGCTTTAATTCTCAGTTCCGTAATTTATTTCTAGTACCAGCTTCCTGAAGCTGTGTTTTCTAATCTGCATATTTATTTCACTGTTTCCTATTTTAAAGCTTTTTTACAGCTGGAGAAAAAAGAACAAAAACTAACCATCAATCAGCCATCTAAAGGTATAAGGAAAAATTATTCTTTCACAAATGAAGAAGTAAGACAGATTGATCGGGAAAATCAAAGGTTGCTAAAAGAACTGTCCAGACAGTCTGCAAAGCCAAGAAGTACCATGTTGAAGAAGACATCTGTACCACCTCCTAGATTGTACCACAGTGCCCTCAACAGGCAAAAAGAGCAGCAAAGAATTGAAAGAGAAAACCTGGTAAGTTTTGAGTATGGATGTGGATCAGTAAATTGGGAAGGACTATCTCTTGTCAGATGAGCTAATGCTAAATATTTAGAAAATTGATGACGCAGTACTTGGACCTTTACTGCAGTAAGTCTTCAGTGAATTTTCATTACTATTCTGTTTGCATAATTGTTTGTATAGGTGCGTTTGCTTTTTTAGGGGGGAGATGGGTGCTATCATGCTTTTTTTCAGATGAAAATAGATTTTAGTTTATATGAGTTTGCTCTACTTCGGTGTCATGTAATTTAAGAAGAATAACCATTATTGTTAACACACTCAAAGCATTGGATAGCAGTCTGACTCTGTTCATCCTGCTTCATGATTACTAGTCTCTCAAGAACAAGCTTGCAGAAGATAAAACAATCAATATGGTAGCATCAAATTCATTATATTTTAAATACAGAGGATACAAAGTTAATGTCAGTTTTAGTTTTTGAGTCATTTTATAGGTATCTGTCTCTGGATATTTGAAGCACTCTGCTTATCACAGAGTTTGTGGTGGCAATCACAATAGCTTACTTCAGTGGAAAACAAAAATTCAGATTCATTTGTAAGGATATTGGCAGAGTGCTCAAATAACAAAAGTAACACTGGTTTGAATAAAATACTTGTAGTGATTGAATTGTAATATATACATGTAATTACATTTTTGTATCTCCTATTCACTTATCAGTGTGTTTGAAAAAGAGATAAAATAATTGTAAAATGTATACCGGAAATATTTTTTTTTTACTTTTTTGCCTTCTGTCTAAGTGTAGATTGCAATTTCCTTTTATATACACATATACAGAAATACAGATTCAACGCGGAGAAAGTCTAATTGCCCTATTCAGGAAAATCTCTTATGTTTTAATCCTTCCAGCTTTCAGACATCTGGATTGTCAAATTTTCAGTGTGGGAACCTTTCTCCCTAGCTCCACGAGACTGCAGTTGACATTATACTTCAAATTATTATACGTCACAGTCTGAAAGAATTTAGCACAAGAATTTGTTATAGATGTGGGATACTTCTCAGTGGCTGGGGAAGAAATGTTTTTAGGCTTTCATGTGTATCAGTTGGTAGGATGGCTTTCTTCATGTGTTGAGGGAGGTGTTTATGTAAAATGTTGAAAACAGGACTTGCTCTAACATGTGAACCTTGATAATAGGAGTGTATTCTTAGGCTGTGGGGAGGAAGTGCTGTGTCACAGTCGCGGTGTAACAGTAATATGCTGTACTGCATAACAATAGATTATTCTAGTAAATTGGTGTATGTTTTACAATACACTTCTGTTTACACAAAGCCACAAACCTTTGTGATATATTGCAATATTTGTTCAAGACTGTCTTGCCTTTTCACCTTTTGGACCAAAAATGCAGCAAATCTAAACACAAATAGTCATTTTACACATTGCTGTTTTAGTACATGTTTTTGTTTATGGTGGTTGTGTGTAGTCCAAGAAATAATATTCTTCATTTACTTGTTCATTTATACTTCAGTTGTTGTCGTCAGCAACATGGGCAGACATATTTGATATGAAAATAATTCCTAGAATTTATGTTAGGACATTATGCTAATTTGGACTACAAAAACATTTGGTTTGTTCTTTTCCCCAAATGCAGGATGTTATATTCTACTCCTGGTTTTGGAACAGTGATTCATCAGTACAGGTCTTATTTTTTGTTTAACATTGCTGTCATTTCTCAGTAATTTGACTTTTTTGTTCTGCTTGAAGTGTATGTGCACCTAGAGCATCACAGTTGTAACATATTGATTTTTCTAGCACTACTTTTTGGGATTACAGGTATGACATTCTTTTCTCTGAGACTGTAAATAAAAGAGGATTCTTACCCTGCCCATTGATGGCTTTTTTTGCTTTTTATAAACAAAAGCTTTCTTCACCTTTGTATATTTGAAGAGGTGGAATTCCATGGAACTTATTTATTAATCTTCTATTACTTCTCAGGAATTCTTTTATACAAGGCCTGAGGGTACTGCATACTGGATATGCTGCTTGATACACGTTAGTGAAATGTCTGTTGGAGAAGGATGCAGAGTTTTGTAAATAATTCAAGAATAGAAATCTACAGCAGTAGTCTCTGCAGGGGGTTAAAGAGTTGTGATGCAGAGATTTATTTTTTTTATTCCCATTGGTTTGCAGCCTTCATAATTTCGTGCCCCGAGGTTAACAACTTGTCTAGGGAAAACTTTTACTTGTTCCATTAAACCATTCTTGGAGTAATGCCTATACTTACTGTTACCAGAAAGCTTGATTTCTGGTGAGGGCATTTGGCATCAGAAGTGATGCAGAGACAGTAAATCCAATTTTAGGAAATCAGGGAGGAATCTGAATGTTTTGGTGCTCTCTAGCTTTGTGAAAGGGTTAGGTTTAGGGTAAGGAGGTACAGGAAATATATGTTGTTCACATAGACTCTGTTAGGAAGAGCTACAATGGAATAAAAAGATGCATTGCCCTTGAAGGACAGTAGTTATCAAGTACTGATTAGCAATTTATGGAAAAAGACAATTAGCAAAATAGATTGCTGCTAAAATTAATACCAGGATTTTGTACTTTCTGCTTTTGACTGTATGCTTTCCTAAGTCGAACATGCTTTTTTTTTGGCTTGTCTGAGCTAGCAAGACCAGAGTGCCATGCTTGCCAATAGAGGATGCTGCTGATTCAGAAAACAATCTACTCGTGTGTTTAAAGATCTCAATCCCGTCTCTTCATTAGTGGAAAGGGACTTAAGTGTGACTGATGTGTTATTTTTTTACCATGTCTGCATATAATATGTCTGTGTGTATTGACATATTAATCATATAAAAAAGGTACTCAGCTTCATGGACTGGACACTATACACCATTGAAACATTTAATGGGGTATTGTTTAATGCAGAAATTTATACTGGCATATACAGGTAAGTGCTTGGGGACCTTGAAATACAGATTTGCAGCCATCACACCCTTCTTCAGTCACTTCACTGGAACTTAGAAGTAATTCATGTCTGTATTGTTTTGTGTTAGGGTTTTTTTAATAATTTTTATTCTGGATGGGATTTAGGTGTTAGATGACCTTAGTGAGCTAAACTGCTATGTTCAGGCAGGTTCCTAGGAAATGAGTGACCTTTTCAGTTCACGCTGGAATTTCACTGTGAGATCTCAGCAGCTCTGGTACAGCAGTTCTCAAACCTTAGCTTAAGGGTGATAAGGGTATTCTTTTTTGTGGATATTTGGTCTCTCTGTGCATCCCTGCGCGTTTTTCTTGCCCTATGCTGTTATGACTCACTGCATGTAACACTCCAAGTTCTTCATTCCCTCACCTCATATTCCCACAAAATGAAAACCTGGGCCCCAACAGATCCAACTCAGATCTCAGTTCCATTATAGTCACCCTTCCGCACAAATAAAACAAATCTCTTACTGTGTTTCTCTGTAAGGGCAGTCTTTCCCTTTTTACCTATTTTACTTGTGGTTCCCCAAGTCCTCTGTGCTGCAGAATCATTAACACTTCTCCCCACCACTTACTGTAGTCAGTGGCCTCTACCAGCACAAAGATCCTTCAGGGAGACTGTTTCCCTTCTCTTGCAGTCTGAGCTGGTTTTGTCCTGCTGGAAATCTTGAACCTCCTTTACAAATACATTTATTGCACTGCTGTGAATGTGAATGAATGTGTATTCATTTGCCTCCACTTGATGTAATGGTGCAGATGTGCTGTGGGGGCAAGGGGAGGGATAGTGCTTCTGGCCATCCCCCTAGTTGGCTGTCGTCACGTACAAAGACTTTGCCTTCAATCCTGGGCTGCACAGTGCCTGTCCTGTCATCTGTGTTGTGCTGCAAACAGACAGATAACTTCTAGGCCTGGAAAGAAATAGGAGTGGGATGGCACTGGTCCATTAGGGTTGCACCTGGGCACCTTGTACTTCCCTCCCTAAAAGTATTCCACACTGCTTTTCTCTGCCTTCCCTTTGTTCTGTCCCTAAGGACTACTCCTGGAGTCAGAGTATCAGCTGGCCTTGGATCTGCCCACTTTTCTTTGTAGAAAGAATACCAAGATTGTTTGGCCTTACTGATCTTAGTCTGGAGAAGAAAGCTGTAGGTAATGCAGTTGTGAAAGAATGTAGTCTTCTACGTGGTCTTAGGAACTCAGAAATACTCATATTGGGTTGGTGGCTCCTCAGAAAAAGTTTCCACAGCCCTCTTATCAGAGGAATCCGTCAGGATGTGGGATCGGCACTACAGTACAGTACAAATATAGTATAGTTCTGTGATGATAGTATTTAGGCTATAGGCTCTTCATGGTCAGATTTTTATGGCCTTTAGATTCCTGAACACTATGGTAATTATAATAAAGACTGACTAATTGGCATGTTCAAGGAGAGTTTTGAATATTTTGCAAACTGCTTGATTTTGTGGGATTTTTTCTGTACTCTTAGCCTACTTTCCCTGCAGTGATGCCAGCCACACATATACTTGATGGCTGTTCAGTTAAAAAAGCCTTTTCTGTGGTTAAGAGTTTGTTGACATTTAGAGTTTGTCAGGTTAGAGCTTGTTAATGCAACTGGTAATTAAAGACAATTCCAAGTACTTCTATTGATAATAACAGAAAACTGTCCTTGAGTGCAGTTATCTGTTCCCCCCTCCCCCACCAGGACTCTGCAAAGGGACAGTGTGGTCACTAACAGCAGTGACATTAGAGGAGGCATAATATAAATAAATTCGAACAGCTGTCAAGGCACACTCGTCAGCTGGATAGGATTCAGAGGAGGTGAAACTGAAGCCTTCATGTTTTTAATAAGCAAAGTAAATGAAGAAAAAATAACGTTTTTTTACCTTTTCTCTGAACTCAGTTTAAGAGTGCTACATTTTCACTGATTTTTTTTCCTTCCTTTTTCAACACAGCTCCAGAGAAGTCTGTACTGATTATTTTATATTTCACAGAATCACAGAATATGCTGAGCTGGAAAGGACCCATAAAGATCATTGAGTCCAACTCCTGCACAGGACATCCCCAAGAGTCACACTATGTGCCTGCGAGCATTGTCCAAATATTTTCTTTTTCTGACAGAGAGCATTAGAATTACCTTTCATGCTCTCCTGATGTGAAATTGAATTAACAGATTTTATTTTGGCCTACTGTATAGCAGCAATTTTTAAGTTTTGTTGGGTTTCTTTGTTGTCTGCTTTTTGACAATCTGGCATTTCCTCCTATCATTGACAATATGTATTTTAGTGTCTTTATAGATACTTATCTATGTCCAGATGCCTAGATTTATAAAGGATTATTCCATTCTTAGAAGGTAATTATGCAGGAACACCCACTGTGATTATTTTTTTTCTTGTAGTAATACTCATACTGTAAATTCAGTATTAAAGTAAAAGAAGATGGGGGAAATATAAGCCTGGGAAGTCTTTTGCCAAGCTGGGAGCTCATCAAGGATATGATACTGTATATGTATTGAGCTTGAATCAAAAGCTCTGAGGAGCTACAATGTGATTTAGAGCAACTAATAACATTCCTGCCATTGGTGTCTGTTACTAAATTTTTTTATTCCTTAAAATTTGATTGGGAACATATTTTGTTCTAAACATCTGGATAATGTTCTGTGATCTGATTCTTTGATCATTGAGATCAGTGATGAAATTTCTACTTACTTTAGTGATACATGATTAAGGCTCCAGAGATTTAGTACTTCAAAAGGAAAGTGGCAGCTGTCTTCAGTCTGTTTCTCAAAAGGAGAACATAATGAAAGAATTAGTACATTTATATGTATAACTGAAAAAGAACATTTGTTCAAGGTTCTTGTACCATTGCACAAAGTAATTCCTCAGTTAAGAACCACAAGATTGTAGGGTTGGTAATAAAAACATAAGAATCTGATTAGTTCTGGGTTACAGATTTAGTAGGTCAGGACTGCCATTTCAATGTGTTGATGAGTTCATTTCTGTATGGAGCAGATTGTTCTCCAAACAGCAAAATTTACCACTGCAAATAGCGCGTAAGTTAATATGCTCTTGCTACAATCTGCAGCAGAGGGCAAGGAAACCAGAGGAGCTGTTCTGTTCTCTAGAAGAGTTTTCCTTTGGACACTTCTGCACCACAACATCTGTATCTGCTCTTTCCACAGCTCAGGGCTAAATCAAGTCCAGTGATAAACCTGTTCGAAAAGTAGTATTTTAGTACTGAGAGGTCTCTTTTCTTTTGCTTTAGTGATGGGGACTTGATACTTGTCGTAATACAGGCATAAAAGCAAAAGCAGTCAATTGTATTTAAACTAGAATAAAGCAGGCATATATATAAAAATATGTATATAAATTTTGTATGTTCAGAATCAAGCTTGAAATTACTGCAGTGTTAAGGTATGCAAATTCTGTGACAGTGTTACAGTGGAGTACAGACTTGAAATGTGCTTGACTCATTGGGAAGTCATTTCTACAATTTACCTGATCCTTTTGTGATGGAACTGAATGTATTGAGAGCTTCTATTTTTAATACCGAAGGTAAATGAGTGATCTCTGCAACTCTAAATGTATTAGGAGATGCAGATGAAGTTGTTAGTAAAACACTAGATGCAACATTTAGAGACAAGTCTACCATTTCATGTTCTGTAACTGTCTTTAGTGAAGAGCTATTTCTAGCTGAAGTCCTTCCTTTGACTTTTGCTTACTTAGGTATTTCCACTTGACTATGAACTGGCTGGCACTTGATGCAAGCACTTGTGACATGTTGTGTCTGAGCCAAAATCACTTGTCCTTTCTCTCTTGTGTGCTCTGTGCAGGATTCTAATGCCCGTGCATAAAATACCAAGTGTTCATAGATTCCTTTTACAGTTAGACAATGACAACTGACATCCTGTGAAGACTATACTATTTCCTGAGTCACTTCTTGTAAATTTGTTTATTCTTATTTAAAAAAAAAATCAGTACATGATTGAGGGTGCAGTTTAATGGTGATACCGACAGCTTCTTGACTTCTACCATATAAGTATGCATCTAGAAAATACATCCTATTACCAGAGGTATTTTTAGTACTTTGGAAACTTTTGTAAGTACAGTTTGCATTGTCTCTCATTCATAGGATGCATGTCAGAACCCTGACCAGCAATGGTTGTGTCATTGTCAAATGTTTGTAGGCCATCAAATGAATTGAAATTAATTAGTAGAAGAAATGTGTAGATCTATATGAGGCAATCACTAGGGGTGAAATATATTAAAAGTGTGAAGTTGTTATTTGGAAATTGCATGTAGATGGATACTTCCCAATTTGTTTTCCTATCACATTCTTTTTTCAGGTTATCAAAATTCCTTAAACCAATAAATCCTGTTTCCAGTAGAAGTAATTGTGCAGAATATGAAACTGTATCTCACAAATATTATTTAAGTAGCTATTCCAATTTATTGCTTGCTGTATGATTGCCAGGGCTAATTTCAGTAAGAGGAAATGATGTCTGTATCAATAATTTTAAGAATCTCTTAAAATTATAGTACGGATAAAATAAGGAGTGTCCTCTGGATGGACACTTGTGCTTTCCTTTTGAAATTAGTTTCACAGAATTGAGGTCAGTTCTTTCTGAGGATCATCTAGGGCAATATAAAATGGTCTAAGCGTGCTTGCAAAGCAAAGATTAAAAAAAACCCCACTCTAACTTCTCATCCTTCTGGAAATTTAGAAGGGAGGACTAACCAAAAGTATGATTAGAAAGGTGCAGCCCATTTCCTGACTGCCTTTACTAACACTAAACATGTATTGTTTCAAGTCATCATAAAGTACAGGGAACCATCAGGTACTAAAGATGTACTCAACATAGAACTGATGATATGCAAGGGATAGTTACAGTTTGTGTCATAATGCAGAGGAAAGAATTGAATGGAAGTGGAGTAGCGTATGCTGGTCACCAGTGAAGGAGTTCATGTTGTGCACTGCTAAAAATTTGGGGGGTTTTTGCAGTTCAAATAAAAATCAATTTGTGAATGTTTCTTCTGTCACATCTTGTTCATTCTTTCTCTTTCTTGGTATTTTTCTTCAATATTAAGGCTTTCCTGAAAAGACTGGAAGCAGTGAAACCAACAGCTGGTATGAGGCGTTCTGAACAACTGAGGGACTATGAGCGCCAGATGAGTTACCTGAGTTCTTCACCTTCTTTAAGAAGGGGTAAATCTCCTTTGACCCAGCTTAGTCCTCCGAGTGAGTACTTTGAAGTTGCAGATTATTGCATTCCTGTGCATGTGTTTGTCTTTTCATAATGCAGAATTGTGAAGCACTTACTGTTAGGAATAGCAAATATGTTCCTTTCTCTGTTGTGTTTTGATCACACAGAAATCATTTAAGTGACTTTTTTTTTTAATCATACCAAAAGTATGATGACTATATGCATTGTTTTGTTGCCATCCTAAATTTCTAAAAAGTGATCTTGTCAATCATCTTTTTCAAGAAGAAAAAAAGCCCCTATTGTAAAGCGTTCCTCATTTTGCCAGTACCCTTTATTGAAAGGAGAAGGGGGAAATAATCCAACCAGAACACCCACAAAACCAACGAAGGTTCAAATTCTCATTCAGAAAATATCGATCTACTCCTAGCAGCCTTGTTTTTCTCAAAAACTGTGTATAACGTTTGGAAGTAGTCATTAGGGAGTGTCCCTAAAAACCACAGGCTTGAATTCTTTGTCCTGGTCATTTAAAAACAACTCATAACATTTTGAGTTTGTATTCAATTTACTATGATTTATCTGAGGTGGGTTTCTGTAAACTCTGGTAAGAACATTGCAAGTACTAATGTAGCATTAAGTACTCAGCACAGGCATTCTTCATTTGTGTGTGTTAACAGGAGGAACTTCAAGATCATCCACTGTACAAAGTCCTTTGAGCCAGAGGAACGAAAAGCCTGTGTCTGATTCAGCCAGTGGGGCATTACAGAGACCTAAACCCACTAATGTCCATGCTGCTTGGTTATAAGTGTGTTCTTTGCCTCACATTCTGATATGATCCTCAGACTTCTATTTTTAGTGCTTTTGTAAATTCTGTGTGCAAAAATATTTTCTGGATTATTCAGTGAGTACAACGCATTGCATTTAATATAATTGCTTATAAGATGGTCTTAAGTGAACACTTTCCCTTTAGTCAGTGTTTTCCATGACAGAAGAACTTAGGAAAGAGAAGGAGGTATCTAAATGGACAAGTTAAATAGAAATGTAACTGTTATTTTATTCTCAGAAGTGGAATTTGTATCCATAACATGGAAGGACAGAATTGTTGCACTATAAGTGCAAAATGTAAATATAATCTTTAAAATATTATTAATACTTTAAAATATTGCATTAAACTCATAAGCATATGCTTCATTCCTGGATTGTCCTTACTTTTCATCCTGGCTTTATGTAAGCCTTCTGAAATTTGTGGGTCATGTTCTTGTGACTGAAAGAATCTTTAACAGCAGCATGAAGGGATGAGAAGCAGATTGTGTATTCCTGCATGGTGAGCTAGAACACTGAGGCTGTAGAAGATGATGTTTTGCCACTCAAACATTCAGCATCTGGAGCATGTTTTGTATGCAAGGCTGTGCGTCTTCCAGAATTAAGAGGATTTGGGAAGTTGTACTAGATTTTGGAAGATGTATTGGGACATTTGTTTAGGAAAGAAGCATCTGATGTTATTTGAACAAGAGTAAAGCCTGAAGTGAACAGCAGTTTCAGATTCTGTGTAAACATAAGTAAATTCTAGTTACTTCTAAACCTAGAGAATATTAAGCAAGGGGAATATTTCATGGCCCTGTTTTTGCAGATGCTTGCTCTTCTCAGTGGGGAGATGTAAACTTGAGCTGTGGGAAACATCTTGAACATTTGATTTTGAGAGTGACTACTAACCAGGATATATTAAAAAAAAAGACAGCAGAAAGCAGTCTTGTTATGCTTCTTAACCTGTTTTTAAATGTCATGTTCATACCAAATATTTGTAGTAACATCAGATAAGCTCCAGTAGCAACATCCATTTACAAGTGGAATAAAATTTAATGGAATCAGTAATCACAAATAGTAAGTGATGTGGTTTATTTCTATATATAAAGGCAGACTTTCAGTGAGCTTTTTTTGTAGGAATGTGGCCTTTTAACAAGCATAAATTGTGGTGCCACTGTCTGTGGATATTGGTGAAGCCTTGCTTGCTTTCCCAGCTTCTTCACAGGAGAGATAAAAGTAATCTCTGTATTATGAATAAATTAAAAAAGCTGTATTCGGTAATGCTGGGTCTTAGCCCTAGGACAAGAGAAATTTATTATTCTTTGCTAGTGCTTGCATGAGGGCTTAGGCTTTCAGGTATTCTGCATTGTAACACACTTTTTACTTGGTCCTGTGTGATAGTTTGGCAGAGTTGCTGCACTTGGTGACCTGCAGATCAAATTTAGCTGTTTGACAATATTTGAACTTTTAACTTTAAGCAGTATTGTGGCAAACAGATTTGTATTGCAATTATTCTTCATGGATAGGAACTGTAAGGAATTTTTTGTATAGTACTGCTGTATTTATTTTTATTATTGTGCTAATTAAAATTACTATTTAAAGATTTTTGTCCTTGAATCTAAATACCAGAGTCACAGTTTAAATACTTCTCAATGTTCATATGATAATTTTTTGGATTACCTTTAATTGCTTCATCTTATTTAACTTTGGTATGAAAGACTGTCAATTTTGTATGTCATTTGTAAGTCATAAATAAAATATTTAACACAAGTTGTCATTGCAGTGGCTTCTTTGAGAGTTTTCTAAATGGCATTAAGGTGCAAAAGAGGTTGAATAGCTTGGTACACAGAAAAAGTAGAAAAGCCACAGGTTTCTGAGCATTCAAGTATTAGATGTAAGGGAATAATGGTTTTGTCAGAGGCTTTAGCCTGCATAGTTTGCCTGGGACCAGGTATTGCAAAGATGCAAAAGAAATAGTATCAATTGACTGTGCCAGCAGGAGTTCAAGTAGAAATTAGAGACCTTGTGCAGAGTCTTTCAATTTTTGTGCTTTCACAACAGATAGCTGCATTTTAGGTTACACTTTCAACAAGTGTTACACTGAGTGCCACAGACTCAGGACAGATCTGCTTTCAGGGGAACAGTTCATTCACGGACAATTTTGAACTCTGATGCCAAGTATCTTTATGGAGACTTCTGCCTGCAATCTGCCACACCATATTGGCATTCAAGCAGAAATAGGGAGCCATTTACCTGTAAGTGTTTTCTGTATGTTTTTTTTCATGTACTCTCTTACCCTGGTGGAGTTTCCCTGCATTGATGCTCCTCGTTTTCATTTTCAATAGTCTTTATTCCCCCCTCTATGTTTTTTGGTTTTTTCGCTTTTCCAGAATGTAGCTTCTTTCACATACACTTGAAAGTTTCTGTGCTTCTTCTTATTTGCCTTATTCATTCATAAATACACTTCCCCCCCATGGTTTGGTCCCTCCACCTATTACGGTCTATCACTGTCTCTGCCATCTTTGTAGTCAACTTAGATCTCTAATACATCCAAATGCCATTTGCAACCTAATCACAGTAAGCTAAATGTAAAATGGAGAGTAGGAGTGTGTTAGCAGGCTTCTCATAAGAAACCTTTAGGAAGGTGTAGAGAAAGGAAAAAAGGAAGAGAAGGAAAACTGGCAGCTAAAGTTTGTAAGGAAGACTAATGCACTTTGAAAACCAGGAGAAATATTTTCTTCACAAACTTAGGGTTTGATAGATTGGGACTGTGGTTGTTTACTATGGGAAAGAAAGCAGAATGCTAGGTGTCTAAAAAACAGGTGTTTTAAGATAGTGACCATAAAAAAGGGAGATGTAATAATCGGGCTAGGTTTTGTTCTGGGACAAAAAAAAATAAATTTTGTTAATTTAAAGACCATCTTTTTTTTATTTTTTAACCAATTTTCCCCCAAATGCTTCAGTTCTTCAAGTGGATAGATGTTGCTTCCAGACATTGTTTAGTGGCTTATACCCACTTTCAGGGAGAACAAAACTGCTGGTCAACACCTGTGGCAAACACAGAGCTTGCCATGCCAAAGGACAGAGAGCCAGAACTACTGGCATCTGACAATAAATGTTTCAAGTATAGAAAAGGGATAATTGGAAGGCATACATATGAAGTACTAAAATATGAAAGTGAAATAAAGGTTAATTTGATTATTACTTGCTTAGTCTTACCTTTTTGCTCAGGTTCTCCAGAGAAGTTGTGGATGCCCCAACCCTGGAAGTGCTCAATGCCAGGTTAGATGGTGCCCTGAGAAACTTGGTCTAGTGGAAGGCATCCCTACCCATGGCAGGGGGGTTGGAACTAGATGGTCTTTTAAGGCCTCTTCCAATGCAAACCATTCTCTGATTATATGATTCTTTTCCTAGATGGCTACATATAAAGTGTTCATTTATATGTAGTCAAACTAAAAACTGAAATGGCCACAACTCACTTTCTCTCCTTTGCCTAATCAGCCTATTCTTCAGTGAGTTCACAACCATACACCATCAGAAGTTTAAAAGCTGTACTGAGCATGTTCTGATCTCACTAGTAATTAATGGCTCAACGTGTTTGTAATGGTGAAGTCGGAAGCGCAGTTATTTTAATAACTCTGGAGTATTCCATTCTAGAATACTTTTTCAAGTAAAATAAGCAGCAATGACTTCACTAATCAATGAGGACACGCTTCAAAGTTAAGGGCAATGTAAACTATCAAAGCAGCTAAGACTATATGGCAGCTTATCTGTCAGACAAATGGCTGCAGTACACTCAAACTGAATCCACTTGGGTTTGCAATTTTTAGAATTATCAATAACCACCTACCTAAAGCTCTGTTGAAAAAACTTTGAAGAGACAGTCACTAGCAGTGTGTTGATTAGTACATCACCTTAGAAGACGTGTTTGTAATGTGTTCAGTGTACTGAAAACAACAGGAAAAACTTCATTAATATATTAATTTATTTTGTTTCAGTTCTAGTTCAATTGAACATCAGAGCAGACAACTTTTTGCTTTGTGACAATACAGGGAACTTCTGAAGCACTATTTCCATATTTTTACAAAGTATGTTTGAAAAATCAGATTATAGTTTCAACCATATGACTGTGTAAATCAGTCAAGAGGCTGCAGTTAGGAACTCAGCTTGGTACTTTAGTGTAGTTTATAGTTTCAGACATACTTTTCACTTAATATCTTATTAGAAAAATAGATCTTTAGAAGAAAACATGATTTTAATTCATGTTGCAAATGCCATCACGCTGTTGGGTAGCTAGAGACATTATTTAATACCATAAATATTTATGATGAGCTATTAAGAATTCACAATATTAGATTTTAGACTAGGTATAGACCACCTAAGTCTTGTCGCTAGATAAAATCTATGACCTGCAATTTGAAGTATTATATACACAGGTTCCAATACAAATTCTGGAGGGATTCTCATAAAAAATACAACTGTGATATAGTGGACAATTTCTAAATTAATATGTCCTCATCTCTGCCAGATACATTACTCAAATTTTACTCTGTTTCCCTAGGAAATATTTTGTTGTCCATTACATCACAAAAGCATATTTTTAAAAAAGTTGATTGTGAACAATTGAACTACTACATTACGATGTTAAATTTTAGACGTACTTCTTGATTTCATCATAAAGTACTAATACAAAAGCTCCGCCCATGCCTCTCAACACGTTCGACCAGGCACCTTTGAAGAACGCTTTGGATCCTTCATCTTTAGCTATCTTCCTCCAGCAATCAATTGTGCCCTTATACATAATATCAGCTGTAGAAACAAACATAAGAGTCAGAAGGCTTGAAGTTATATGGCAAATATGTTGCAACTTTCCTATCCTTAAAACAACAAGGAATAAGCAAAGCATAGCCAAGAATTTAAAATTAGGTAATTAAAGTAATTCCCCACATAGAAATCAAGAAATTTCTCAGTCCTTTAAGTGAACATGACAGAAATAACCAGCAAAGTGTTTCCCATAAGGGTTTTAAGGATTCCAGTAAGAACATCATTAGTTTTCTATAAGACAAAAAAATACCCAGTATCTCCCATCTTATCTCAATTAAGAGATACTTTCTGCTGCCAGAATACCATAGGAGCATTTATTCTTACCTCCCTTTCGGCCAGACTGCATCATCATCCTACGTCTCACAGTATCAAAAGGGTAAGAAACCAGCCCTGCCACTGCAGTAACACTCTGGGCAATCATCCAGCTCACTACGATATGCACATTCTTTGGATCAGGCAACATACCTGTCATCAAGAACAAATGAGCAGAGTCAGTACAGAGGGAAAGAGTTGTGGGAAAGATGGCTGTGGAAGGAACAATCACCCACCAACCCCAGGAGTCAATCCAAACCCAAGGCATCTGCTCAGAGCAGCAAGTTGAGGGAGGCAGGAATGCATGCTAGAAACACCTGTGCATATTCTAGCACTGCATTTTGAACTGGTGCTGAGCCAAGCCCTGCTTGTCCTTGTACTGCCAAGTACCCTAGAGTGCCTTTACTGGATGGATCTTCCCTTGCAGTCACTCCTCCATGCACTTCTTACCCTTGGCCGTGTCATATACCCCAAAATAGGCAGCTCTGTAGATGATGATGCCCTGGACAGACACACTAAATCCTTGATACAGGCCCCTCAAGCCATCAGACTTAAAGATCTTCATGATGCAGTCGCCCAGCCCAGAGAACTCCCTCTCTGTAGCCCCTTTGCCCACATCAGCCGCCAGCCGGGTCCTGGCGAAATCCAGCGGGTAGACGAAGCAGAGGGAGGTGGCTCCCGCGGCACCCCCGGACGCCAGGTTCCCTGCGAAGTAGCGCCAGAACTGCTTGTGCCTGTCCACTCCGCCCAGGAAGATCTGCT
The DNA here is from genome assembly GCA_035221455.1 of Xenops minutus. Taxonomy (NCBI): domain Eukaryota; kingdom Metazoa; phylum Chordata; class Aves; order Passeriformes; family Furnariidae; genus Xenops; species Xenops minutus. The sequence goes on along the minus strand of JAWWEE010000122.1, from coordinate 41,540,639 downwards.
TGTACTTGTCCTTGAAGGCGAAGTTGAGGGCCTGGGTGGGGAAGTACCGGATGACATTGGCCAGGTTGCCTCTCCAGAAGGAGGCGATGCCTTGCTCCTTGGGGATGCGGACTATGCAGTCCACGATGCCCTTGTACTGCTTATCGGCGGTGATCTGTTTGCTGGCATGCTGGACCTGCGGGGCACAAGGAGGAGGTCGGGGCGCTGTGGGGCGGGCACGGCCGCGGCGACCCCGCACGCCGAAGGGCACGGACGGGCCGCGCTGCCCTCGCCCCCTCCCGGCGGTGCTGAAGGTGCCGGGCAGCTCCCCCGTAACCGGAGCCGGCCGAGCTCCTGCCCTTATTTAGTCACGCCGGGCAGCGCCCGCCGCGCCGGCACCACCTGCGGCTCGGCACCGCTCCCCACCGCCCCCTCACCTGCAGCAGCAACTTCACTCTCTCGATGGGGGCTACAGCCGTCTTGGAGACGGCGGCGGCAATCCCGCCGGCCAGGAAGTCCTTGACGAAGCTGAGCGCTTGGTCTCCCATGCCGCGAGCCGGTCCGACACCCCGCCCGAGAGAGGCAACCGCAGCGCACTTCCCCACCCGGCCGGCCGGCCAAATGGCCCCCTGCCCCGCGCCGCCCCTCTTATACCCCGCGCCCTCTCGCGATAGGAGGAGGCGTCGCTCGGGGCGCGGGCATTGGCTGCGCCCCCTGGCCCCGCCCCCGGCCCGCGCCCCCCGCGCGGCCGCGGCCGCCGGGGCCGTGAGGGCGGCTCGGCCCGGGACGTTTAAAGGGCAAATTAAAGTTATCTGGCGCTGCCGGGGAACGCGGTGCCCGAGCATGTGCCCGCGGTATTAATAGCACCGAGGGGACGCGGCGAGCTGGCAGGAGCGCCGCGGGCAGAGTTAACCGCTGCGGGCTGGGAGGCCGGGGCTGGTTGTGGCGAGGGGGCTTTAAACCTGGGCTCGTGTGAGGAGTCACGGAGAGGGGTGAGGGCCCGGCAGCAAAGGAGGCACTGCCAGCTTGGCAGGTGGGGCCGTGCCCATCAGTGACCAGGAATGGGCTGGACCTCTCCCGAGGCGAGGCCAGAGAGCGCCTTCGTGCTCTATGCACTGTACGGACTTGCAGGCATCGAGGTCTTTAAATACCCAGCATGCTGCAGGACGGCTTTGCCCAGGAGGAGACAGCGTGCCCTCCTGCACCGTGCCCTCCTGCACCGTGCCCTCACGGCAGCCCCGCAAGGTCAGAGCTCTCAGCAGTGGCAGTCGGCCCACCTGCAGGAGAGAGGGAGGGAGGGAGGGACGGGAAAGCTCTCCGGGAAGCACGGCCACTCTGAAGCTGCTTGACTCGCCCCAGCTGTGAAAGAAGAGTAAAGGCTGTAGTGAAATGCTGCCTTCTTGCACTGTCCGGTTCTTAAGGAAACAACTGAATCTCAGAGAGAGATTACATGGCTCACTCATTAGTTTGCCTTTTTCAGAGAAACATCAAGGTTGGAAGAGACCTTTGAGATGATTGAGTCCAACCATGAACCCAGCATCGCACATCTGTTCTTTCTGGCTGACCCCCGTAACAAAGCAGGAACTTATATCTCTTTGGGTGACTTGGTGGTGTGGAATAGTTACATGAAAAGCAGTGCAACAAGTTGTAACTGCATACCTAGAACGTTGCCCAAAAAAGCCATTAAGCTGTGCCCCTAGGATACTGTAACACTGAGTAATTCATAAGACAGTGGGTCTGCTTCGATTTGGTAAAATGGTTTAAGAAATGAAAATAGGATTCATCATAATGTAGGTACTAAAAGACTGGCTGTCCCAGGAGGAGACATTCTCTCCAGGACAGCAGATCTCACTGATGCGTTTGTTAGCATGAGTCAACGAGACACTAAATTTGATCCCTCGTCTCTCTCACCCTCTGCCACTCTTACGTCTGTTGAGCTAGAGGTCTCTTCTCATGAACCTCAGGCTCTGAGAAGTGAATGACAGCTGTAACTTCCAGGAGCACCCTTTGCACCTTGGCCATCCTGAGAAGATGGAGCCTGTCCCCAGCTTCTAAGAAAGGGTAAGAGAGCCCCCCTGAAGAGACCTTTCCCCAAGCAAGGACTGAAAGCACATACAAGCAGGAAGCATAGGGGATCCCTAGAATTAGACTGTGACTTGAGGGGAGTTTTGCTTAAAATATGTGACTGTCTGCTACCTTTGACCTTTTCTTTTTCTTCTTCATACTTCACTCACCATGTCTGGAGTCTCCTCTCTTCACAGGAAAGTAAATATCACTTTAACATCTTGGGGCTTCTACTGCAGGTTTCACACAAACCCATGGGACAGTGATGCTCACAGCTGCTGCCTGACTCTCCAGAGTGATAGAGTCTCCTCAGCATGTGTCCTCAGGTATCAGCCGCTGCCCCACTGACTGGTGTGTGGTGAGTGAGAGGGGGAAGAGCGGCAGTGGGATGTTGCTGGGGAAGGAGGAAGTGGGGGGCCTGGAAAGAGACTGGAGTGGGGGTCTAGCCTGAAGGGATCATTTGCCTCCCTCTCCCCCACCATCTTTGGTTTAGCTCTTTTTAATCTTTTTTTTATTACTATTTAAAATTGCATTTTTAAAACTACATTTTAATGAAGTCTTTATCATAAGAATTCAAGTTAAGTTTTGAAGTTATTGTTGTATATCATCATCACCACACTCCACAGAGGTTCTTTGATTTAATAGATATTTCTGTACTACTTTCTGTGGCTGCCAGTACTTAGAGAAAGGAGTGCATAGAAAATGAGTTGCCACTTTTTCTGCTTCTGTTTTCACTTTCCTGAGCCCAGATGTCTATTTCCAGGAGAGACAGGTCTTCCAAACCATTTTAACAAAAGCAGGTCTGGACCAGGACTTTTGTTGACTACTTTGAGGCTTAATTTTAATTTGTTTGATTTTTGTGCCAAATGCCTCTTTTAGATCTTTCCTGTGTACAATAATGGGGCTTTTTATACTTCTTATTGTAGAAGTTCATATGTATCCTGTGAGGAACTTACTGCTAATTCCACCAGTACTACCAGTTCGTGCATAAGCATTTCCACTAGCTGGAAATGCTAAAAAAACCCTAAAGGACCTTTGGCTTTTCATACAGTTAGTTGGTGTTTGTTATTTAATATTCAGAATAGTTACTGATACATTTTTATAGAAATGGTTAAAACAGTTCTGCAAGCTTTCAGAAATATTGAAAGCCAGCTTTGAAGCCTCATCTTCCTTAGATCTTTGCAGGTTTGGATGCATTATCTGGCTTTCTAGACTGAGTTTGTGAGTACTCTACACTGCTAGCATAGCATAAAGACGCTGGAATTTGTTCTTAAAATTCTGAGCTAAAAATAATAACCTAGATCTACATTTTCAAGAGAGATTAGTGACTGACTGCATTGTGCTTTGGTGTATGAATAGGCAGCATAAAACACTACAGGAGATCAACTTTTTCAAAGTAGTGCATACCCTTGTTTAATTACATTTTCAAGACGCTGGGAACCCTAGCATTGAGGCTCAACCAGACACAAAATAAAAAAGCTTTTTCTCAAAAGTCAGCAGTCTGAGCCTGACAGCAGATATAACAGGGAGCCCAAGGAATCAGTCAGACTGTCCTGACTCCCAGCATACACAGTGATGGGTAGACAGTGCATTGGCAAGATACCAAATAAAAATATGTGAGTGTTTGCAGGAAAGATTTGTTGGATTGTAGTAACTTCTCCTTGAGTGAGATTGATTTATGTCAGTGGTCACGAGGAGGAGAGTAAGAGAGCCCAAACAGGCTAAATGAGGATAAGGGTTGAGGACAAATAATGAGGTTGCTAGCGACAAAGGTAATCAAGAAGAATAAAGTAGTGTGGGCTTTAGTTCTGTTTTGAGCAGATACTAGTGTGGGTAATTTTGGCTGGGTGTTTAAGTTATCTGTCTTAGGAGCCTACACTGAGCTGGAGAGGGTGAAAACAGGACAGTAAGTGTAAGCAGCATATTGAGGAGGGAAATGACAGTGCTGGAAATAGCACTGGATTCAGCATAGGGGGTGTTAGTTTATTAGAGCATATCTGTAATGTGAGCATGAGGAGCTGGAGGAAGAAAACTGAGGAACTGAAGGAAAATTAATATGAAACAGATCAGAAGTTATCTTGTAACAGGACAAGCATGGGGTGTAAAAGTAGGAAGGAAAGAATACTCACCGTGTGACACAAGGAATAAAGTTGTAGGAAGTGAGTATATTAATATTTCCTTTAGCAAGGACTTGTGCTAAAGGAAAAGACCATTTGAACAGTGCATTAAAAGTGGTGAAAGGCAGCCAGGTCTTCATTTAACTTGGAAAAGTTAGAAAGATGGCATAACTGGAAAGGGAGACAGTGAAATGGTTGTGGATGAAGTAAACCTGATCACAGGTCAGCTAGGAAATTGAAGCTGAAGGCAGACTGAAGTGGTTGGCAACCAGACTTCATGAGATAGAAGTGGAGAGCAAGAAACAGAATATACAATCTGTCCTAGAGAAGAATGATAAAGCAGGAGTAAGAGGGCTGAGATTAGATGGATCTTTATCAATTTAATGAGTTGAAAATAATGGAAAGAGCAAATGAAAGAACATGAGAAAAGATATGGCAAGAGAGGAAAAAGATCAGAGAGGAAGGATGGAGCAACAGAGTTCGGGGGAAAGCAACAGTTGCTGCAGACACCATCAAAGGAATAGCTCTTCCAGGGAGTAGGACACTGAGTGAGGAGTGCAGGGGAGACAAATAAACCAGAGCAAGGAGACATACAGGTGCCTCCTATAGGGTGTCAGCAAGGACATCAGTGTGAAGCTTGGCAGCTTCCGGAGGACGTGTGTGAGAAATTGTGAGGAAAGGAAGAGAGTCAGTTGAAATCACAAAGAAGGCTGATCAGGAGGAGTGGGTTGGCTGGCTTGCAGTTCTTCACAGAGATGAGATATGGCTTAAAATCAGATAAGAAGTGACAGGGATGGTGAGGGCAGCCTCTGTGTGAGAGTAAGTGGTGGGATGGGATGAGAAGCTAAGGTCTCTCTGGGAGACTGAAGCTGCAGAGGGAGAGTCAGGCAAGGGCATCCACGATGTGTTGATACTGAGATTTAATAGGCCTATTGGAAATATTTAAAATGTGTCTTCCAACTGCAGCAAGTGAAGAGAAGAGAGGGGAGTGGACTGGGCAGAAGAAGAATGCAAGAAAGGTTGATTGAGCAATGGTAAAGGCTTGAGGGTGGGGATAGAGAGATGTAGGTGTGGCAAATGTCGCTAAGAGCAAAAATGAGGCAGAGTAAGAGGCAGAGCTTGTTCCCTCAGGTAGATTGTTTAAGAAACAAGAAGCAGCAGCTGAAGGAATAAAAAGAGAGAGAGGAAACCAGGCTGGGTGGGGAGGGAAAACTATAGGATTACAGAAATAAACTGCAGCTAAAGGGCACTTGAGAGATATGGAGGAGTAACCCATAAACAAGGTTAACCAAGTTAGACAGAGTGACTGGATTCCTCTCATGCAGGTGTGTGGCCAGACATGTTATACTTTTGACATTTTCTGTTGACTGAACCAGTAATGAAAGTACATGTGTTGATTGAATGTCTTCTGTCACAGGAAGTGTTGCCCTGGTGAAGGCAACTAACTTAAGGTTGATCTGTTTTTTCAATTTTCAGTCCTCCGTTGACTTCACTTGTGGCTGTTCTGAAGTAGTGGTGGAGAAGGAAAAGGTCCATGAAAAGAGTGGGACATGGGGAGCCAGTGAGAAAGGAAACAAATCAAGCACCAATTCTGCAAGATTTGTTTCCTCATTAGAGAATTATTTATCTCACACAGTTTTAAGAACATTAGTTTTTTGTTCAAGTCTGTTGCAGTATCAGGTATGGCAAGACTGCTTTGACTCAAATCAGTCAAGTACTAATTCTTGCTACCCTAGTTGTTTGAAAAATTGAAATCACAGTCTTTACTCTGAAATTAATTTCACTTCTCTGTGGGACTGCAGTATGGGTAACATATTGGGTATGCTTTATACAGAATAACCATATTGCTAGGATTTAGAACTTAAGTGATTTTTCCTCACAAGTTTCAGCATACCTTGAGAACAAAAAACAACTTTTATATCACAGATGTGCATTACGGTAAATAATTAATGGATGCTAAGGTTGTCATAAACATATAAAGTACTCTAAAATATCTGTTAATTGTTTGACTATTAGTGCATTCATGCCACAGTCATACATTACAGATTTTGATAAACTCAAAAGCAGAGGTATTGTGAACAGTTTCCAAGCCATGAATATAAGCAAATTAATGACCTGTTAGAGTCCATAATACTTAATGTACTATTTTCTGACTCTTCTTTGGTAACTCTGTTTTTGATATCAAGCATAAAAGTGACTTGCTCAAGGTCATTCTCTCAGCATGTCAGAGCAAGGCGTGAATGCAGGTTTCCAAGTTTTTCCAGATCTCTCTCATACAAGCTGTTTGAATTTATATTTAATTTCCTTTCTCTCTCCACCTCTGTGTTTTAGTGGCTCAGGACAACAGCTAAAGTTGGAAATTGAGCCAGAAGCAGAGGAAATTTTATCAGCAATAGGGGCAGCTTGTTGTCCTAGTCTAGAACACCTCTTAGAGCTGAAAAGGATGAAGTAGGAATCTGCTCAAATGCATATAGGTAGGTAGATGGGGTAATACACATCCTGAAATCAGGTTTAGTATTTAAGCAAGTGCTGTAAAGAATTGTATTTGAACTGTAGTTTTCATTGTTTTATAAGTTCTGTTTCCTGTCTTGTTTGATGTGTAGTCGTTTGTGATGATTTCAATCAAACATAAAAAGTTTAGCATAAAGTTGTACAATTCAGCTGTCAAGTAACATTTTGCACAAGTATTAGTGCACAACTGTGTAATGTGACACACACTACTTCATTGTTATTACAAAATTAATTTATGCACACTGAACTGTGCCCTCACTCAATCCTTATTCATAGGTAAGATCTGCTGAAGACAATAGAAAAGGGTCTGAAAAGAAAACAAGGGTGCAATAATGGGGTATTAGTTAATAGGCTTTCTCAAAATTGTAAGCTGGCAACATAAATTACTGCAATAACATAATAACATGAAAAGTCAAGATTATATTTATTTCTATAATACCAGTAAATCTTATTAAGAACAAGCATAGTGCAGAATTTGAAAGCCTACTTTGCAGCTAAAAGGAATATTTTACTTTTTCTTTTGGTGTAGATTTCTGCAGAAAATAATTTCTTTAGTCACTTCCAAACATGCATCATTACATGGATGAGTGCATATCCCTTCTTGGATTCAGTGATTTTCAGGTTTTGTGCTTCCAGGAAAAAAAACATGTACTGAGAGGATCTCTGAGATGGATGGATGGATGGATGGATAGATAGATAGATAGATTTTTTTTTTTATTATTCTGGTTGAAACTTATTTTGCATGAAAGAATTGAGATCTGGAGATTGTTGTGTTCTATAACAGCTACGCAAAAACTTTGCCTCTCGAGAAAAGCCTATATTTTCAGGGTCTTCTCTGTTATGTCTCATATATACTCAAACTTAATTTTCCTATTTACTACCTTGAAATATTCTTTCTTCTATATTTTTTTTTGTCTTATTCTTCCTAAAGGTAGTAGGCTATGCTAAGAGCTATTTTACATCATACTTTACTTTTTACACGTTGCAGTTCATTCCCAGAGATATGCTTCTCATGGTGTTGATCAGATTTCTTGGAAGGTATGATTCCTGCAAAAAGAATCAACAGTGTCTGGGCAGCTGTGTGGACAGAGTAAAGCTCAGTTATGGGCTGAAGCCCTCTATATTTTCCATAATATACGGTAAAATTTTCTCCTGCTGATAGCAAGTAACATTTCTTTGCAGTAGCATTATAGATGTGTTTTATGTCCTGATCAGGAAGTTGAGTCCTTCACTGAGTTCTCCTGCTTACTTAATGGGTTTTTTTTTATGTTTGTTAGTTTCCAAACTGGAGAAACACTAGGTTGGTGAATGCGGAATTCAGATGCACCTGCCTCAGTTCCATGACCTAGAAAATAGGTCTGATTTGTTTTCTAAGTTTAGCAAAGCAAAGTTATTAAAAGGCAAAAGTATTAATATAGACCTTTCTGAGTTGAAGTTCGCAACATGGCTTTCTTCAGAAAGTCTCTTGGGTTGGAACTGTGTCTAGTATGTCACCTAGAGCTCTTTGTGTAATGCAACATTCTTTTCATCTTTTGTGCCATACCCTGTTTGATGACTGTCATGCTCAGCTTTCCACAGTCTGGTGACTCTTACTTATTCTTCAATTGCCTGCTTCTTCTTAGAGTTGTAAGGGCTTGTTCTTATTAAGTTCATATTAACCAGGAATTACCATTTTGAATCATTGATGCAATATTAGTGCAAAACAGAGTACATGAGAAAATCATGTAGCTTTTTTAGGTGTTTTGGGGTTTTTTCTGTTCTGCTCAAGCTTACTCTTCTAGATAATATTTTAATATCAGTCTTAATGGGTACTTAATGGTAATGCAAGTACTTGGTTTTTGCTCTATTCCGTTCGGGTTTTTATCATCCATTGTGTTGCAATAATTTTGGAGTATCAAAATTATTTAAATCAACCTTTTTATGTGTTTCAGTTAATCTTTACTTCTGGTCTCTAGTTGCTAAGTTGCTTTTCTGTGTGATTTTACTATGTGATTTTAAAAATCCATTGCATCAAGCAGACAGATTTGAATTAAGTTACATTATTTAAGTGATTTGTTTGATTTTCATCTGCTATTTCTGGCAATACATCTGGTTATAATATAATAATTTTCTTTTTAGTAACAGTGTCAATATTGTTAGTTCCTGCCCAAATTGCTACCTCTCTCCATCTTCAGATATTTTGTAGTTTCCCATTCTGTGATTTTACTTTAGACTAGGCTTTCTTCTGTGAAATAGTTCATAATTGTCTTGCTGACAGTAATTTTATTTTCATAAATTGTAGGACAAACTGAAATTATTTCTGACAATGGTATATGTTTAACTGAATCACAGCTTTATACTCAATCAGACAACCTTCACTGCAGTAGCAAACCAAGGGAATCATATTTTTATAATACAGAAACAATTTCAAGCATTAAGTGTAGATGTCACTTTTACACATACTTGCAATAGCTATTACCACAACAATTGTGATAGGAATGCAAGCTTATTTTCAATACAGTGAGAAATTAACAAATTGTGTTACTCAGTGACTGAATCATCAATTTTTTGTCACTTTATGTGCTGGTTGAAAAGGCCATAAATACATTGTTGTTATAATTCAAAATGTATTGGCTGTAATGCCAGAGATGTTTTTATAATAAATCGAGGCACTAATCTTTCTATACATTACAAGAAAAAGGCAAATGAAGGCCATTTCCACACCACACATTATTGAAATCCATGAAGGAAAAAAATGTCCACAGAACAGCCAAAATCTCAGCAAGTGGGATACCAATGTTGAAGATGATAACCATACTGCTGAAGAGTGAGAAAACTGGGTAAGAAAGTCTTTAATTGTCAGAGTTTATGGTTTTTATGGTGTTTATGCATCAGAACTCAGTGTGGAAAAATCTAGTTTGAGTCCCAGGTCCAAATATTCCTTTGGATTTGAATTTTACCAGCTGAGCTGATATGCAGGATATGAAAGGGAACAAGTTATAGGGACAGAAGCAGAAGTCAGGAAATAATTAGATTATGTGGTACGTTACCTCAGCTTGGTGAAAAAAAAACAATTTATCTTTCATTCATTCCTAGAGAATGACTACCAGTTTCTGATTCAATGGGAATTCAGTGTAATACTTTCTTATAAATCATAAGAAATAAATGAAAATACTGTATTAATATACATTTTTAAATGTTGCTGTATTATTTGATATTGGTACATATGTATGTAAAGATGTATTATAGGTAGGTATGAATGAGTATATGCTGCAAAAGTGTCTTGCAGGTCAACAGTAAAAAGAATTGTCCTTTTATTCCATTTAATTTCTTCTCCTTTAGAGTGATATAGAGTAATGGAAGAAATTGAACTATTTTCTATTTTCCAGGCAGTTATAGTGGGAGAAAAAAAAGGGATGTTCTGAGTACCTGTAGTGGAGAAAATTGAGATCATAGGAACAATCATCCAGACATGAAACAGTCTTGAAATATTCAGCTGGGATAAATCATCTGGACCTCGTAAGTTACTTCCAGGATCATAGTGAGAGAGGGGTCACCCACAAGCTGTGTGAGTCCGCTGCTTGTTAACGATTTGCCTTTCCTTTCAGATGTCAGTGTTGTAGGCTGGCACCCTTTTTTTCTGCACAGAACTAGACCAGTGATTAGGGTCAGAAGTAACAGTTCAAATAAAATAGATAGATCTTTATGTAATATAAAATAGTCTTTGTGGCTTCCATGCGTTTCCATCAATGCCATGCTTCATTTTTGTGAGACATTTTTGAAGTTGCAGGCTTTCTTGTTCACTGGTAATAATCCACTGACAGAAAAGGCTAAAAAATGAAAAATTGAGACAGCAGTGTCACTAGTACCCAGCAGCTTATTATTATTAAACATTTTTGTGTCCTGTTCAGCACCTCACCTCTGCAAAACAAGATTTAAAATAAAAACACCTTACTCAGAATACTCTTCTTTCCCTTTTTCCTTCACTTTTCTGAAACATCCTCAGCTTGAGAGAAGAAGAGATCCCACTGACATAGCTTTTGGGAAAACTACTCTAGAGCTGTGCACTTTCTCCTACTGGGCACTGCTCAGCAGAGGGAGGTTGTTCTCAGTTTTGAGCAGCAGTGATGTGGTTGGGAGGAGGTTGATTATAGCAAGGGATGAGAAGCACGCATTTACATAGGCTCCTTTTCCCTGCTACATCTCCACTCTCCAGCAAGCACGGGTTTATTTTAGCATTGGCCTTCTGAGGCAGGATTAATTTTCCCCTGAATAGGTCAGGCTGGGACAGAGCCAGGATCCATGGCCTTTCATAGCTTGGGTGACTCAGGAAGCCAGAGATACCTACTAAATAGACAGGGCCTCTAACTGCTGGGCCTGTGCCCAGTGCAAGAGAGGTATCCTGGAATAACCTTTTTGATAAACAGCAGAAGAGTCCGTATGGAGTCTTTTTCCAGAGGCTGGTGCGGCTGAACGAGGCTTAGTGCTGCCCTCTGCTGCTGGGATTCGGGAAAAACGTAAAAGTCGGTGACAAAATCCAGCAAAACGGTAACAAAGTGTAACCAGGAAAGCAGTAGTAAATGAAGACGTGCTTTCAGTCTGTCATTCCATACAGTGCTTCAGCCAGTTGAAATGTGCCCTCATATCTTCACTAGCAGTTGCATTCATAGGAACAGAATATAGCTGTTAGTTTTCTTGCGTTTAGCACTGGTAGGGACCTCATGGCTCTGGAAAGCACTCATGCTTTCTGACATGCTTGTTTTTGTTTCCATATGCAGGGGAAATTGAGAGGAAGGAATTTCCATCAGTAATTCATATTTTAAAAACTTTTTAATATTACTTCTTATTATGTAGAATTATTAAATTCCTTATTTACAAGTATTTGACACAAAGCTGTCTAGAAAGCTACGGCCATCTTGTAGAAGCACTTGATGCTTGGAGGTGTGTATGACCTTTTCTCCGTAGCTAATTTTTGAGCCAGTGTGGAATTATAATGGAAGTAATCTGATATCAGAACTAGAGGGAAGTGCCATCAAGGAGTATTTCCTAGCACTGATGCAGGGCATCCCTGCTATACTTAGAGCATGGGTAGCCCTGAACATCTGCAGATATCCCAGCAGCTGTAAAAACTGTGTTTAGGGTTCTGTTGTGGAATATAGCAGCTGTATCTGGGCTGATTTCATGGCCCTGCTGAAGTAAATGTGCTTGTGGTATATGATTGAAGAAACTCACTGCTTCCCTTCACAAAACAGGTTTTTATGTTAAGCCTTGATTCTCACCTTAATGTTTATATATTTGAATGTGATATGCATGTTTCACTTTTTGATACTGGTTTTAAAATTTTTGCCTTCAGTTTCTGTGTCACAAACATCCTGTCCCAACTGTGTGGAGTTTTGAATTAGCTATTGATGTGCCTTAGAGAACACAAGTGATGGCTCCCTTTCAAAGAAAAGAAACTTCTCACTTTTTGACTAATAAAAATAAAAACCTATAAAATCTAAACAGAAGCAAAACTGACCAGAACCCTGTGACTCAACTGATGTTGTGTAGTAATAAGTAAAAGCAATTGTAGTCATTAATCCTGTCAGCAACTCAACAAATTGTTGTACAGGGTACAGAGGTTTGCAGTGAAATGTTCACACAGGCAATTAATGAATGATAAAATTATAATGAATGATAAATCTCCTGTCAAAATATGTGAGTTAATTAATGATTTTTAAATGTGTGATTTCACTTTGGGAAGTGGCTGTAACAGTGGAGCTGTGAGGCTGTTCATTGGCTTCTCCTCCTTTCAGGAGTGAATATTTCTAATTCTGTTAGAGAAAACCTTTTCAGGCCTGCAACCTCAAACTGAACTTTAATCATGAGGACTTTTCTGCTTGTGTTGTAAACAATAATCAAGCCATAACTCTTTGTCTGTTTCGGGGAAAACAGAGAACCAATATAAGTACCTGTTTAACATTCTTTTCCACTTGGTTCACTCTTCAGTTTTGGGATCATTTAGCTTGATTTCCCAGGCTCCTGATAGCAGAAGAGAGAGAATATATCAATGTCTGGCTGGGATGCTGATTTGTACAAGCAATATCCACAGCTCAGCCAAGGTGGCAGTAGGACCTGGTTAGAACTGATCTTATTGCTCTCTACAGAGATCAAGTGTTTGGTTAGCTAGTATTTGATTCCACCAATCAGAATTTACAGCAGAAATCAATTCTAATGGAAGATAAAAACCACATCAGTCTTACTTGTAGTCTCAGAACTTGAGTACATGTGTTGAAAAAAGTGGGAATGGGTAAAATCTGATTGTGTGTTTTCTTTCATAGATTTCACAGAGAAATGGGAGATGGGAGAATCAGTCCAGTATCTGGTGTGACTGCAATTGAAAGAAAGTTGGCAAACTTAGTTCAATCTGGTGTTGTTTCACACTTGGCCACATGCTAGTAAACATCTGTCCTGTCACTTTTTTTTTGTTTTGTTTTGTTTAATTTGTGAGCCCTTTCTGAGTGTAAACTGCAGAAGTCACAGAAATTTATGAAATTTCAAAGGCTGAAAAATCACCTGTGATAGAAGAAAGGGATTCATAATTTGTTGCTACTACATGAGCACCTTCTGAGATGTGTCAAGAAATCATGCATTAGAAACATCTGTATCTTTCCTTTATAGGTAGCTAGTTGACATGTAGATAAAGTCTGTGTGAATATCTGCATTAGGACAGGTGAATTGAAGACCCATTTCCTGCCTGCACCAAACCTGCAGCATGAAAGAGTTGCTGAGAATTTGTGGGCTCCATTGTGTGGAAAGTGGCAGCATCACCAAGTTCATTTCAGGCAGGAACATTTGCACGTACTTGCAAAGACAACCATCCTTCTTTCATTAGGTGGCTTTTACAGATCCTAGGTATTTGGATACAAGGATGGATTTTTTTTTTTTTATTACTTTCAGTAGCTGTGCAGAGCCTCTTCCATCAGTGTGCTTACAGTCCCTTACACAGGCAGACAAACCACAGGCAGTGATCTGTCAAGAAATCCTCTGTCTTTATCACCTTTGCACTCCTCCTGAAGCTGATGGATCAATGGTTTAAGGAACCAGGTGAATATATCCCTTGTGGAAGAGAATCTATGGTAGCTTAGAAACTTTGGCATCTGGCTCTCATCTGTCTGTCTAGCACACTCCATTCACTGCCCACTGCTGCCCTTCCATCACTAGAAGTGCTAGCCCCTGGACTTCAGAATGATGCCTGCTCTCATCTTTGCAGAACACTGTGTGCACCCTGCAGTTGGGGTTTGGCAGTGTTAGCAAAAATGGAGTGTGGATCTTAGGCTATATATTTTTTGTTAATGCTTCTTAACCGGAGGTGGGTGTTTCTCTGTGCAGTAGTCTTTATTCTGGAGGAGTTCTGGTCACAGAGGACCAGTTTGGAATTTAATGTTTAGTTTGAAACCTATCAGCATAGTGTCCTAAATGATTCATTACTGTGCTCAGTGGGTTGTTTGAGATCTCTGATATGCTGTTTATGTAAGACAGTATTTTTGTAAACTCCATTAAGCCATATGCCATTCCTGAACAGTGTGGGCTGGAGCTGTTTGCTAGCAGAGGGAAGGGATACAATTTTTCACTTACCATATAGGGTGGACAACATCCTTGAAATGGAACTGAACCCTTTTTCAAGTAATGGAATCTGTGGTTAAAGTAGTTCAATCTTTTCACTAACCTAGGCCTCATTTGCTTTTAATATGTATGAAATTACACTTTCCTAGTATTGTTTTGTCTTTTTTACATTTTTCTCAGGAAAACCAGACATATTTAAGGGAAAGTTGATTAATAAACAGGAATTTCGGAAAGCATTTGAATGCAGGTAAGAATGGTTTTCTTTATCCAAAAGCGTCTCTCTGTGGGGAGATTAGAATTTTAACTTCCTAGGAGTGTTTCCTTAAGCACCCTTTTTACAGTGCCTACAGCTGAGTGCATTCAGGACACTTGTGTTTCTGTATAAGGGAAACTATGTAAAGTAAATGGATTATTTAAGAGGCAGGGAAATAATGGATTTTTCAGTTGATTTTATGTTTTCAAGCCACAATTGGACAATCCTTTGCCATCCTCAGTGTGCCCAAAAGTTCATGATATGAAGACCAAAAATCTGAAAAGCTTTTCATTATTTGTAGGTCAGTCATGTTTAAGAATCTTGTCCTTTGTCCATCAGGGTGTCAGAGCTGTAGCTTCAAACATCCTATATCTTTAAGGGGAATATTACATTACCAGGTTTTATTTGCATTTCATTCTCAATAGTTACAGAGAGTAGTTCCTGCCATCCATCTCTGCGAGGGAGATCTCAACACTCCAGGAATGAGTCTGACAGCTCCTGATAGTGCTTTGATTGCAGTCTCTCTGAATGCATGGAGGCATCAGCTTCATACTGATTATTAGTCACCAACTTACATTGCTTCAGCACAAATTTTCTTCCTCTTCAGCACTATCTCATAAGTCAGATTTATTTCAGATATGGAGGGTTTTATTGCCATCAGTGTTTTCACAGCAACAGATACCTTTACGTCAGACTGCCCTTAATCCTTTCAGTTGAAAACCCAGCTTCTGATTTTCTGGCCATGGTAAGCCTGTGAATGAATGGCTTGCACTAAGTGTCTGGTATTCTTCAGTTATTTCACCCATTTCACTAACGGGTCTTTCTGGGTGTTGTCCTGAATAGAGGAGTGTCACTCTGAGCTGGAACGTAACAGATGATGATTGGAAGAGATCCTATTTCCGGTTCCCCCAGTTACAACTGAAGTATCTTCAAGATTGTGGAGGATGTGAAGCTGTCCTGGCAAATAGCTTAGAAACTGATGTTCACTGAGAACTTTCTTCTGTGTTCATCTCTACAAATATATTTCTTTTTTTGCATTGTTTATTGCAGGCTGGGAACACGAGGCTCTGCTGCACCTGCTACAGTCCTCTTTCAACAAGGAAATAACTGTCTTGGTTGTCACCAATAGCTGTAATTCTTCACTGATTCTTTCTACCTCACTTTTCCTTTGGGTGTATTTGAAGACCTCCTTGTCTTGGAGATGCCTTTTCAGTACACTGTTGCATTATCAATGGAGCAAAAGAGTGGTATTGGACTGTCTGTTCTGAAACGTCTGTCTGTGGTATCTGCTAGGGTAAGCTAGCTGGATGGATGAGATTCGTTGGCTAAGTACCCACACAGCCACTCACTCAGTCACCCCCAAGCATGGCATAGGAGAGAATAGGAAGAGCAAAATTTAGAAAACACTTGGGTTGAAGTAAGGATGTATAATAAGTGAAGGAAGAAGTGCAAACTGATGCAAAGGCAATCACTCAACACCTCCCACAAGCAGACTGATTCCCAGTCTATCTCCAAGCAAGAGCTACAGTGACTGTCTTGGAAGACAACACCACTCCCAATTTTTATTGCTGAGCATGATATTGTAGGGCGGGGGAATAACCCTTTGGCCAGATTGGTCAGCTGTTCTGGCACTGTCTCCTCCCATTTTCTTGATTGGACAAGGAGTAATTGCTTTAAACTGAAAGAGAATATGTTCATAATAGATATTAGGAAGAAATTCTTCACTGTGAGGGTGGTGAGGCACTGGAACATGTTGCCCAGAGACATTGTGGATACCCCATCCCTGGAATTGTTCAAGGCTGAGTTGGATGGGGCTTCAAGCAACCTCATACAGAAAAAAGTGTCCTTGCCCATGGCAGGGATTGGAACCAGATGACCTTTAAACCCCTTCCAACCCAAATCATTCTATGATTCTTGTGCTCACCATCCTCAGCCTACTCAGCATGAGAAAAAGAGAAAGTCTTGAGGCTGGGCAAGCACTGTTCGGCAATAGCCAAAAGACTGGTGTGTGATCAACAACATGTCACAAAGCGAAAACGCAACAACATATGGGCTCCCGTGAAGTTAACTTAATTCCAGCCAGACCCAGTACAAGAGAGCTTCTTTACACTAATTCAATAGTAGATCAGAAGTTGAGGGTAGTTTCATAGATGGTGTAAGGATCCTGATGACTCAGTGGCAGCTCAACTTTTTCTCCCTTCTCATCACATGTTCCCCATCTCCTGTCATGTCAGCACTAGCAATCATGTCTTGTAAATGTCACTAGTCTTACAAAAATTGAGTTTTCAGCACATCCTCAATAGTGAGTCAAAGCTGTTATGTAGGCACAGGGCTGGGAATAGCTGGCAGGGAAAAAAGACAGAAGTGACCTTTCTGGAATAGACGTGTCAATTTGCAACACAGCTGGATGGTTGTTATATTGTGGTTGTACTTCTTCATTCTTATATACTCCTAACTAATCTCCCCCAACTCCACTTACTTCCTTCTACATGACTGTTATCACTATGTGGTCTGTAGCTCCTGTTTCAGTTTCAGAGCAATTAGCTAGAGAAAACTGTATAGGAAAAGAGTATCAAATGGTTTGGTTCTCTGAACCTATAATGCATGGATCTCTCATTAACAGTTAATTAGAAAAAGAAACAGAATATGTAATGTATGCTACAGGACTAGACATAACAGTTTCTCATATATATTATGTATTTCAATGCAATACGACTAGAGGAGATTAACTTTGTAGTTAGTGTGTTTTTTCTTAGGGGCTCTTTACACACGTCATTCGAATGTGGTATACAGTGTATGATGCTTTGCAAATTGATTTTTGTTTGTTTGTTTTTGGGTTTTGTTATTGGGGTCTTTTTTGTTAAATCTGAAACGTGTATCGTGTTGGGAGGGTTTCCTTATGATGTTCGCATGAAATGCGGAGTGGTATTTTTGGAATGTCCTTGCCACTAGATGGCAGGTTGCCCTTTGGATAAAAGAAACACTAGGCTCTGTTCAACACTAATTTGCTCTCAGTTTGGAAAACTTCTAAATGTCTCATTGAGCTTAACGAGAGGTTTGCTGAAGTGAGGAGCGGGTTCAGTGCTGGAGAGAACTCTATGTTATGACCCTTTGACAGCACTGATATGCAGTTTTTAATTTTCTCCAGTACAATAAATACCTTAGTTGAATTCCACAAAGCTTTACATAATAAGATAATAAAGAAAAGTTGTGTTTTAATCACAATTAAACCATTAGTTAGTGAATGTCTTGGAGGAATCCCTGCCTGTTGTGCATGTGCTGCATTTGCTGTGTCAAGTTCTGAAGTACTCAGTCTTTGAAGCGAATTGAAAAGTGGAGGCTTGCCCAAGTTGTGACCTTGAAATCTGGCTTTAAATAGTTTAGACTGACAATTTGCTGCAGGTGGAAGATCCAGTTAGCATTTAGAAGAGTTAAGAACTCTAATTTTCACTCTTTCATACCAATTTGATCTTAGTGTAATCCTAATAAATTCAATTGAATGAAACTTGTGTCATGGTGCTAAGAAACCATAAGGATGTTTATGTTTAGACTGGAGTTATTATAGTATTCAGAATACTAAGATGAGGAATTTTTGCACATTTACTGTACCAAATATAAATCTACATCCTGGGAAGGTGAGTGTAACATCTATTCTCAAATGGAGCATTAAGCACTGGCAAATGGAAATGACCAGACTGAGATCAGGTCTGCATCACCGAGTCTGTGAGCTAATGAGGGGCAAAGGTAAAAGATGTACCCAACTGGATGCTTTGTCATGTTTTTTGTAGCAATACACTTTTTTACTAACTCATCTAGAAAATTTGTAGGGAAATTCTCAAAATTTTGAACTTTTATCTTTTTTAGTTGATAGAAAGCTAATTTTTTAATTAGTTGACTCCTTTGATAAATATAATGGTAAGTTAGCATTGACTTTATCAGGGTTTGTAATTCTTTTAACACAATTGCTAAAAACACAAAAAACTAACAAAAATCACAGCATTTTCAAGTTTATATGTTGTGGTATTTGAAATTGATTAATTTCTCTTTTTCTGAACAGTTTTTTATACTTTATTTTAAAAAATTACTGAAAAATATTTTAAATTAGTTCACTTATAAAAGCAATGTGGTTGACAAAATGAAAATTGTAAGTTCAGTGAAACAAATACTTTGTGAAAAACTGTTTCAGAGAGGATATTGTTCAACACATTAACTAGTGCAAAAGATATTTTCAGATGGTGTATGGTGAGACATGTTGTGCAATTTTTTAATTTAATTTTCAGAAGCTACTTGTAATATTTGCCACTGGCTAAGCGTTGCTACAAATGACACCACTTAAGCCTGTTGGATCATGACTTGGATCCTTTGGTTATAATGAAATATAGGATGTCTTTTGCCAAGTTTTGCCCACACTCAGTTTGGGAATGACCCACATCTGCTTTCGCAGGAAAAAAAATGTGTTTTTCCAGAGTATCAGACATGAGGTCTCTCTTATGCTCTAGTGGGAGATGCTGTATTTTTGACATCCTTGTGGGCATGAGGGAGCAGCTGCAGTGTGCAGATCTGAGCTCTGAGGAGAGCAGGCAGTGCTTGCAAAGCTGCAGCTGGTACACTGCTTCTTGCTGGGAGGTGCCTGGTGGAATTGCCTAGACAACTTGAGTCAAAATGAATAGAGTAGCAACCACTTTATTGCATATAATGTAATATTTCTGGCTTGCTGTAGTAAAAATGCCTTCAAGTCAGTTGGGACATTTTTAAAATTCTTTTTCAGAGAAAACATCCTGTGTGGGTGAAAAGCTCCTCTTTTAAATATCACTTTTTTTTTTCTTTTTTTTTCCTGTTTCACAATAAAGACAGTCTTTTGCCACCTGCACCCTCTGAGTGGCTTCATATGTGTCTACATCTAACTTCAAAAATCTGCTATAACATCTCCAGCATCTTTTTAGGGTTGTAAAATGGCAACTTTTGTACCCTCCAGGTACCAAACACTGCAAGTCTTGGATCAGGAAGCTGCTTCTGAAAGAAGTCCTTTACATTGAGAAATAATCCATTATTTTGTTTGATAGCCTTTTACCCAGCCTGGATTTTTCACCCATGCTTTATGGGTTGGCATTGTTCCTAGGATCAGCCAAAGCAGCCCACACCCTCCATTGCATGTAATGTCAACAGACCAGAAGAAGAGCTGGAGTTTGCATCATCCTCCTTCATATATCTCAGAGGTGATGGGAGGCTGTTGGGAAACTCTTGGATAGCAGATGTTCTCAGGCCCCACAGGCATGAAAGCTAGACCAGGACACAGGGAAAGACAGCCTGAAAGTGTTTGTGGAGGACACAGAAATAATCCTGCATGGTGACCTTGCTTATGACCTCCTCTTTGAGCTTAGAACCCAGAGGAAGATACCTCTGATAACAATTGATCAGATATTTTGGCAGAATCCCCAAGAGGCCTGCCAAGACAATTTTTTACTTGTTACCTGCTGTTGAAGCAGTGGTAAGGAGACAAAGGCCTTGCACTTCCCATAATTGATGAGAAATATTTGCTGCAGCTGATCCTTACAGTACTGCTATAGGGGTCTGTTTTACCATGGAAAACTATTTAGTAGTTAAGGGCAATGATTTTTTTCATTTTCTCCCAGTTCCTGTTGTTTCTGCTACTTGGCAGCAAGGGAGACTGCTGCTGTGCCACATGTAGTACAGACAGGTGGTGACAGCTTGCAGCGTTTTAACCACTACTGTGCTTAAGCCTCCTCTAAGCATTAGTTTTACAGTGCTACAAAAAAATACGTGGTATCATTGAAATACCTCTGCCTGGAGGGAAGATGCACAGATTTGGAATCTGGGAGATTCCTTTGGTAAGGGCAGAAAGGTATTTAAGAGGCATGGCATGCGAGTTCATGAGACCTGGTTTTATTTCCTACTGTTGTGTGACTGTGGACAATGCATCCCTTCTCCCTTCTGTAGTGGGCAGAGGCCAGTAACTGTAAAATCCATCAGTTTGTGAAGGGCACAGGTGCTAGGGGATGGCAGAAAGTCATACATCTATACATGCTGAACAACCTGGTTTATGCATATAAGAAGTAGAATAAGATACACAAGGGAAAGTTCACACAGTGAACTAGAAAATTCAACAAAATACTGTACTTACACCACATACTGCATTGCTAGCTCTTAATAACAGACATTTTTGACATGATATAGACTTACTTATACTTTCTTACAATATGTATGGGGAATAATAACAACGGAGTATTTTCTCTTTGCTTCTAGTTTTTTTACATTAGCAATGTCAGAGCCTTTTTCTTGAGGTATTACTGAGGGGGTGGGTAGGAGAGTTGTGTGACTGTAGGGATCTTGGCTTGCAGGTGATCCAGAGCCTTAAACATGGTGGTCTGTGCAAACCCTCTTGCCAAACTCCATCTCCTCTCTTCACCACCCCGGTGCTGTTATGTGCTTACCTAAATGTTTGACCTCTTCTTTTAATAGGGAAAGAAAAAGGAGATAAGCACTTTTAGTGCTACCTTTCCTTTTCACACTGCTCTCATGAATTTTGCTTGATTTGATTGTATTTAAATTACAAGAGACTTTTGGCCCAAAATTCGGAGGACCTCCTATTGAGAGATCAGGCTCTAAATAGCCTGTGGGGTGATCCAATAACCCTGGTGGTTATTTCAGCAGGGTCTGAATGGCAGGATAAAATTAAGAGCTAGAAGAATTTGTGGCTGTAGGAACACCGTATTGCCTGGAGCACTAAGTTAAGCCCTACTTTGCTGCTGAAGTGTACATCATCCTGGCTGATGCTTTGATGAAGAAATTGTGATGAAATGGAAAAATATTTGTGTTGTACTGCTGCTTGCCTAAGTGGCTAAAGGATTTATCTTTTGAATTAAGCATGCTCTGAAATTTATATACTCTGGTATGTAAATTTAAATGCCAAGAATGGAGGGGCCTGATTAATGTGAAATGTTGGAGATTAATGTCCCACAAGAAGGGTGTTATAGCAATATCATGAACTAATGATGACTTGAAGTTGAATTGCAGTACCTGGCTTATTTGAAGCATTACAAACCAGAGGGACAACAACATATAAGAAAAGAATGTGTAGGAGATAAGCTGGTTGATTTTCCATTCCTTGCCTCTAAATCTTGCAGATCAGTTTTCCCAGGAAGTGTTTTACACAGAAGTTGCAGTAGTTCAGCTTTCTAAGCCTAGTTTTTATGTTAGGTTTCTCCTTCAAGAAAGGTGCCTGCCAGATGAAGACTGGTGAGATAAATCTGGGGTTTTCGTTGAGAGTGATGAGAGAATCGAAGAGCCAAATAGGCACCAACACCACAGATAAAGACACAGAGATACTTGGAGAATTTTTATCATGAGAGGTGGAAAAAGGAAAGTTTTCTGTAGGGAAGTGGAATTCGTGATTTATGCCAATAAAATATAATTTCAGATTACTTGAAGTTTGTTTTAAATTCTCTTTTCATAAATATTTAAATACTTGCCCAGCTTGTTGTTGCTGATTCCTTAAAAAAATGAGAGAGATTGCTTCTGATTCCTTTGTGACATTGATTCATTAATGTTGATTTCACAGGCAAGGTACCTGGTGATCTCTTATAAAATGCACAAGAGGTGCTGAGGAGAGGCCATTTATTGTAAGGAAATGCATCATGTAGTTAATTCATGCTCTGTCTGCCAGCAAAACTCATGATTTCTGCACACATGTTTGCACATAGGAACTGTATGATCGTACACCCCACAACTGCCTGCTGTTTCTCAACAACTACAAGTATCTCTGCCTAGCCCTTGTTCCTGGGACAGATGAGGTCACACTGCTGGAATAATCCCCTTAGCTTATCTTTTTGGCTATATCATGCCCTGTTTGAAAATTCCTCCCACTTATTTCTTCTTACAATCACATCTCTATAAACGTCTCATTCTTGCTTGATATGCCCATCAGAATTTTAGACTTGCTTATCCCTCTGATGTGGCCTGCTTTCTTATTTGCCTTGCCGTCTCTGCTCCTGTAGTATGCTAGTCTTGACACATTATTAAGTTCTTCACCTCTGCTTTCTGTGCTTCTTCCCAACTGCTTTCTTCCAGAGAATATGTTTTTGCACTTTCTCCTTTCCACTAATGGCCTTTTAAAAACACACTGTTATGTTGGTACCCAGGAGTGCTGTCTGTATAGACAATTAAAAGACACTTCAGTAACTGACTGAAACAGTAGTCGAATTTCCCAATGTACCTTATCTTCCTCTCTGGCTCTGATGTAAGATCTGAGAGGTAAGAACTTCTGCTATTTGGGGATATTGCAAATATTAAACATAGGATAAAATGGAAATGACAATTTATCAGTTTGCATGTGCAAATGTAGGTATTGGTACAATAAACCACATGTGACTTTTTGCAGGTGTTTCCTTTGCCAGGGTTCTGGGCTTTTTGCCAAAACATTTTTTCTCAACCTTGCTGTTAACCAGTCCCTTGTGTTTTGCATCAGCTTCTGTATCAATAGGCTTAACCCTCCAGTTAATAGATATCTTTTTCTCAGCCCTGCCCATTGCACCTGCTTTTGAAAATGTGCCCTGGAGAACCCAGTGATTCATCTGTTGTGTCCTGTTGCTGTTTGATTAAATCATTGCTTAGTTTCAGGTGGCTGCATTTGTGTGCTGGAGCACTTGATTCTCCTGTTTACTTTTTTTGTACATCGTGGAAGTGTTTGTAAAGCTTGAGGGGAAGTTCAGAATGAGAGGTACAATATCAGTGTTTGGGATAACAAATGGTATAGGCCATACACTCTCTTCATTCAATGCTTTTTCTGTTTCCACACCAGTGAGCACGATGGATGTAATGTAGTCACAGCATGTTTCCAGAAATCCTGAGATCAGTAATGTAAAATAGGTCTTTGGAATTTTAATAATGGAGAAAATGTCAGTATGCAAAGTTGGTGCAGCCTTGTTTCTCCCTTCCCCCAGTTTCACTCCTTTAGACAAGCCTATGTATTTTCCAACCTTGCAGATACAATACAAGGTGGTGAGAGGAAACCCTAGAGGATCTTATACATATTTGCCTCCTATTCCAATAGGACTGAGCACCCTACAGAGTAAACATATACAGACGTGCTTTCAGACCAGACTTTCAGGAGCATCTCTTGTCTCCCTGGAGGCATCTGGGAAGCTTGGGGACCTTCAACACTGAAATGACTTTTAACACCTCCTAAGAGGGGCTGTGGCACCCAGAGATCACTTGGTGGTTTTCAGGCTGTTTTCCCCAGCCACGTTCAGAGACAGGTTGTGTGTCACTGGCAATGCTTCAGTCATAACAGCTTGAAGGCTGGTGAACAGCAAAGTGTTGAAGAGAACTTGTTTCTGACCCATCCTCCTTGTAGAATGACATTATTTATTTAGCTCATAAAATATATTTGTACACTGTCAGGTGTGAGTCTGGGGCTTCAGATATCAGCTGTCCCCATCAAGTATCCCAGATCACAGTTACAGTCTAATGCTGGGAATGGGAAATTATTAAGACAAAAGAAGTAGTTAATTTTTTTCCATGGGAATATAAGTATGTCCATCTTGGCAGTTTGCGATTCAGTAGTTTCCTTTAGCATTAAACTTAGACAATCCTTTTTTGATTTTTTAGTCTATTAATGTAGCTGGACATGGAGAGCAGTTTGAGGCATTCTTTTTATGAAAGAAGTATGATCAGAAGTCCTTGTTGTCATTGCTGCAGTGGCCTGGTTCACTCCAGGTTAGAGATCTGCCTCTCTAGTTCAGGCTACCACCTAATAATGAGTTATCAGGCTCCTTAAGTGAAATTAACTGAACAGTTATTCAGAGCTATACTGAACCTGTAGAATAAGGAATGTTTTCAGTAACACATCATGGTCAGCAACAAAAAAAACATAAGGTCTGTGGGGTTTTTTCATACACTTATATTGGAGCACCTTTCTTTTGCTATGGAAACGGAAACATATTATAAGTCAGATCCCACAGAGAAGTCTGCTTAGTTAGTGATTGAAAGATTATTTCTTTGTGACTGAAGGTGCTGAAGTCATGTGTGTGTGTGAGTTTCTGTCTCCTTCTAGGCTTTACAAAAATTCTTGTACCAAATCAAATGAAGTAGCCAGAGGAGTAGAGCCTCCCTTCAGTAATTATTTAGTCTTACTCTAAGAGAGGAAAAATTGGATAATAAACATTAAAGACATAACTTCCAATCCCAAGAGCCTATTTTCCTCTCTTTATTCCTACCTTTTAGATCACAACTCCTTGTCTTTAAATCCAGAACACTGTTCAAAAAGGCTTGCTTTTCCTTTTGAACAGTTTGTGGCTTTGTTGCTCCCCTGCTTATTTGAAGACAGTGATGATGAATATGAATATATCTCAGATACATATGCTTGCTATACAAAACCATAAATCTTGCAGTTAGTGCTGGTTTTTTTCTTTCTTGGTTCTCATGTGTTACTTTACATGGAACCTGTTTAGACTTTTTTTTGTGACTATGATTACACACAGAGCACTAATATAATGATTAAACAATCTATCTGTTTTAGGTGCAGACCTATCTTTTTGGTTTTCAACCTAGACTCCCCACTGCCTGCCGTATATACAGCCTAAACTCCTTTCTGGGATAGCAGCCCTTGATGCAAGTGATGGACAGAAAAATTAGGAGATAGCAACAATCAGGAGATTTTGTTTAACTAATCATGTAAGTAAATAGATTTTGCCCATATGCAAATAGTTAGTCTTCAAATGACCTGTGAAACAGTGTGCAGCCTCAGAGTAGCTATGGATTCTTGGAAAATTGTTCTTACTGACGCTCCCCAGCCAATTTAAGTTTTATGTTCTTCATAGGTTTAAAAAATGCTACACATCTGAATTGTTTCTGTATGGTTTTATGTGTATTGGTTGAGCTCAAGCTTTTCTAAATGCACATGTCTAAATGAAAAGTGAGTGTAGATAAGTGAAGTTGAAAGCCAGTAAAATAAGGTGCTGTCAGCTGAGGGCAAATGCAAAAGCATATGTATGTTCTCTCCTCAACAGAGTTCCTCAGAAATAAAGCAGAATAAAGGATTCTACAGAATGAGTTTTTCTCCATGGTCCAAACTTCTGAGTCAGAATTCCCCAAAATAAGTTAAGGACTAACAGGAGGGTATCTTGAGTTATATAAAATGAGAAAGCATGATGATGAAACCAAAACAACAAATAAATACTTTATTTTGTATACACTTTAATTGCCCTGTCAAAGAGAAATATATCCCCCCAAAAGTCAGCTGAGTTTTATCAGCTTTGCAAAATGATGAATGAATGCCTTGTTCTTTATTATTGCTTAAGTCATTCCTGTATTTCAAGGATTATGTTTTGATTGTTCTGAAGAGGTGAAAACACTTTCTTGGTGATGAATAAACACTGCCACTTTTAAATATTTGTATGCAAAATGTCTTTAAAGCCATTATGAAATGCTTTCCAAAAGCACTAAGAAGCCGTTTCCCAAAAAGACAGTTTTTCTCTACATTTTCTTTCATGCAAAACAGTCCAAATAAAAAGGCTTTCAGAGTTAACTAGTTAAAGCAATACCAGTGTTTTAGTGTAATGAATAACTTTTTATAGAGGACAATTGCACACAGTTCAATATCCTAGTATTTCTATTTCTGTGCCCCACCAATGCCGGGATTCTAGGGTAGAATTTCTTTCTTTGAGAAAGCTGAAGCGATCAAAACCCTGATTAACCTCTGATATTCACGTGGTGCTCTTGATCTTGAGGACCGAAGCACTAACAAAGAGTTAATGGCAGCCATATGCTCAGGGTATTGTGGGTACTGTTGACCCAAATGTGAACTCCGCAAGTGAGTGCTGCTAACTTCTGTTTGTTTCAGGTTTGGTGTGGAGATTACTGATGAAGAGTTTGAGCTGCTACTTGACAGAATCCCCCTTGATGAAGATGGAAATGTCAGATACCCCCAGTTCATGGCCAGGTTTGATTTCTGCTATGCAGCATATGCATTTTATTTCTCATTTGAGAGGATTATATTCAATCTAAAAAGCTTACATAACATTTCCAGACTGATTTTCTTTTCTTAACTGTGCTCTTTTATGACTTGATTCTTGCACAGAGTGTGCTGATTACATTTAAAATTAGCTGATGTTGTGGGTGTATGCTGTTTGTAATTGAGTTGCTCTTTATATGCTATTTATGTATTTTAGAAGAAAGACTTCAAAGATATATAACAAACCTTCATGCATTCTGCAGGCTGGAAAGTATGTCAGACCTCTAAATAAAAGCTAATTATTTCCAGAAAATAGTAATAAATGTACTTAGTATCTCTCTGAGAACTTGAAGCATTTATAGGCCTTATATGTAGTCTGCAGTATTTTTGAGATGGTGATATTGGTTAATAGAAGCTCTACTCAGCCTCGAAGGCCTAGGTGTGAATTAGTTTGATTAAAACAAATAAGCACTGGGATAGATAGAGATATTCTATTATTTTCCAAAAATTAGGACTCCATCCCCAAAAGTGTCATGCCAACAGCAGGGGAGGAGCCAGTGTAATTGCTGAGATGAATGAAGGACTCATGAAATGTGGGACTGGAGAAAGCCATTCCACCCCTAAAATCCAGAGAATTCTAGCACTTTCCCATACACTTGCATGTACATAAAAATTAAACTGCTTGAACAGGTATTTATTTTGAGTTATTGAGCAGGTAAGGGTATATCTAGTTTGCATACACATAAAAAAGGTAGGTAGAAGTCTGAGTTCGCTGTATGGAAACCACATGGGGTACCTTCCTGCACTTCAGGTAGCAAACCAACTAAGTACTGCAAACCTGATGCATTTGGTATTTTCTTCCCATTCTATCACTGCTCTTTCACTCTTTCTTTTCATCTGTCCTTGTCTTCCTGCTTCAGGAAGCTTTGGGGCTGAATTCATATGTTTGCACACAAGGCTGTTGGACACAGGATTCACGAGATACGTGTGACCTTCTGGAATGGTATATCCAAGACAATCTCCAAACGTGTCTCAAATAACCCTTGAGTGCATTTGGGTGGGCTCCTGTTCCTCACATACTTTTACTGCCAAAGCCTCCATGTCAGTTCTTTCTTTTATAGCCCTCTGACTGGCTTGCAGTTTGCATGAATTTCTGTGGCATGTCTTAGCTCCAGGAGTATTCTCTGGTTGTCCTGTGGTAAGGGTGTAAAGAGGAGACACAGAGTAAAGACGACCTAGCAAAGCTTTGAGACCAACCTTTGAGAAACCAAAAGCATACAAAATAAAATACTCAAAGATGCACAACACTAGACTCTACCTCCTTACTCTTGTTGTCCACTCATCTGTGTTCTGTCTTAATTGCAGGAGAAAGAAATTCATCAGTTAGATTAGAAATTCAGAATAAGGAAGGGGAGAGGGTTTTAGGAACTAAAGTTACAGCCTGGCTTTTGTTACAATTGAAAGAATAGAACCTGATCATTCAGTGGTGAAACGTTTTCTCTGCAGTCTTTTTTTTAAACTGAAGTTAAACTTCAGAATTCGCTAAATCTTGCAGTTTCAAATATTATTATCATGCTTACACCTGTTTATATAGAACTCTTTATACCTTCAGTGGCATAATTCTGTACTTGAATGTGATCCAAACAAACAATTATATATGCTTACTGGGGCTATTTTTTTCTCAGGTTGAGTGGGAGGGAGTGCATAGGCCCCATAGCATAGCTTAGGTAATAGTTCTTTATTTGCTTTATTGTGAAAACCAGAGGCCAGATGCTTCTCTCAGATTACTTGTATATTAATATGGGGTAATTTTGTTTACTCTGATGCAAAACTAGAGTGTAACTGGGATTGCAATGTAGGAGTAAGATATAATTTTCACTTTCATCATCCATTCCACCATCTTTCCTCCTATAAAACCAAATCTTGCTTGCAGGCATTGTCCCAGATTCTCTACTTTATGTAGTGGGTTGGCCCCAGCCAGCAACCAAACTCTCACTCAGTGGGATGTCAGGAGAAAGCAGGAGGAATAGGAAAGAGGAATAGAAAAGAGAAAGCCCATGGGTTGAACTACAGACAGGGAGATCACTTACCAGTTTCCCTTGTGGGCAAAACAGACTTGGCTTGGGGAAAAATAATGTAATTTATTGCCTTTTCATATATATAAATATGTGTGTGTGTGTGTATTTAAAATTACTAATTTAGGAAGAAAAATACAAACTTTAAGATACATAGGGACAAGACCTGTCTCCTCCATCTTTCTCAGGATCAACTTCACTCTTTCACTCCAGACTCCTCTCCTTGTTACCACCACCAGTTACACTCAGTCCCCTCAGTGAGGAAGCCAGTGGAGCAGTGTAGAGTGGGGAGGGGGTTATAGTCAGGGTGCATTTTCTCTCTGCTGTTCCTTCCATCTTGCTGTTTTCTTCTGTCATGGGACTTCCATGGGCTGCTGTCAGTTTCAAGGTGGAGGGGGACCTGTTCTGGAAGGCAGGAGGTGTGCAATGTGTCTGCAGTAGCTGAGTTGATTTCTATCTCCTGAAGCTCTGAAATGATGCAAATACTTTCTTCCTACTTGATGCAGTTTGTTGCTTAATGGGCTTAGAGGACCTGACCAGAGACAGCCTCCACACTGCTGAAGAGATCTATCTTTGTGAGTGTGTCTGCCTACACATGGAGAGAAGGCTCTGTTACAATGGACTTTTGGTATCTAGTTTGCCAGGGAGGAAAAAAAACCCCTCCACTGGGATGAGTTAAGGACACATCTAAACCACACAGTTTGCATGAGATTCAGCATGCCCCGAAGTCACAGCTGAAGCTGCTCCATATCAAGGATGAATCTGGAATATGTTGTGGTTTCTTTCTGGTCTTCCTTCTGACAGCACAGTGTGCAGGAAGGAGATGCATTGATATGACCTATGGTATGATGTAACCTCAGTACACAGCCAGGCCAGGAGTCTGGAGCTGCTCCTGGGTGTCTCAGTTTAGACATAATTTCAGAGTGTTTCTAACTTTCATGAACATTTCTCACTCATTTCTATTAGGAAAGAAAAAAACTTTCTTCCTTTTTTTTCATATCTGTTCATCTTTAAATAACTTCTATGTAACAGGAGGTTAAAAGAAGCATTTAGGAAAATCTAAGATCTCTCATGAGAACGGCAATGGAGAGGTTTCATTTAGTGTGTTAACATTTCAATTGGGAATTCATTTCTCTATAAATTCAATGTATTCTTTATCTTCAAACACACTGTTACTTTGGTTGGAAAAGAGTATTCCAGAAGATCTGAACCTGGCTCAAAAATGCCTCTGCACTGGCTTGTGATGGTTTCTCCTTTTCCACGGTCATCTGTCTCCCTCAGACCTCCCTCATTATCCCTCCAGATAGGAAAAAGACACCGACTCAGCATCATATATTTATTCCCAGTCTATCCATAGATAGTAACCGGAGAATAACCTAATGTCCTGGTTTTGGCTGGGATAGAGTTAATTTGTTTCCTAGTAGCTGGTACAGTGCTGTGTTTTGGATTCAGTATGAGAATAATGTTGATAACACACAGATGTTTGGTTGTTGCTGAATAGTACTTGCCCCAGGTCAAGGATTTTTCAATGTCCCATGCTTTGCCAACAAGGAAGGGCACAAGAAGCTGTGAGGGAGCGTGGCCAGGACAGCTGACCTGAACTGGCCAAGGGATATTCCCTACCACAGAATGACATATTCAGTATATGAGCTGGGGGAGCATTGGCTGGGAGCTGCTGATGGCTTCTTGGGATCAGACTGAGCAATGGTCAGCAGGTGGTGAGCAATTGTATTGTGCACCTTTGTCTGTCTTGGGGTTTATTCCTCTCGCTCTCTTTTTGTTGTCTCCCTTTTCACTGCAGTTGTATTTTATTATTACTATTATTAGATTTTTTTTTTCCTAATTATTAAACTGTTCTTAACTCATGGGTTTTCTTTTTTTCCTCATTCTCCTCCCCCTCTCACT
Source organism: Xenops minutus (assembly GCA_035221455.1). Lineage (NCBI taxonomy): Eukaryota > Metazoa > Chordata > Aves > Passeriformes > Furnariidae > Xenops > Xenops minutus. Next base: position 41,510,180 of record JAWWEE010000122.1, on the reverse strand, counting down.
GTGGTGTGTGTGTGTATGTGTGAGCAAATAGCTGCATGGTACTTAATTGCTGTCCGGGTTTAAACTGTCATTAAAGAATTCCACTGACTGGAAGCAGAAGATAGTTATAGAAAGAATATAAGCAGTAAGGGTTAACATGGAAACTTTTGTCTACCATCATAAATAGCAGGAAAGTAAAATCTAATTTGTTTTCCCTTTATGGCATTTCATACTAGCAAGGATGATAAGTAGATTAATAAAAAAAGTTATTAAGAATCTGCCATGGTAATATTAGCCATAAGTGAGACAAGGTTTCTAAAGAAATGTAGTATTTTGTACATTACTTTTGAAACATTAGAAGAGGCTTATGTGCTCAAAGTTGTTCTGTTATCGCCAGCTATATCAGCTGACCTGATGAGAGATGTCCATAGAGTATGTCATGATTACCCTCATGCTGCAATATGTGTGCATCTGATATTAATCATGGACACTTTAGACTTTAATTAGCCATGTTATAGTGGCATTTACTGCTCATAGATTCCAAGAGGAGGAAGCTACCCAGAAAGTAAATACATCAGTAGCCTGGCTCCTGCTGTACAATCTACAAATTGCTGACTATTGTGGTAGCAGGATGTTAGCATATACTAAATAGAAAGGAGATGTTATGGCAGAATTAAGGCACTGGTTACAATGTTCCTGCCTCCAACGTCTTTCCCCTCACACTGTGCTCATAGAGGGAAATATTTAGATTGGCTCAGTTTTCAGTTTTCTTGGTTTATTTTTTAATGATGGAATTTTTGATTCCTTGACTCCTACAGTGGAACTTTGTTGTCACGCTTGCCTTGTGAATAGAACAACTGAACTTCAGTATTCAAGGGAATATTATGCTGTGTTCATTCCTTGTACAGTACCTGCAGGAATAAATTATGTGGGATAGGGTTTGAGAAGTGTTCAATATATTCCTTGATGTCTGTGAAAAACTGTGGTTAAACCCTCTCCCAAACTTCATCTTTTCAGACTGAGCAGCTACGTAAGAAATGCTTTTGAAAATCCTAAGTAATTTGCCTTGGCAAATTTAGTTATTGCTATCCTATAAGAAGAGGAAATTAGAGTGCTAAAACATTTTGTGAGTTATTCTCCCAGCTGACAGCTTCATTAGGGATCACTGACACCAAGTCACTTGAGTGAAAAGCAGCTGGCCATATGACTCTTCAGAACAGTTATTTTGCCTTGCAGACAGCCTTTTTACAAACTAGATGTTTTTGATGGCACTGATTGGGAAGTTACAGTGTCACCTATAGATGTCAGTGAGCTAGACATGGTTCAAACCTAGAAAGGTGTAATAGTCTGCACTGCAGCGCAAATGCATGATAGCTATGCCTGTACAGTTTGCTGTATCATTTATAGAGTAACACTGATAGCTACAACCTGTGCTTA
>JAWWEE010000122.1:41478764-41503764 GCA_035221455.1 Xenops minutus | reverse complement strand
TCTGGATATAAACCCTGTCTTTACCAAACAAGAGTCTTTTCTACAAATATGAGTATAATGCAGATATGGTTAATACCTGAGCCAAGGTGGTCCAATCTGCACTGTGGTTTGGTGAACACGATAGTTTATCCACTGTATGTTTCATTTGGGAAGTCAGGTCCACCAGCCTTACTTGCAGAAGTGAAAGATCATTTCCATAGGCAGTGGTGACTGACAAGTCTGTGCATAAAAGGGGAATTATCTATAAGTGATATTAGATACCTCTGTGCCAGGTTTTATTTCTGTGCAGTACTTTCTTTGTATGAAGCACATCAGCTGTATTAAATGTTGACAAAGAAACCCACCTAGTTGATCAAGGAAAGCCAGTTGATGTAATCTTTTTAGGTTTCAGTAAGGCTTTTGATATTGTCTCTTATATGATCCTTCTGGACAAAATGTACAGCTCGCAGCTGGATGAACACATTGGCTCATGGGCCAGGTACAAAGGGTAATGGTGAATGAGACAACATCAGACTGGTGACCTGTGAGGTGTTCTACAGGGCTCCATCTTAGGCCCATTTCTCTTCAATGATGTTTGTACAGACTGGGGAATGAGATGCTAGAAAGCAGTGCCATGGAAAGGGACCTGGAGGTCCTGGTCAATGGCAAGTTGAATATGAGTCAGCAGTGCCCTGGGAGCCAGGAGGCCCAACCATGTGCTGGGGGGCATCAGGCACAGCATCACCAGCCGATTGAGGGAGGGGATTCTTCTGCACTGCTCTGCACTGGGGCAGCCTCACCTTGGATATTGTGTGTAGTTTTGGGCAAAAATATTAATCTATTAGAGAGCGTCCAAAGAAGGGCTACAAAGATGGTGAAGGGCTCTGAGGGGAAGTCATGTGAGGAGTGGCTGAGGGCACTTGGTCTGTTCAGCCTGGAGAAGAGGAGTCTGAGGAGAGACCTCATCAAGGGGAGCTTCCTCACAAGGGGAAACAGAGGGTCAGGCACTGATCTCTCTGGTGACCAGTGACAAGATCCAAGCAAATGGCCTAAAGTTGTGTCAAGGGAGGTTTATATTACCTATCAAGAGAAGGTTTTTCACCCAGAGGGTGGTCAGGCACTGGAACAGGCACCCCAGGGAGGTGATCACAGCACCAAACCTGACAGAGTTCAAGAACCATTTGGACAACACTGTGAGGCACATGATGTGATTTTGGGGTTGTCCTGTGCAGAGCCAGGAGTTGGATTTTGATGATCTTTGTGGGTTCCTTCCAACTCAGGATATTCTAAGATTCTATGTCTTAGCCAGTAATGACTTGTATAACCAAACAGCTCTATGAAAGACATGGTCTTCAGCTCATGCAGAAAACTTCCTGAGACACCAAGTACTTGAGAGATTTCAAAAGCAGAAGTATCCCAAATGCATCTCAACCCCAGCCAACAGAATATTTACTTAGTGGCCTCTGAGGTTTTTCAAGGCTTTTCAGTTGCTTAAAACAAACCAGAAGTGTGCTGGTCATGTTCATAACTGGTCCGGTACTTGGAACTTGAGTTGATAGGATATTTATTGCTATGGTTGTACTATCTTGGGGTCTAATTCTGCTGTTTTTAATGTTGCTATGGCCATTTATGAAGAAAGACATGTGAAGTAAGAAAATACGGCAAAATCTGAAGGCGCTATGGCAGTATTTCTGTATCAAAGGAACATGCTGAGGGGGGTCGTGTCAGGAAACAGCAACGGCACGGGAAGTCATGTTTTCTTAACTGAAACATGTAACTACTTCACCTTTTAAAGTCGTTACGTGCAGTTTACGTAGGAACTAAACCAAAACTCCATTAGCATATCACACAGCTCATGGTTATCAGTGTAAAACCTACACAGAAGAAAACTGTATAATGCTGCATTTTGGGAAAAAGTCTTTGAAGACTAAAAGGAGACAAAAAATCCAGAACACCAGGATCCACAAGAAACCCAGCTACAGTTTTAGAGCTTCACTCCTGGGCCAATCCTTGCCTCTCCCTTCACCTCTGGCAGCACTTTAAAAGCTGACATTGGCTTTTTTTATGATGCCAGATTTGTCACCACTGCAATGGGATGAGCATGCAGCTGAGGTTAAAACTGTGCAAAATAGTACCTTTTGCAGATTTTTTTGGTAAGGTTGGAGAGGAGCCAGCTTCAGTGAAGAGAAACTCATCTCACAGTCAGAATCCCTCACCAATGTGTTTTTACAGACAGATCCTTCATTGCCTCCTCTTGTTTAACTCATTCAGTGACCCTCTGCACAGAAAGAGGTCAGCACTGATCCATTATGAGACGATTTGTATTGCAGAACACGAGCCTATTAGTGGATAGGATAGCCAAACCCCTAAGCACTACGCTAAAATGCCCACTGCCATTTTTAGGTGTATTGGTCACCTTAAAACATTGACCTTCCAAGAAATAAATACTCCTTTTTGTTTTCAAGGAAAGCTGTCTGCAAAGTGCAAATCTCTGCAAGGTTTGGCAGCTTTTGGTGGTTTTAGTATGTGTTTATCAAAAAGTTCAGTCTGAAGATTTTGTTTTGCCTTCATCCTTGCCCATCTTAAAGTAATCAGTGGTCTCTCAGGTTACTTCACAGCCATGTTTTTTATAGATGATTTCAGGCATAAAGAGCAGGATAGGAGGCACAGGGTGACTGACATTTCTGAGAGAAGCTCGGAGACCCCAGTAGAGTCTTAGAAAACACAAGGGGAATGAGAGTATAGCATGATTTCACATGATAAGATGAAGATATCATATGTTATGTACATCTGTTGATGTTATCTTCATTTGACCTGGCTTGAGATTTCAAAATAGGAGTTCCTTTTAGTCTTCCCAGTTTTAGCTTTGCTTCTTTTCAGGTTCTGCTCACAGAACCAGCATATTAGTCACACTCCTCCTACACTATTCTAAACTTCTGCACTTCTTCAAAACCTCAAACAAGTTTCCAGTGGGACCTGAGTTATCTATGGCCCTTGGGACGATCTTTTGCTAAATAACTGGAATATTTTTTCCTACTAAAATGATAAGATTATAAAGGGGTGCTGTTGTGTATTAGGTTTTGATTTTGCTTAAAAGTCGTACAAGATTTCTACAAGGAAATTTCTTGTATTTTGATTACATTAGTAAAGAAATATGAGAATACCACAGAATTAGCTATTTTTGTCTGCGTTGAGCATAACAGAATGACCATTTCAAACATGATTCCTTTTCTGTTACCAAACAAAAAACAAAAACAACAACAAAAAAACCCAAAACCCAACCAAACAAAAATGGAAAACTGAAAGCAATGACTAGCAAGCAAGACAGAGAAAGTTGTCTTCAAGTTATTTCTTGCCTTCTGGCCTTGTGACCTTACTGTGTGGAGCCAGTAGCATCTTGACCATTTTATTTACTACTGGAGAAAAACGCCCTGAATCCTTTCATGTTCTTGGAACGGCTCCAAAACAGAGCACATATTCCCTGCTGAAGGTGTCCTGTTTTAGGGTTTTTTTTATCCCTGTTAGATTCTGGTTTGCCATTATTAAAACGCCACAGTGAAGCATTTACTAGCTTTGTCTGTATATTTACAATACCTTTTGACTGAGATGTCTAAGAGCTTTAAACATATGCTTTAAACAGTGGATGGTTAGTGCTGACATTTGTTGCAAATCTTTTCAGAGGGCCGTGTGGAACCGTTCTAATCCGGGAAGAGCCACTGACTCACTGTGTGATCTGACAGAGTGACATATCACTTGACCTCAGTCACAGCAGCTGTAAAATGAGGTGGAAATGCAGAGCCTGACAGAAATGAGGAGGATGCCTTTCAGCAGAGCTTACTCTAGCAAATAAGTTTCATATCCGTGGCTTGGCTTTTTTCTTATTTCACCAAAAGTTTGTGATGAGTTTTAGATTAGAATTAGGTTTAGCAACATTTATTTTTAGTTTCTTTTTTGCAGTGGCAGGACGCGTTATGTAATCACGTCATCGTGGGTGCTCGGGGTGGGACAAGACACCAGAGGCTGGGGTGTAGAGATGGGCTGATAAAGGCACCTACCGGGGGGTCGGTCTTGCAGGGCAAAAGCAGAAACGTTTCACGCAGAAACATTCCTCCCTTCCTGCCCTTCTAGGAACCACGGCACAGCGGCGGCGGGATGAGCCGGGCAGCGACCGGCGCTGCAGAAACAGAGCGCGCCTGCAGGGGGCGCGGCGGCGCCGCTCCGCACCCCGGCACCGCCCGGGACCCGCACCCCCCCCCGGGGCCCGCGCCGCCCGGGACCCGCACCCCGGCACCGCCCGGGGACCCGCACCCCCAGGAAACTCGCACCCCCCAGGCACCCGCATCCCCCGGGACCCGCACCCCGGCACCCCCCCAGCCCGCGCCCCTGGACCTCGGGGACTGAAGAGAGCGAGGAGGAAGGAAATCGCTTTACTCCCAGCGATGAGTTTTGTGTGAAGTCAGAAACCTTAGAGCTTCTCCCCCACGTGTTCTGGGTGGGAATTTGGCTTTCGTGTTGTTTTGCTTGTTGTGGGATTTATTTTCTGTTGGGGAGGTGGTGGTGGTGTTCGGTTTTTTGTGTTTTGGGTTTTTTTCCCCTTTTGTTTTTGGTTAGTTGGACCGCTGGAGGAGTGCTGGGAAAAGGTTGAAGATACCGAGGGCCGTGTTTTCTATGAGATGGCTGCGGATGCCTTAAACAGCAGCTGAAACTCGATCCCGTTCAGGCAATTCCAAGTATGGGAGCTCGGTAGAAGTCCTGTACTTGGGGCAAATGGCTTTCACTTGCCAAATTTCCTGACGTTGACGTTACCAGCATTCAGATTTCATCTAGCTCATATCCGACGATAGCTTTACACTAAAGTCCATGTCACTGCCCATTCACCACACTTACTTTTAAGCTTAGGTTTCCTGCTAATTATTCACTTCTTCCCCACCTTAACTGTTCTGTTGTATAAATGAGTAGATCTTGATTTACTGAATATCTGGAAAGCCAATCTAGTTCACATATGGATATCCCCTCTCTGGAAACAAATCTTTGGTTGGCAGAGTGCTTGTGCCAGTACATCTCTGAATTCCCAGGAAGCACTGGGCTCTGGTAAGCCTTGTTTTGGAGTGTGTCCTGGTAAGGCTGGGAGGTGGAAAAGGAGACGGGTTAGCTTTTCCAGCTGATGAAACTTTTAGACAGACTGAGGGCTGCGGTAAAATGTTTTTAACTGAAACTGGTTTAAATCCAATATTAATGGGAAATTAAGGGGCAGACAGAAGGGTCCAGACTCCATCAATTATGTGACGTGACATGAGGTGACATGAGCCAAACTAAGCTGGAAATAAGTGCACAAAAGGAACCTCATTCCAGCCTATAGCACAGTTCTTGTAGCACAGCCTCTGCTAGAATCACTTGGCAGAGCCACTGACATCCTGCTTGAACTGTACTGGCCCACTTGCGTTCCTGAGCCATCAGAGAACAGCACGTGGATGGGCAGACAGCGGTCAGCATTGCATGCCTAGCAAGTCTGTTCCAAAAATAGAAGCACAATAGATCTTTCGCTTGGCCAGTGCATCTTTCCCAGTCCTTTTTTACTGAAAGTGAAATGTAGAGGGATGTGAGGTGCTGTGTCCCAGATGGACCTGACCTACATGCTTCTGAGGAGGTTCTGATCTAATTTTAGTATAGGCAAAAGCAAATAATCTTGATTTGAGTCTACCCAAAGGTTTGAAGCAGTCATATTGTAAATGGTATGTTGGGATGGGCCTTTTTCATAATTCTTCTGTTCACTATTTGCTTTGTGTTATTCTTTTATAAATCAAACTTATAAATCTTATAAATCAGTTTGAAGGGCTGAAGCAATTACAAATGAAGGAATCTTAGCAGTGGCAGCCGATGGGAAGGTAAGCCTGCCACCTCCCTCAGCCATCTCGCTGTTGCTCTCATCACCGTTAGTGACCTGGCACCTAAGGCACAGACAGTCGCACTTGGGTACCTGGCTCTACTAATTTCACCTGCCTCAGCAGTTGATGCATGATAACTAAAATCACCCTGGGCCAAAAGTACATATTGTACATCTTACACATAAGGTCATCACTCCCTTCAGATGGTTGCAACAATTCATACAATTTAAAATTCAATCTTTAGGAATTGCTTCAGTTTCTCTGGTAACAACTACGTTATTATAACTGGATACTTCTTTAAAATAAATTTTCATCAGCAAATGGTAATTTAATGTGAAATGAACATAGAAATAAACTAATTAGTTTCTGATTTTCAGACACTTGCACTTGAGCTGCAACTAGACCAAGAGCACTTGAGGTCTATAAAATATTTTTTTTTAATTTTTAGTTCAGAATTTCATGCTGCTTTTTTAATGTACCTTTGAATTATCACTGTGACTTCCTGTGTTTCTGTAAAGAAGGGGAAAGAACTGTTCTCCATCCCAGGAATATGTGATGTCATAACTGCTATTTTCTTTTCCCTTTTTTTCCTCTAGATCTTCTAGATAGAATGTCTTATGAAAAAAAAGCAAAAAAGTTTATGACAGTTCTAGAAAAAACTCTTGAATCATTTACTCCAGATTTCTGAATTAGAGAAAACACCTTGCTGTGTATTTACATTTGACTTTTAATTAACTCTTGGATGTTTGGAACAACAACATCTTGGCAGTCAGGGAGACCTTGTGAAGTTGTTTCCCTTCACTTAGTAGCCTACTGTAAGATTTTTAAAAAATGATCTGCAAATTTATTTTGTTTTTCCCCCACGATATCTTCTAATCAATATGAAATGTGAAAATGCCCTTTCTTCCAAACAGTAGGAAAAGGGGCAGGCAATTCTCTGTGATGACCAGTGGCAGGACCTGAGGGAATGGCCTGAAGTTGTGGTAGGGAGGTTTAGGTTGGATATTTGAAAAAATTCTTCACCCAGACAGAGGTTGGGCACCTGAACAGGCTCCCCAGTGAAGTGGTCACAGCACCAAGCCTGACAGAGTTCAAGAAGCATCTGGATGATACTCTCAGACACATGGTGTGACTCTTGGGGATGGTCCTGTGCAGGGCTAAGGGTTGGACTTGATGATTTTTGGGGGATCTCTTCCAACACAGCATATTCTGTGATTCTGTGATATTTGATTGTATATAAATCATATTTTTATATGCTTATCCCAGATCAAAGTATAAGAAACAATAAATACGTTGTCTCTGGTCTCTGAAAGGGGCAGAGTTTCCATAGAATAATGTTACTTCTGTGGACTTTTTAAGGGGATCTGTTCTGGTGCTATCCCTATCCAGCAAAATAATTTGCTTCTGTGACTTCTTTTCCCCCAGGTCTTCCCATTAACGTAAACCAAACCAAATTTTGCCAGGCCTCTTCCTCTGAGAGGAAGACTGCACTATACATCTGTGCCAGCCAAACAGCTTTCTAATTCCCTCTTTCAATTCCTGAAAACACTAAATAGGGCTGAGCTACTGGGTATCTGAACTTCTCCCTGCTGTCCGTGTTGTATCTATTATCTCAGACCCTGTTCAAAATACTATATAAAAGGGCATACAGCAGTTGTGACCAACCACACAGTAAGCATATTGAAGGTTCATCCCTTCTCCCACAAAACATATGTAAGTTTGTTTAATACAATACTTGAAAAAAGTCCAGAAATAGTGTAACTTTTATAACAATAGTTATCATCCATTTAAATGGACTTTTTCTGCTTCTTTTTAAACAGAAATCTTTGTGGATCTGTTTGAAAAAGTCTTTTTTCAAAAAGACAAAATGTTCATTTGAAAGGTAGCATAATTTCTGGTTTGTCTCACTTATTACTTAGTCTACCTTTTAGTTGCTGTTACTTTTTTTCTCCCTGCAACAGGTGTAAACATCCTTGCACTTAGCTGAATAGAGAAATAGCGCACTAATTTCACAGTGACTTTACACTTATTTATGTAGTGAAGGCTGTTATTTTGAAAATGCAAACATCCCAGTAACAATCAGTCTATAGCTGCTGCACCTTGAACTTGGCATCAGGACTTCCCAGAGCCTACTTGAACCACCTCCTTCTGGCTCAGAAAAAAGTCTGGTTTCCTCGTTTTACTTCCTGGCTGCTGAAGTTCTACCTTCCTTTTCCTTTTCTGATTTGTTTCTAATATTTGTAGGTGTTAATTAACTTTATTTACAAATGAGTATCCCCACACATGACTTCCACTGCTTCTTCCTTGAAGTCTTGTGTGAAATCTAGCTGAGAATATCTCTGATACCATGCTTTCCTTCAGTGTTATAAAAATGCAAGGGATTGCAACAGCTTGGCTGCCTGAACTGAGCATGGGGAGATGCTGAGAAGGTGTAGGCTCTGTGGGTCCACCTCTTAAACCAATGGCAAAGTATTATAATGTAAACAAATAAATAAAAGCTGTGATACATCTCAAACACAAAAGCAATAGATCCTCTGGTCACTGATTTACATACATGAAAACAGAAGCAGAAACTGTGCCTGCACACATCCTGCAATGCCGTGAAAAGATGGCACTAGAGCACAGCCTTTCTAACTCTGAGCTTAGCATCCTATGTACTTGTCCACAGTGTCTCTGAAGGGAACAAGTTATTTTGACAACAGAACACTGGCACAAACACAAAATGTTAGAGAAGTCAGAATTTAATAACAGTAAGCAATATGAGATCTGTGCTTTCAGCTCAGTCTTCTACTCCACATGTAAGGCTATGAAAACCTCTGTTAATTTTATATCCTGTAGTTTGCAACTGCATGCAGTAGGACTTGTTAGATAAATACAAGGGCACTAGTTGATGGGATCCTGTTCAAGGCTAAGCTTCAGAATCTTGTGGTTCCTAGGAGAAACTTCTTTTGGGGTTGGGTTGTGTGAATTCAGCTCTTTGCCCATTTAACTGCAGAGCTCCAGACGCAGAAAGTTTTCCTGTTCTAGTTTGCCCATATTTCATTTATTAGCCCTACCAATCTAGTCTCTGTAATCTACTGTACTGCTGCTCCACAAAGCACTCTGGGCTACCAGCTGCCAGAAAACATTAATGAGTGGCTACTGTGCATACAGACGGCAATTGCATGTGCACAGAGCAAAGGAGAAGGTGTCTTGGGTGTCCGTGGGCAAAGTGTACTGGTGACTGATAGGACACTTCAAGCCTTCCTCTGGTCCTGCACTGATCCCTGCATATTTCCGTTCTTCTTTGAGGCAGCTCTTTCCACTTATGTAGGTAGCCAACTTGTTTCCCTGATGGAAGGAGGATTTCTAGCCAGTTTGACTCTTTTGTGCCAAACATCAGTGAGACATAAAGTAAAACGTCTTAATTAGCAGCAAAAAAATGAATTTTTTTTCCATACAATTTTGGAAGTGAACACTGAAGCTGAGAAAATTAGAACATAATACTGAAAGTGTTATACTTTCAATATTAATAATACTAATGGGAATACTAAAACTTTAATGACTTTGACACTAAAAGTAGGTAGATAGCAGTGAAGTTTGCCCATTAAATAAAGCTATGAAACATTGTCAATATAGCTGGAGTCAGAGACAACACAGAAGGTGAATTGGATAGTCTTAGGGACAAGAAATTCAGTCATAAAACTAGATCATGCCCTGGCATACTGATAATAAGTATTTCTCTTATGAGCTGGGACTGTATCCATTTGAAATTATGACAGAAGAGGCTTGGCCTGTGCTGCTTGTTCTTGAGGCGGCTGAGCTCTCAGTGCTATTTAATGCTTCTTTTGGCTCCTGCCATTTTAAAAGGCACCCTGACAGCCTATGGAGTAAGACCATAGCTCAGCAGGCTCTCTGGTATGGCCAAGAGGAGGGAAATACCATGTGCAAAGCAGAAGTCTGATGGCATTCTGCTTAAACCTGCCTATCTGGTATCAAGATATGTCTCGTGGGGCAGTTTTACTATCCCCAGCACTGCTACTGATGCCTGTCCTGAAGGAAGATAATCCATTATGATCTGTCCTCCCCAAATATCTAAAAGGCCTTTCTGGAGTTAGTAAAAAATCTTCCTTACCAGTCAGTCTTCAAGTGTATCTTTGCAGAAGGACATAAAACCCAGCAGGACTCCCTTATCACATGGCATTAACTGACGTGGTGCTGTCATTTTCGATATGTGTGACTTCTTGCCTCCAACCCCCATGCTGAGATCTCATGTTCCTTTTTTCCCCAGGGTCATGTTGTACACAGAGTCCCCACTGTGGGTTTGCTCTGCTGGGTCAAGGAAAATAGGAGATGACAATTTTACCCTTTCCTATCAATGGTTAAATGTAGAGAAGAAAAAAACCAAGAGGTGTTTGTGGACTTCGTCTTCAAGACTGAATTTATAAATCAGGGCAAAATGTAAAGATCGACACTCTCCAGGGCTTTTGACCTCCTGTACCTTTAAGAAAGGGGTAGCAGGGTGGCATCTTACGGGCTCTGTAGCTGTCCCAGATTTTAACTGTTTTCTTATGAATAGCAAGTATGGGATCCAAAATGCGCCTGACAAAAGATGCTTGTATTTTTCCAGTGGCAGCATTGGAAAAATTTCATGTATATATAAGATCCAGCATCCACGTAAGCTGTTGGTGTTTTCTGCAACTTTTTGTAAGTTTGGGGAAAACTTAGTAAGTACTGTTTCTCTCTCTTTCTTTAAAAAAGACAAGGAGAGAAAGCCTGCATTTTCTGCCATTTCCCAAGAGGCTTTTTATCTGTTTAAACCAACTAGGGATTTTTCACATATTGACATAAGCATTCATTTGCTAATTTGCTGGACATTAAACTGCACAGCATTCTTGAATGAGACTGGAATACTTGGGTACTTAGTGCTGCTCAGACCGTGCATCATTCCCAGTACACATATGGTTTTCCTCCTCTATCTCCTAGATAAAAGTCACTGTTTGATCGCCTTAAGGAAAAGAATGAGTTAAATGGACCAATATTCTAGCCTTGGCTCTAAAACTGGGCCTTTTCAGAAAGTCCTCAGCACCTGCAGCAGCTAGGTCATTTGCACATACATAAATAAATAAATTAACAATGAATAAATAATTTAATCCCACCACACAATGCCACCTTGCAGATCTGATCCTTTGCTCCCAGTGAATTTGTCCATTCCTAATTCTTTTTGATAAAGTCCTCAGATACTTGCTGACTGTCAGTCTAATTTTCTTATTGTTTTCGCTTGATTAGTTCTGTATGACCTAAGGTCGCCCTTAAAATCCACATCTCTCGTGAAGACTCCGAAAGGCCTTCTTTTTTTCAAAGGGATGGAAAGTGCCTGCCATTTCTCTGGACAAAAGCCTGGAAGGTTTTCAGTTATTAGCCTCCTGAAGCAGCCCTTTCGCTCACCCAAGCGCAAAAAAAACTCATTAGGGGGCACCTTTCTTTCTGGCTTCTTTATCTGACGCATGTAGGGTTTACGTGTTTCAAGATTTCCAGGTCTTGGATGAATTTGAACAGCCTCGCTTTTAACCCTGCCGGACTGCGGTTATGCCCACCACAGACATTTGCTGTAGCTCCATGCTCCTAACACCTGGAGATGCTTTGTCTTTTCAAAAGGTGCTTTACACCCCATTTCATGGTGAGCAGCAGACACTCCAGCATGCTGCTGTACTTGGAAGTCACACTCACGCAGGGTGTGGGTGGAAAGGCAGGCAAGGCTGCCAACTGACAACAGGCTCCACGTTTTACACTTTGTGATTAAAACATGAAATCAAAGTTCATGTGTCTGTCCTGCAGCCCTTATTACCTTTGGAATGATTTGCAAGACTAAGGCAGTACAGCCCTGAGAGCCTGCCATGGCTGGTCTGCGCTATGCCCTGGTGTGCTTATTCTAGTGTGCTATTCTTTTTCAGGTGGCAAGGTAAATGCTTGGTAAATGCTCTTCATACACCTGAGGCATGTCAGGTGGGCTAGAGAGAATCCATAAAGATGCTTCCTTATACACATTATATATGAGCATCTTGCCCTTCAGAGGGCATGTGCAAAGTTGCTGGCTCCAGCATTCACTTGAGCTGACAGAGGTTCTAAATCAGGGCAGCATGTGATCTGCTGTGCTTAAACAGTGATGCCCAACAATGCCATACCAGTGGTTACCTTTTAAGAAGAAAAATAACCTGAAATAGTACTGTCAGGTATTACAGTAAGAATATTGCTCACTTGCCTAGACTCTGGTATTTTGTTAAGGAGAGAGGTCATTTGATTGAAAAAAGAGTTAGGAGCAAAACCAATTGTTTCTCTTTCAGAAAAGGACTGCGTAGTGTCTTGGGTGAGAGACCTCAGTTCAGTCTGCGATCTGAGCCTAAAGAGGAGAGTGATGCACAGAAATAGAAGGAAAATAAGCAGATCCAAAGAGCCTAGGTGGAAGATATCCTGAGCAGGTATAGAAAAACTAGTGTCTTGCTCCTGCAATACTACTTTTGGTCCTGAAGAGCATCTTGTCTTTCACTGAGGTAAAATTGACTATGATCTCTTGGGGTTAAAGTATAATAGAATATAATAGAAAAGCTCAGGGCTGCAGCTGAGATCCTACTTTCAAGCATGCAGGTGACAATTTTGTGGCCACTAATCTTTGTCTTGGCCATTTTCAGAGATAGCATTCTTGTTAATTTGGAAGAAAGTACCACTATGACCACTCTTTTTTCCTGAACTTACCAGTTCCTCTGAAATCCCCTCTGATACCCCACTTTACCTCAATCTGTTTTCCCTCTGAAATATGGTTCCTCTGAAATCTCAGTGAGGAAGCACTCAGTAAAGGAAGCCATGTGCAGGGTCAACACTGTGAACTGCATTTTTTTTTCCATTGGCATAAATTTTGAGCAGCAATTACTTGGATAAAGTGTCAAATAATGTGGAAACTGTGTGATCTACCTCATAGTGCAAAGTAATAGTGACATTATGGTCTGAAGAAAAGCAGAAACAATAAGAAGTGACAAACTGGAGGAGGATTTTGGACTGCAACCTGGCAGTAATCTAGAATCACAGAATCATGAAATGGTGTGGTTTGGAATAGTACCTTAAAGATCACTCAGTTAATCTTGACTTGGGGTCTTCTGTCAGTAGGTTCTTGCTTGCTGTTACTAATCTGCCAGGTGGGTAGCTGTCAAAATTTATTGCACTCCTTGTAACCTGGGTAATCTCCTCTCCTGGAAAACTTCAGGTCTACAGTGGGTCCTGGAACACATCACTGGGACCACATAGAAATTGTGATATGGTGATTTATCAAATCTGTAGAGGCAGTTGAAGGCACCAGGAGACAAATCACAAGGAGAAATTGTATCAGCATGATAACGGGCACAATCTTTTTTATAACTTTTTACATCAGTTTATTTCCCTGCCTCAAGCTATGCAGGGGAATTTGAAGCTTACTGAATAAAGACTATGCAGCAATAAAGAAGGAGATAGAAGATTGAGATGAAGTTAACTCCTAGTGTCCCACTCAGAGGATCATGTTGAAGTAGTAAGACATAAAACTGTGGAAATCATGGTAAAAATAAGGCTGAACCATGATGGCTGGTGATGTTCCTGGATATCCACTTATTACCCTTCATTCAGAGGATTTTCTATGTAAGCAAGAATCATTTTATTAGTCTGGTGTCTGTTGGCATAAAACGATTCTGTAGAAAAATTTCTGAAGACATCAATGAGTTTGCTGTGAGTTTGCTGGTTATGTACACAGTTATTTGGCTAATAATTAGAATAACTTCCTATTTTTCTTCCAAACGGTTGTTATCTGTTGTTGGGACTGTCCTGTGCAGGGCCAGGAGTTGAACTTTGATGATCCTTAGGGTCCCCTCAAACCTAGGATATTCTATGATTTAGTGTCATTACATTTTGTCTTTCAGTATATTGAGGGAAGATTTGACAACTAGTATGAAATAGCCCCGGAATTCTGAAAACTTGAGAAACTATAGTTATAAACAAGGGCAACACATTGGATTTTCAGCATTTTTTGAGACATTAGGTTATGCCTTGAGCTCTGCATATTTTCCCAATGCCAAGTATTGTCCACCCTGAAAAGGATTAAGGTTATGAAAAAGCTCAGCTGTGATTCTGACATCCCAGTGATCAGCTGTGGGAAAATATAATTTCTTTCAGTGAGAAAAAATGGTGGTTGTGAAGCTGTGTTCTGTCATAGTACACTGTTCCAAAAATGGAAGGAAACTGGATGAGTAAGGGGTTCAGCACCAAAACAGCACCTTGTCTAAGCATAATCTTTCTTTTTAAAATGCATGAAGCACAAGCAGCAGCAGCAAAACTGGCTGTTGATGAATTTAAAAAAAAATTCTTTTTCTAAAGAGTTTAAACATTGGCTATGGAATAATATATCTATTTGCAATGAAATGCTAATTCCTAAGTACACTCAGGAGAATGCACTGTTATTCTCTTCATTCGTGTTAACAGCCAGAGCTGGTAAAATTTCAGTGACTATAATGAAGAGAAGAGAGGAAAGAAATTTCTATTTAAATCAATGGCAAAATTCTCCCCTAGTATGCACGTGCTTAAGAATATAGATGTTCTCATTTTACTTGCAGATGTTTGGTACATGGAGTTCCTGAAGACCTTTGCTTCATGTTGGCAAGGGTGGCAGGGGAATAACATGACTGCAATTATACAGGCATCTTGGGGCTAAAACAGTGTCATGGAAGGGCTGAAGTTTCTGAGCTTGACATTTTGACAACCAGATTATGGAGAAAGGGCACTGGCTCTCAGCAAATGGCTAACAGTTTTGTCTGAAACAGTGCTTTCTGGAGGGAAATACTTAAAAAACCCATTCTTCCCCACCCAAAATTCTTTCCACCTGTTCTGCAGTACATACAACTAGTACATTAAAAGTATTTGTCAGCTTGGATTTGTCATCAGCTCTTTCAGTTCAGTGGCTGGACTTGCTACATCTTCAGTTTGTGTAACAGTCACACAAAAATGGGATCTTTTTTTTTAATTAAATGTGATATTTTTAGTGTGGTCTAGCCCCTCTGAAATATCTGAAATATGAACAGGTAAATTAGGCTATTTGCCAGCCAGCAATGAGGGTGGGATTCAGCTGCTCTGACTTTTCTCCTACTGACTTATTGATCCTACATTCCCTTCTGATTCAAAAGGGAAGAAATATGTATTCCAAGGAAAATAAGCTCATTTTTTAAAGGAGAAAATAAAATCTGTCTAATAAGTTGTCCTCTGGAGGTACCTGTTTATTCCTCTTGATTGCTTCTAATGATTAATTCATCCTTACACCTCTACCTTTAAGGCAGATAACAGTTTTAAGTCAGATGATCATAAATTTCAGTATGTCCTTCTATTATCAGGCCACTGAAAAGATTTTTCTTTTGTGATATGGTGTTGCATTATGACAAAGAACATGTATTTTTCCAAGTACATGGAGTATAGTTTTTCCAAGTACATGAATGAAAAAGTCTCACTGGTCCCTTCCATTCCTTGCATTTTAGTCTGGTAAGCAATGAAATTCACCAGCATTGTGCCTGTGTGTTTGTGAACTTACAGGCTCTAAAGCGTACTATGTCCTCACCTTATGCCCTGGTCAGCTGTGATGAGATGCTCAAAGATATTTTGTGCCCTACCAAATTGTTGTCATTTTCCTGAAATAATTTTTTTTTTTTTTCTGTTTGCAGTTACAGTGCCTGGAAAACTCTTTGAAAGGCCTTTAGGAAGCTAGATGCTGACAGGAGGTGTTACCTTTCTGTTTCAGAACTCCAATCCCCAAATCCCTGTGAACTTCCTGCCAAAAGAGGATGAAGTTTAGCATTCTCTCTCTAAATCTGATGTTGAACTGAAAAGACAAATTGGTTACAAATCCTCTTTGGAAGAGGCTCATAAAAAGCTGGCCAAACACAGCCAAAAAAGCCCTTTGCAAACCTGCTATAAATTAACATAGAATATTCTTATGACTAGCAGAACAGCACTTACGTTCTCCCAGTTGCCTATTCTCGTAGCTATGTCATACACTTCTCATAGGGATGCACTTCTTTTACCTACTTGTTCCCTGCCATATCTAATAGAGTAAGTTGTTTTGTGAAGGAGTGGTAGAAACCTGTTCTGACACTATAAAGCAAAGCTGACTATAACACAGTTGCTAAGTGCATGTAACATACAACAGACTAAGGAAATAAGTGCTAAGATGCTTCCCCCTACTCCAGTTTGGTGAGAACCCACCTGAATTGCTGCATTCAGCTCTGCGATCCCCAGCACAGGAAGGACATCAACCTGTTGGAGTGAGTCCAGAGGGGGGCCACCAAGATGATTATAGGGATGGAGCACCTCTCCTATGAGGAAAGGCTATAAGAATTAGAATTGTTCAGCTGGGAGAAGAGAAGGCCCCGGGGTGACCTAATTGTGGCCTTCCAGTACCTGGAGGGAGCCTACAAGAAAGATGGAGAGAGATTTTTCACAAGGGCATATAGTGACAGGACAAGGAAGAATGGCTTAAAAATGAAAGAAGGTAGGTTTAGATTAGATATTAGACAAAAATTCTTTACTATGAGGATAGTGAGGCACTGGAGCAGGTTGCCCAGAGGGGTTGTGTATTCCCCATCCCTGGAGGTGTTCAAGACCAGGCTGGATGAGCCTGGACTAGTGAAAGGTGTCCCAGTCCATAAAAGGGGGTTGGAATTAGATGATATTCAAGGCCCTTTCCAACCCAAATAATTCTATAATTCTATGATTAATTTCCTAGAAAGAAAATACAAATTGCAGCATGGAGAATTGCAAATAGCTTTTGAGAAGATGTAACATTTGGTGAAGAACAGCATGCCATGTTGCTGCTTGGAATCTCCTCACCACAGAAATGTCATTTGACTTCATAGAGTTGGATTAGCTCCTGCATAAGCACACATATGGAGATTGGCCTTTCATTTAAGTGTAGATTGTTGTGTAGGTTTCTTTATTTGAGAAATATGCACTGAGTGCCAGATGCACTAAGACCTGTTCTGTACATGGCTTCACTTTCATGATCAGAGCAATTGTGTGTTTAAAACCAGATTAGGTTATTTGCTTCCCATACATCTTTATAAATATGTGGCTGCATAGTTGAATTAATAAAATGAGCATAAGGAGCCACTGGAATATGTATCACTTACCTCTTTGAAGCTCTCTGCTGATGCAACTCCACTGTGTCTTCTTCTCATGGAAGTAAATATAGCTTCACAGATGTCCAGGAAGCTTTGCCTACCTGCAATAGCTAAGGATACATGCACAATATCTGCATATAAGTAACAATCATGTAGGAGTCTCATTTGCTTTAACATACTGTTGTCTGTAGATGACTTGTAACCTGCTGGAAACAATGGCACCTTTAATAATCATTTAACTCATTTTCCTAGATCTTTGCTGGTTCATAGGTTTTGGCATTATGCAGCAAATTATGTACTCTTGTTCATGCTTTTTTTCCAATTACTTTCTCACCTTTTCCAGACATCAAGGGAGAATTTACAATACTTTCAGTAATAAAACTCCAAGACTTGTTTTTTTTCTCTTTTCTTTTACAGAGAAGAAGGTACTTTATGAAAAAAAAAAAAAAAAAAAAAAAAAAAAAAAGAAGGGAAAAAACCTAATGGCATAGAAAAATTATTTTTACATCCTATGATAAAAAGGGATTTTATAGGGGAATATGAAAGACTCAGATTATATTGATTCCTTTAGAACATTTCAATATATAATTGTATTATATGGGATACATATTGTCTCAGGGTTTCCTGAGGTTCTTAAAGTCTTGTAACCTTTACTCAGTGAGTGTCAGTGATCCCTGTTACACTTTCCTCATTTTAAAGTTGAAACTATGTGGGGTTTGTTGGATAGGTTTTACTGGGTTTGTTCCTTCTACAGATCCCAGTCCTGAAACCCTAGCAGTCAGTTTGATAGTAGTATTTCCATCCTACTATCTTTGATAGAAAAACTCTGTACCCTAATTTTTACTCACAGCTGTAATGGCATCACCTCTTGTAGTTAGGAAGGTTGTACAGGTGTATCAAATATCTGTCTGTATCAAAACCCTGTCTATATAAACCCATGAGGTTAAAGGACATTTTAGTTTTGGGGAAAAAGCAAAAAATACCAATCCTATATCTTAGTCATAAAAGACTGACTTTTAAAGGCTAATCTCTCTGAATTCTTCCCCTGGAACAGCACTGATGTAGCATGCATGGGAAGATGTGAGGATCTAATAAAGCTACATTTAAACAAACAGCAACCAAACCAGAATAGGAAATACTGAGAAAAACTAAACTGAACCCAGCTGTGCTATGGAAGAGAGCCTGTATAAGCTTCCTATGTGTGTAATACATAATGGTATACACATGATACACAAAGCACATGGTACATAGGCCACTTGTACCTCCAGAGGAGGAGAATGACAGGCAGATGCGAACGCCACAGTCTCCGCTCCTCCTTAGCACTGAGAGAGCACTGAAACAGTGTCACAGCTTTGTGCTTGTAACTCTAAATTGAGTATCTCTTTCGGGTTGATATCTTGAGGTCAAACCCTTTCTGGACAGACTGCCATCTGAACTCTCCTTTGAAAGGGTGAACCAGGGTACAGTGTTTTTTTCAAAGACAACAAAAATTGCTTCATACGAGCAGAGTGGTTATGAGAAGATGCTTCTAAAGAGGGACACAGTTTCTAGTCTTCAACACTGACACTACCTAGAAGAACGTCTAAGCCTCAAGCTTCGAAATAAAGGCAGGGAGATGGAGGCACAGGCTGTTGAATCACAATGAAGGCACTTGCTGCCATGATCCTGGTCTTAAGGGTTCCAGCTGGACTTTAACCTACTCTAAATGCCTTCACCCTTTATGTGACTGAAAGAATAATTTTAGTGCTGGAATTCATGAGACGAAGATGGGCTCAGAGCTCAGGCACTGCCTGGTGTCCTCAAAGCTAGAAAGAGACTGAGATTCTCTAAATAAAGGATGACAAAGTGAGGTGATGTAAATTCTTCTACATGTTCTGGATTAAGCTTTCAGTGGGGGTAAAACTAACTTCATAACATTCACCAAAAGCATAAGAACTGAGTCACAAACCCTGTAATGAATTCCCTGTTGCCTTGCAGGACTCACTTTTTGAAGAAACGCATTTTTTAAATTACAAAATCATTACATAGACTAGGACTGCACTTTGAGGTATTGTGTTCTTATAATATTAAAAATCAAATTAATTACTTTTAACTTTTCAAGAGAATACATGCTGAACTTTAGATTTCTTGTTATCAAAAGTGATTTTTTTCAGCCTAATCAACTGTATTACTGCTGATGAAGTATAGTGTGGATTTCAATGGCTGTAGCTTGAAGATAAATACTAAATAATCTATTTCCTAAGTTGGGCTGGATTTAATATTCTGAGTTTGAATCTTCCAAACTACTCCTTTTCTTCATATGTGATGTTTATCCAATCATTCTCAGTTTTGCTTTTTCCCCTTTTAAAATGAGTTTTGTTTGTTTTAACATGCCACTCTCTATGCAGTGTGGTATGTGGGTAGGTATCAGAGCTTTAAACTTAGACACATACTAAAATGCCTTTTTTATACATCTTTCCATGTTCACTTGTTTTCTTCAGGAGAATTCAGTGTTCTCCTAAAACAGCCTTTATGCACTATGTGTGCAAGTTTGCTAGAAATAGACATGGTGATGTGAGACTCATCCAAGACAGGAGAGGCAAATCTGTGAAATCAGATGCTACATTTCAGCAAATACGAAACTGTTGGCTGGAGGGTTTCTTTCCAAAAGAAACCCTTTGCGAAAGGGTTGCTGGACAAGCCTGCAGCTGCTTCAGCAGCATGTATCTAATACACAGACTGTTCCACATGCAAAGGTTTCCTCCTCCTTATGCTTGAGTCACATTATAAAGGAAAAACACTCTGGGCTTCTAGGCACTATTTAGCTCTTTCCAAGACTGTGGTAGCGGGGTGAGAAGCTGATCTGCTGGGATGATCATTTTATGCTGGCACTTCAGACCCTCTGCTCTCCTAAGCACTTCTGGCATGATCTTGGTCAAATCATGCAGCCTGCCCTTTGAGTGTGAGGAACAGCAGCATCCCACAGAGCAGCAGGACAGCGTGACTTATAAACTGGCAGGACCTTCACCATGGGAAAAGGATCATATGCATACCACTAAGAAGCCAGCTCTCATGTGTGTCACTACTGGAACAGATCTGTAATTAAGAGCCTTCATGGGTGCTGTTCCCCCTCCTTCCCTCAATTGCTTCTTCCCAACCCATGGCTAAGCCCCTAAAGATATGATGATGGAACTGTTTGTGGTGCACTGTGAGCAGGGTCACTGACCCAAAGTACAATAAGAATACTCTTTTTTAGTTAGCTAGTAACCTGATTGATAAGATGCCCCAAAAATTACTGTGTTGGCATGAATTTGGAACCTTTGCTCTGTGACATGGGCTCTGTTTCTAAGGCTGGAAACACCACAGTGTGGCACTGCCACCAAAGCCCCCAGGTCTTTGAATAATGCATTCAGACTAATGCAAAACCATGGGAAGAAAGAAGAGTTCTGATCTGTCTTATACATGCTCAAAGTCCATAAACATTTTTTACTTATTTAAATAGTAAAAGTGGGACAGTAGCATTTCCTTCCAGACTTTGCCTGTTACCTATTGAAAACAAAAAGTTTTAAGGTGGTAAGTTTATTCATAGGCTACTTATGACTCTTTGATCTAACTGATGATGCTTTACTTAAATGATATGGCAAATAAATCCTTGTGATAAATTAGGGAGTTGCAGATGTTTTTAATAATGCACTATTACAAAGATCAACATAAACTCTGCTACTGCCTGAGTAAATGACAAATGCTTATGCTGTACAACTGTTTTCTGGGGTGAGAAGAATTGCAGAATTACTTGTAGGACATAGAAAGTGCAAGGAAAAGAGAAGAGTTCAGATAACAGGGAGAAGAGGTGGAAAAGAGAACATGAAAGGCATAGGCAAGGAAGGCAAGGCAAACTGTGGCAAAAGAGATATGAAGGTGTACGAAGGAGAAAGATGCTAGCTGAAGGAAAGGAATAAGACATGATAGAGCAAGTCATTCACCATTAAGATTTTTTGACAAGCTGATGCATAACAGAGAAGCTAGTATTCTGAGGGCTTTGGGAATCAAAGTAGTTTGTTTTAAGGAACAAAACCCTGTGCTAACTGCTGCCAGACACTAGTAAATGGCACTGCTACATTGAATGAGCATCACCAGCCCAGATGGGCATCCCACCTGGGACCAGGCACAGCCTTTACAGGCCTAGCACAGGTGACATCCAGCTCCTACCTGCTCCCACGAAAGATGGCAGATGATGCTCAGGGAAGAGCTAAAATAAATTCA
The DNA here is from genome assembly GCA_035221455.1 of Xenops minutus. Lineage (NCBI taxonomy): Eukaryota > Metazoa > Chordata > Aves > Passeriformes > Furnariidae > Xenops > Xenops minutus. Next base: position 41,482,496 of record JAWWEE010000122.1, on the reverse strand, counting down.
GGAAACAAAAGGCTGAAAGTCTCTGCCCTACAGACACAGAAATGTAAAAGAAAATAAAATAAAGACAAATTATATGAACCTCTGTCAAAACACTGGGAATGCCAGTCCCAAGGGAGCTCTTTTTCCCACTGTCTGTGTGGATCCACCCACAGGCCCAGAGCGTGGCACACAGGAGTGAATCTGAGTTGGGAAGGCAGCTCAGGTCCCATGCCCGCTACAGCTGAGTTTAGCAGATGCAAAAATAATTTTGGGGGGCAAAAGCCAGGGTCTGTAGGACTGGGGTGTGAGCTCAGAGTCCTGAAAGGGAGGGGAGACTTTTATTCTAAAGTAATTCTAAAGCCAAAGGGGGGTTTATCCTCCACAGCTAAATGACAACGAAAAGAAAAAAAAAGAAAAAATCCAGGATAACAACATTGGAGAGACAAAGACTGTCATGGACCAGTGCAAGTTTGCAAAATTATATGCAAATGACCCCAGTTTTGACCATGGTGGCCCTCTGCTAATCCCAGACAGAAAATCTACTTAGCAAAGGAAAGTTTTGTTTAATTTGGTTAACAGGGGACAAAATGCTGAATATATTTGTATTTTCAGAAAAAAAGCCCTATCTTTAATGCTTCAGTGCCAAAACGGGGTCACAAAAGCTTATTGCTCACAGAATAAAATTTGTGTAGCATTTTTGCATATTCTGCACCCAGTGCTGGTAGAAATGAACGTTTAACGTGTATTTTCATAATAGGAACCAGCCACTCTGCTACTGCTGAATGAATTTGGCTGATCCCAAATTGCTCTGTGTATACTGGCCAAGAGAGAAGTTGTCTCTGCATTTACCATCCTAAAGGTGTCCCGAGGAAATGCGGGTGTTTTTCTCCCTCCCCGGCTGACTCCTCGTGTCATCCCGCCGTGTGACCTTTTCTCCACTAATCTGGGATACCAGCTTTTCCTGTATTTACAGGTTAAATGGAAGATACACATTCCACTTTTTACTTATTGTAATGAAGATCTTTTTTGTCTGTCTCCGAATAAAGGCTCGGGTTGGTTTACAAATTGCCGGTCAACCCATTCCGTGACCTGGGCTGTTTGCCCAGGTCAAATCTCCTCAAAGCCTCCCCACCCAACTGGAATAAGTTAATTTACCCTTCGGCAGCTCCGACCCCGCCGGCCATACCCAGGGTTCCCGGGGGCTGCGGGTGGCTGGGGTGCCCCTGCGCTGCTGCCAGAGGCTGCAGAAGCACCCGGGACGCTGGTTCGGGCTGGGCCGGAGCTGTCCCACCGGGAGGGAGCCGTGCGCGGCCCCGCGCCGGGGCGTGGCTGGAAGGACTCGCTCCCAGGAGCTTCCATCGGTTTTATTCTGCGGGCTCCGCATCTCCGCAGCGGCCGCCTCCCCTGCCCGCCCCGTCCTGCGCCTTTCCTTTTATTCCTCCTCCTCTGAACGAGCTGCACCGCGGAGAAATTCTCTGGCAAAGCACACGGAAGACGCCGGTGCCGTTCCTACGCGTGTGGAGCATCCCTCCACAGGCGCGGGAAAGAGCGGGACCCGCGCGGGGCATCCGCCCCCTCCGGGGCACCCTGGACCCCCTCTGAGCCCTCGGTGACTGCCTGGGAGCAGGGGCCGGGCGGCACCGGGACCCGTCCTGCCCCGCCGTGCCCCGCCTGCCCGCAGCGACAGCCGCGGCCGGGGCGCGCAGCAGCCGCCTCGGCCCCCGCGGGACGCGCCTCGCTCCTGCGGGTTTTGTCCCGGGTGGGTAGGGAAACCCCCCCGCCACCGGAGGAAGCTCCCTCGCGGAAACAAGAAGGGGGGCGAGTATAAACATTTATTCCAAGACATAGCTTGTACAGGCACCGCACCCGCAGGTGGGAAGAAGGGCGAGTGGGGCAGCTCCAGGATCCCGGAGAGGGCGGGCGGGGGCAGAACCGTGCCCCCGGGGCGAGCGGCCGGGAGCTTCTCCCCTCCGTGACCCCAGCACGACTCCCTCTGTCCCCGGCAGCCTCCCCGTGCGCCCCGGTGCAACCCGCAGTGTCCGCGGTCATAAATAGGATTTTTTTCAGGCGGGACGAGTCTCTATAGCATGGAGGGGTGCTGGCCCGGGGGCAGCCCGAAGGCGTTGGGGTGGGAATGGCCGAGGAGGTTGAGGTAGTGGCGGTCCAGCCCCTGCACGGAGGAGAGGAAGGTGCTGCGCTGCTGGCCGGGGCTGGCGAGGGGCACGGCGGCGCTGGGCAGGTGATAGGGCAGGGAGGGGCTGCGGGCGGCGCCGTGCCAGGGGAATGGCCCCCCCGAGGGCGGCTGGAGCACGGCCTCGGCGGGGCTATGGCCGTGCCCGGAGCACTCGGGCCCTGGGTGCAGTTGATAGGAAAAGTCCGGCTCCGGCAGGGAGCCAAGGGAGGTGAAGAGGGGTTCAGTGACGAAGCGCGCTTTGGACTGGAGGAAGGCCAGGATGCGGGCGTACTTGGTGTCTTTGGTCTCCATCCTCTCCACCGTCGTCAGGTAGTGGACCAGGTTCTTCATGCACTCGTGGTAGCCATAGTGGAAGTAATTGGCGAACTCGGAGAGCAGCTCTGCTGGAAAGGAAGGGGCACGGAGCCGAGCTCCTCAGGGTCTGGCCGGAGAAGGAGGGGGAAGGCTGTCCCCACGTCCCGAATGACCCGGCGGGGGCCGCAGGAGGCCGCTCCCGCCCACCTACCCTTCTCCCGGCCGCGGGGGAAGTCTGCCGAGTGCAGAGCCCGCAGGTACTGCACTGTCATCTCCAGGATCTCCGCCTTCTCCAGCTTCCCCGAGCTCTGCAACGGGCAGGGCAGGTGGGCATCACCTCAACCCAGCGGCTGCTCTGCGCTCTGCCTCGCCGCCCCCAATCCCCCCGCATCGGGGGGGATGTCGCAGCACACCGGGGAGAAGGGCGTAGGGGCTGCTCCCCCCCGCCTACCTGCTTGGCCAGAGCCATGGGCACCGTCTTCCCCAGCTCGGTGAGGCACCGGTTGATGCGGTCCCTCCTCCGCTTCTCAATCACTTTGTGGGACACCGGCGTCCTCTGCAAAACAGACGGAGCGCGTTAGTGGGGGAGGAGAAAGCCGCCGGATCTAGTCTCGCCGGGGCAGTCGGCCCGGGGCCCGGCCGCTCCAGCCAGTGCCCACCCCGCTCCGGGCAGCGGTGCCGGGCGCGACGCAGCCTCGGCAGGGATGATGCTCCGGCGGTGGGTCCTCCCGCGCCGCCCCTGTGGCTCCCCTTCTGTGCGGACGACCTGGGCAGGGCAGGGATGTTTTGGGGGGCGTGGGGTAGTTGTTTGGGAGGGGGCGCTTTTCGAAGGGAAAGGCAGTGAGGGGGCCGGGGCCGAGTCCGCCTGGTCGCCCCGCAGAGTCGTGCGCGCAAGACGGGCGGCGACTCACCCTCCGCTCCTTGAGTTTGGAGGCCATGGTGGGCAGTGCATCCCCGCTCTCTCCGGGCCCCTTATAAAGCCATCACTTCTTGGGGGGGACCCCGGGGGGCCTCCATGGGCCTGCTGATCCCATAGGATTAGGAACGAGCGGCGCCGGGGGAATGTATGCATTAAAGATCAGGGTGGAAGGAGGCGAGGGGATGAGGGGGCTTTTTTCTTCTCTCTTCTTCCTTTTCCCCCCCTCCTCGCCCCCGTCCACGCAGCCGGGGGCGGCCCAGCTGTGTCGCCCCACGTGGACCTCGGGGACACACGTGACGATCCCACAATAGCGATGGGGATGGGGCCGGGGATGCGGCGAGCGGGA
>JAWWEE010000122.1:41428160-41473029 GCA_035221455.1 Xenops minutus | reverse complement strand
TTTGTGAGGTTTATCCAGCATATGGATAAACCTGTGAGGTTTGTCAGCATATGGCAAGCAGCAAAGAGCCACAAGGATGATTAGGTGGCTTGAGCAGCTCATGTAGGAGGAGAAGCTGAGGGAGCTGACACTGTTCAGCCTCAAGAGAAGGCTCAGGGGAAGCTTACCAATATTTACAAATACTTGAAGGAAGGGTATAAAGAAGTTTGAGCCAGGCTCTTTTCAATGGTGCTCAGTCGTGGGACTAGAGACAACTGGCACAAGCAGAAGCAACAGAGTTGCTGTGTAAAAAAGGAAAAAACTTTTCTGCTGTAAGGGTAGTTAACCCCTGGAGCAAGTTGCCCAGAGAGGTTGTGGGGTCTCCAATCCTTAGAGGTTCTCAAAAGCTGTCTGGATGTGGTCTTGGGCAACTGGCTGCAGCTGGCCATGCCTTAGCGGGAAGGTTGGACCAGATGACCACCAGAGGTGCCTGCCAACCTCAGCCATCTCATAGTTCTGTGCATTTAGTTTTGATATAGTTCTGTTCCAGTTTGGTTTGGCATAGAAGAAATGTATTTTAGTTTTGTCTTACATTACTCAGCAGATTCAGCTATTTTAGTCAGTTCTCAATAGGAAAATTCATTTAGATTCAAAGCTTCTACACCTGCGTCAAGCAGCATAAATGGGAGAGAAGCAGAGCCCTTTTGTTTATTGTACTTCACCACGTGTTGCATTGCAACTCGGCTCATTAAAGACTAGTTAACATCCATTACACTTATGACTGCTTTGTAAACAATGCTAATTCAATAGGACTTCAGAACTTAATTCCCTCTAGAGTCCTCTGTAACTCCTACTCATGACTTCTCACTGAAGTGGAAAAAAGGACCTCTATGAGAGATTTATGGACTCTGCAAAGCCTACTAATTTAGTAATACCATAGTTCAAGCATCCTATTATTACAAACCCTCAGTACTGAGCTTACTGCATGGACTAGGAACTTTAAAGACTTCTTTTCAGCAAAGAAATATCCTTTTGGGTCAGTCCAGCTTTGCTCTGATTTCCCAGTGATTGAGTGGACCAAACACTACTCCCTGTTCCGTTGGCTTCCAGAGAATTAATTGTGCCCTTGTTGCTAACTCTGAGAGATTTAGGATGCTGCATTATACACAGGCTGTGCCAAGCTTTCTAGATTTAAATGGTGGGCTTGTAACAGTCGTGACACAAATGCAGAAAAAAGGTAGATGATGGGAACCATATCTTCATTTCCCTTCCTCTGTAGGAACAATGAGGTGATATTGATGGTCCTGCATGTTACACCGGTGGCCGACTTTTGAGAGGATTATCCAGTGTCGGCATATGGCAAGCAGCACAAACATAAGATGTCAGAGACTTTGTGAAGGCAACTAAAGTAAAGTTTATACTGTGAAATTAAAAAGAGAAAGGGACTGATGCCTCGGGGTTCCTGCAGAGGCTGCCATGCCTTCCAGGCAAGGACTGCAGCTGCAACCAGTTGCCTTTTGCAGTTATTATCGCTGAGTGGGTGGGTGGCCAGCCTTCCTGCTGGCTGTTTCTTGGATGCTCAGAGGTTCTTGTTGTTGAAAGCTGAGTCATCACTTGTTTCTCTGAATCCTGTAGTAGCTTTGAGTTATCTAGTGTCTTGTTTGCCTCCTTTATTCAAAAAGAGGAGAGATGTATACAAACAGAAAGGGAGATCTGGGACATGCAGCTGGGAGACACTGCTCTGATGCAGGGAAAAGGCGTGTTACAAGAGTTAACAGCTTTCCATTGCTATCTGAGTTTTTATTTTGTGAAAGTATTGCCCTTCTGGCTAAGCACTGTTCTGCTTCTGGCAAGTTTAGGTTGTCCTCCTTCAAATCAAGTTCTTCATCTTTGAACATTGCCAATAGCCCTCTCTTGTTTGTGAACTCATAGCCCAAACGCAATTCCAAAGGTTATGGTAATGTGAAGATCTCATAAATTCCTCGAATACAGGTGTGAAATTTGCTTGCATGTCCTGTCTTTAAAATAACAATTTCTTGCATATGTACACCTTTGGTGATAGCGAGGTGAGATCTCTTCTGCTACACAGGTGAAACGTGACTATTAAATGCAAACACCTTCTTTAAAAGCTGCCAAAGTATTTTGGGTAAGGATCATGCCCTGCTCACTCTCTTTGACTCTTCCTTAGTGCACTGCTATCCAACATCAGACTGAGAATAACAGAACTCTGATCGTACCTCATAGGGCCATTCTTCTGAGAATGGTAGGTCTGATAAAGAGACATCCGATGGTGACCAAATATTTCTGCAATAAGTCTCTCTTCATGGGTAAAATTAAGAGTATATTGAAACCCCAGCATTCAGAAATCATGAGCCAAGCCCCCAACCTGTTAAGATTAGTTAAAAGCCAGTTACTTAAAATCGTCAGCAATAATAAAAAGCCATGAGAAGGTGGGTTATTTCTGTGGTTTTCTGTTGGTGTTTTTTATTTTCCAGCTTTTATGGCTCAGGTTCTCAAGCACTCCTCATAACCATTAGAGAAGATTATTATTTTTTATGAAATCCTTGGATCCTGAAGCAGAAGTGTAAACCACAAAATATCATTAGAATTGCTAAATGAAAGCAGAATGGTTTGAGGAATACTAGAAAGGGGGTCTATGCTAAATATGGTGCTACCTACTTTTCATTTCATCTGGCTCGTTTTTTAACTAATTATAGCAGGCTGGGAAGAGGTATCCCTGTCCCCACTGGCTTTAAGGCCATGTCTGACCCCATGGACCATTTGATGGAAGGTGATTCTACATGTCATGAGAGTGTATAACCACCTCATGCATGGTCTCAGATCCCATTCTTCCCTCACATTCACACCCCATTCCCTTGATGGCACAGATAGGAGTGTGCCTGGGCACCCAGCCTGTTGTGGAACTTTGAACACTAGTTACTGCTTTTTCTCATAAATTGGATTTGGGGATGGGATAAGGAAAATAAAGCATGGAAGTGTCAGTGCCAGAAAGGAGAGCTGGCAAGAGTTTGTCAGCACCAAGCACTGGAATCACTTACTGCATTCAACTGATCTGGCATTGTTTCACTGAAGAGAAGTATATATATGAAAATACTACATATATGAAAATACTATATATATGGCATTAATATAAAAAGTACTAATTTCTGCACTGTTATATGCATATACGAAGATTCATATGAAGTGAAAATTGGAATGCCATCACTGTACCCCACGGCACATGTGGTTGACAAGCTAGGAGGGAGCAGAGAATGTGTGCCACAGTTTGGACCCAGCATTTGCAAGGTAGAAACGTCCCAATTCTTCTTCCACAGCCTGCCTGTGGTGCTAAAGGCAGGCGCTGTTAGATAAAGAAAGAACACTGCCTGTATTACTTGCCACCATGACTTTTAAAAAATAGCGTAATGTCGAGGAGTGTTAACACTCGTGGCAAACAGGAAGGCTTCGTTTTCACCATCCAACACACGGGCATGGGCACCGGGGAGGCTGCTCAGCCCTTCACCCGTGCCGAAGCCTTCAGAGCTTTGTGGGGAACTGTGAGGACATTAGGAGTTGTCTACTGCCCTCTAGTGATCTCCGCCATCGCCTGGGCTTTCTAACTCGCCGTTTATTTTTCTAATCAAGTTGCTAAAAATAACCTTTGTGTGTGAACAGATGCATGAAATTCAGTATTACGAAACAGTGCCTGAATCTCCAAATCTCAGGATTTACACCAGGTGACGGACTGTTCCTAGAGTGGACACGAGCTGATACAGTTCTAGAAATATGGTTAATGCAATTCAAACATGCTGTACTAGGCATTTATATTATCACCTAAGTTAGTTATTTGGCAGTTCTTTGGAAATTTATATACCTTGGTTTGAATAAGCTTTGATAAACCTTTTCCCTAGACAAAAACATTGGTGCATTTTAAATACAGCCTTTTAATAATAAGCAACTCATCCTTCTTAAAAACAAACAAACAAAAACACAAAACCAAAACAAAAAACACCAAAGCCAAAATAATGACCACAGGAAACTTTATAGCCTATAAATTATTAAGAAACAGAATATTTGGTTCAAAAATATTATTTAGTTGGTTTTGTGAGTAGCACTACAGATCTTCCTCTTTTTTTTTTTTTCCCCACTCTCTGCTAAAATGGGCAAAAACCTGTGAGTTAAGAAGTAGAACATGTGCTTTTTTGCTCTAGTTATTGATGCAAAATGCTCGGTTCCCTGCTTAAGTTCTAGTGAAGCGTTTCTTGATGGAGGCTCTGTTTGAGCAGAATTCTGCTGTTGGCGTTAGAGGGCAGCCTTGAGGGTTTATTTGATTTTTTTTTTCCCCATATAATTCTGGCCAGGATCTAATTTAAAGCAGCTTAAGGCTATTTTTGCTCTAAACGCAGTACAGTCAATTAAGAAAAACTGTCTCATTAGGTGTAGTGCCCATCTGAGTTGCTAATCCATGAACATCAATAACCTCAGGTTAGAGACAGCTGAGTTGTTCTGCCGGTAGAATGGCTGCAATTAGGAGATCCTCAGAGAGACAAGTGTGTTGATCCAATTGGCCTCTGTATTAGCACACAAGGCAAGGGAGTCACCTTTACTTTTATCCTGGAAGAATAACTGAGTGGTTTACAGCTCTGCCTTGTTTTCAGCAACACAGCTTAGTGAAAGGAATGTGCTTAAGTTCTCTGCAGTCACATAGACCTCTCCGTGTTTTGAGCCAGGGACATAGTATCATCACACACATGAACACTGCAGCTTACCTGCTCTATCATGTCTTTTGTGCTTTTGCTTCTTGGCCAGTTAGCACTGCTTGCCATCATCTGTAGGTACAGTGTCTTTGTATTTCGTAACTTATCCTTGAGACTTATGTAGGGCAAAGGTTACAAAAGTTCTGGGCATCTGCCATATGATGTAGGAGGAAATCAGCATCAGCAGAGAGTCTCTTGTGTAACCTACTGATATTTTTGGAGATATGTTTGAGTAATAAAATGTTCACTTTGTATGCTGATCAGACTGCTTTCTACAGAGTAAAGACTGTCTGTTGTAAAAAATGTCTTTGAGGCAACTTCATAAAATGAAACCTTACAAAGGCATGAGAATAATTTACAAACCCCAGATTTATATGACTTATAAGGTTAGTAAGCAAATAGAAAGCAAATGGTCTTTCATTAACATGGAACTGTCAGAGCACAGTGATTCATCATTCAGCTGAGGGCACAGGAACGTTTAAAAAAAAGTGTGAAAAAAACTATGAGCTAGGGGAGAACATATTTCAGATCCTGAACTAGCTCGCCATAAGCCATGTTGATAGATACTCTCTTTCTTGATGATTGTTCCAAATTCAACATCACTTGTCTTGGAATGATCTTGAATGGTCCTAAAAATATCTTGGTGCTGGAGATGCCAATTTTCCCAGTAATTTCCCTAATATGTCAGCAGAATTATTAGCTATGAGAAGCAATGCTCTATCCTCATCTCCATGGGAAGATGATGTTTGTCTTCTGCAATACAGTACTTTAGAAAACAGCACACTCTCAATTTCTATGGTTTTTGGTGTGTCCTAAATACCTTTGAAGACAACCCCATTTACGGCTGGCAACTGCAGAGGTAGGAAGCTCTCATGTCCCCTAACCTGGTGGTTGGGCCATTCAAAAAGGTGAACAGTGATCTCCCCAGCTGCTGTGCTAAAAGAGCAGATTCTTGCAGGTAATGGGGTAAAACAGAAACTTTACGTAACTTCAGGTTCCCTGTAAGATGACTAGACCTGAGCCAGGCTGTTTCCCCCTCCCCATTCTCCTAACAATTTCTTTCCTCTGCTGCCACATAGATGTGTGCAGAAGAAAGCTGATAAGAGTTTTTCCCACTCTTATCAGAGTCATACTGATTCAAGCAAAAGCCAGGAATCTGGAAAAACTTGATTTTCACTAAAATCAGCCCCTAGCAATGCCTTTTGATACTAGATACAGAGGAATCTCTTCAGTATCTTTAGGAGTGCAGCATTTGAAATGTGAAAATACTAGTGACCTTATATAATTAGTTGCTTCAGGTACGTCAGTCAGCCTGCAGTAAGTGTAACAGCTCTGACAGCAACCAGAAAGTCAACAGGACTGTCCCAAACCATTGGAAACCTAATAAATAAACAGCAGCTCAATGAGGCAACAGACTCTGCTGTTGCCTGAGCGCATCCCACAGTGTTGTTTCTGTGGAGGCACCTACCGATGTTTGGCATACAAGTTAAACATACATGACTAACATACTATACCTCAGCATAGAATCACAGAATATCAAGAATTGGAAGGGACCCACAAGGATCATCAAGTCCAGCTTCTGATATTGCACTGGACATCCCTAAGAGTCACACCATGTGCCGGAGACCATTGTCCAATTGCTTCTTGAACTCTGTCAGGCTTGGTGCCGTGACTACTTCACTGGGGAGCCTGTTCCAGTGCCTAACCACCTTTTCCAAATATCCATCCTAAACCTATCCTGACACAGATTCATGACATTCACCTGGGTCCTGTCACTGGTCACCACAGAGAGAGATCAATGCCTGACCCTGCACTTTCCCTCATGAGGAAGCTGAGACCATGATGAAGTCTCCAGGCTAAACAGATGAAGTGACCCCAGCCACTCCTCATGCTGCTCACCCTCACAGCTCTTCACCATCTCCATAGCCCTCCTTTGGACACTCTCTAATATCTTTATATCCTTCTTACCCAAAACTGCACACAATACTCAAGCTGAGGCTGCCCCAGTGCAGAGCAGAGCAGGACAATCCCCTCCCTCGACTGGCTGCCGATGCTTTGCCTGATGCCCCCCCCGGACACTGTTTGCCCTCCTGGCTGCCAGGGCACTGCTGACTCATTTTCAACTTGCCATTGACCAGGACCCCCAGGTCCCTTTCCATGGCACTGCTTTCCAGCATCTGATTCCCCATTCTGTACAAACATCCAGGGTTGTTCCATCCCTAGGTGAAGAATCTCACACCTTCCCTTGTTGAATGTCATGTGGTTGGTGATTGCCCAGTCCTCTAACTGCTCAGGGTATTTTCAGGGCCTCTTTGCCTTCAAGGGAGTCAGTAGCTTCTCCCAGTTTAGTATAAACAGCAAACTTAGTCTACCTTTCAGTCCTGTGTTCAAATTGTTTATGAAGATACTGAAGAGAAGTGGTCCTAAAATGGAGCCCTGTGGAACCCCACTAGTGACTGGCCACCAGCCAGAATATGTGGTGTCACCTAAAGCCACACAGTGAAAGGAGAGAAAGAGTTCACTGCAGGGAACCGCATTTTAGCAACTTTCTCTAGTGTTATAACTGGACTTTTCCTCCCTTCAGAGATGGGTGGTCTGCAGAGCCTTGTGTTTCTTCAGGGTGTCTTCAGATGGTCTTCCCTCTGCCCTGCTCCTGGTTGCCAACACGCACCTCCTGGGAAGAAAGAACCTTACAATTATTAACAAGTGATAAAATTAATTTACTTTAATCCCTGCACCTGAATCGTCACAAGTTATCCTATCTGTCCAGTTTGATAGCTGGCAATCCTATGTGAAGAAACAGGGTGAGGACAGAGTCCTGTCACAGCAGATCTGACTTACAGGGCTGGGCTGGGTTGCACAAGCTCCCACTTCACTCAAGAGGCCAAGGGGAGCTGCCAGCAGCTCACCCCACTGCTCTGGCAAGCAGGCTCCACTGCTCAGCTAACTGAATAATGAGGGAGAAGGGTGATGAGAGATAAAATTAAGGCTCGGGGTGTAACTGCTGTTTAAACAGTGAAAGTTTTTCTCTGGTGTCTGCTACACCAGGCTCTGTAACAGTAACACTGTGTGTAAATTTTGAACTTGCCCATGATAACTGCTTGCCAGCTTCTCTTAGCACAGAGTCCCAATCTGAGGAAACTGCCAAAGCACTGCAGATCAGCAGGAAGCAAATATTGCATTTTATTAAAAAAGTATCCAGGAAAATTTTGCCAACGATTTTATACTCCTGATGGAGTAAGTCATCTTTAGCACCACTCACATGTCTACAGGATATGCAGTGGCAGCTGTAAAAGGGTAAGAGCTAGACTGAAAGTTCCTCAAGTTTCCCATGAAGAATATTTCCCCAGCATTTTTCTGTCATCCTCTGTTCCCTTTCTGTCCTCTCTTTTATGCTTTGCAAACCCTTCCTCCAACTTCTTCATTCTCTTACCCATGGCCAGGACGTACACAATTAGTCTTTTGCATATTGCTATTTCCTCTCACTAGTGTTTTTGTGGAGATGAAAGTCACAACCTCCCCTCTTTTGTATTGGACCTGTGATCAAAAACCTGTAGCAAACATGTATTTTCTTGACAATTTGGGATGCTGACTCTCCAAAGTTGATTTCATAGAAAGAGGTTATTAATGAAACCTGCAATTTTGCTTTTACTTAGAGTGTATTATGCTGTATCTATCTGAGAAGAATTTGGTTTGAAATAATGACAGGAAAACAAGTGGCTGTCTGCTATGATGGCTCTCAAGAGCAAACATGCAGTGAAGAGAACCAGCAAGCAACACAAACAGTGCTGCTAGCAATGCATTTCAGTGCATTTGCTGTGTAAAACAGGAGCACCACTTGTGGCTTCAATCCTGTTCAGAAGGGGCATGTGAAATGATGTTGATGCATTGCACCTTTTTGATATATGCTTCTCATGATATTTCAAACTGCCTTGAAATCTAAAAGCATTAATGAATCTGCAAGTGAAATTTGGAGAGCTTTTTTCTTTTTTTCCTTTGCTGCCTCCATCTCTTAAAAAGTATCTTTAAGAAGTCATGTTAACCAGATAAGATTTTTCAACAGGATGGGCAGGAGACTGTCAAGAAATATGCTGATGAACTAATGGGCTGATGAACACCAAGGGGCTGTTTTAATATTAATTTTAAATTAACACCAAGGAAAAAAATATGTGCTGTCCTCTTGACTGTTATGGCAGGAACAGGGGACAAAAGAAGCTGGTCCAGGATGTACATGAGAGGCTGGATGGACACAATTGTGGCTAATGGCTCTTGGAACAGGGCTGTTTAATTCTAAATTATAACTATGCTATTTTTATTAAGCAATGATTTTCATCAACAGTTTTCTAAGTCCCTGCATTGTAAGTTCTGTTACTTGGATCCTTACCTAACCTTGGCATAGAGGTATTTTCCTTTTTATATGATAAACACTAATTCCAGCTTTTCTTTATACCGTATATGTAGACTACATACAGTGAACAAGTCATTCTGCTTCCAGTGTCAGCACTGAGCCTTTAGGCACAGTTTCTGGTTCTTTTATGATCTTTCTTACTCTTTGTGCATGAGCTGGCATTGCTACCACTTGCCTCTCAGACCACTCCCAATCTGTTGCAGAGGTGGTCTTAAGAATCACCCTAGTCATGGTGGCATTCGCTTGTGCAAAGTAGAAGTGTGTGTTTTGCTTTTATATTATTATTTAAGACTTTCTTTGCCTGGGGATGTTGCCTGGGTGCCTCTCTACTGTCTGCAGTGGAGTGCTGGGCCAGGCAGCTGATGCTCAGGTGCTGATGCAGGAGTGCAGGCACTGCAGGGCACGGGCAATAAGCAGGAGGAGGAAAGGGGCCATGGCTACTGTTACTCTTGGTCCTGGGTGTTCTCTTTCACAGCAAAACTAGTTTTATTTCACAACCACTGGGCCTTTTCACTCCAAAACAGTTCATATGAATCTATTCTTTTCATTCCATTAGCACCAGAGAGCACTAAAGTATGTCTCTGATGGCACTGAATGCCTCTGTTTTCACTTGTTGGCAGTTTCAGCCTATTTAATGTATTTGTTTACACTTGCAAGTTCACCATGATTTTCTAAACATGGGGTTAAAAAACTAAAGTGTCAGTACAAACTTTCTTTGTTGATGATGCTACTGATTTTTGCATTGAATATTTATTTCCATGAAAAATACAACTTTATTTTTTAAGACCACTAATGTCTGAGGAGGTCTGTGGTTTTTCAGGTATGTGTGGAATCGACAGTTTAAATTCACCTCTGCTGTATTGCTTCTGAACTTAGTGAATTTACATTAGGGATAAATTTGAGCAAACATCTTCAGGCAGCTGTCAATCTGCTCTGACCTTTAACCTCACTATTACAAAAACCTCTAAAATGGGTTTTGGAGATCTGTTTGGTTAAGATCACAGCTACTGAACACATAAAAGACTACTTGAGCTGCAAAAATGTTTTCTAATGCTGATGTTCAAGCACAAGCAATTACCACATGGGTGCCAGGAGGAGAAAGACCTGTAAGAAAACCAAAAGCCCAGGAACGTATCCCATGCAACAGGGCATGGTGAAAGTAGCCCACAGCTAGCACTAGCAAAAGCTGTGGGAGTCCAGAAAAGGGGAAAAAAGGTGGCCTTCATCCATAGTTTTCATACAGACACCTTTTACTGGAAGTTGTCATGTTTATCAGACAATGGGACATACCTTCTCTTTCCTCCAAAGCACCCTTTTATATGCCACTGTTGTGTTACCGGGCACTTGGAGAGAGAGATGTGGCCTCAGGCAAAGCAGTTAAAGGGAGAAGGAGGAAGACATTAAAAGAAAATTTAGGAAGAAAACCAGACTAATTTTCTTGATTTCCTCTATTATACTATGGCGTAATCTTTCAAAGAAGCTGTATGTGCTGAGTCATCTTTAAACACCCTGGGCAGAAAGCTCAGGGGAGCATTGTAGGGAATTGTCCAACCCTGGTAAAAGGGAGAAGTAAATTGCTTAATAAGCAATTGTCTAGATGTAATCCCTATTACATTTCACCCTAATCACTGAGCATTACCAGCAGCGGCTGTGATAGCAGAAGTCATAAATTTTTTCGGATCAGACAGTTCTCCCTCTTTATATGAGAACTTCATTTTCCAGTACTATTTTGGGAGTTTTAGGACCTTTATTTAGCAGTGTAAATTTTAGTTTCCAGATGCACAGAGGCATATTTTGCAATAGGCTTGCTGAAATCAAATTGCTGGTATTCAGTATCTATGAGATGCATTGTCCGAAAGATTAAGATTTTTAGAAATTTAAAGCACCAGGTAAGTTCAGGTACTTGTTTAAGTATTTTGCTAATTAAGATTGCATCTAAGACTCCTTTTCCAGTGGGATTTGTACCTTCAATCGGTATGAAACGTTTGTCAGTGGAGCGCTTAACCCAATAAGCAAACAGCCAAATACCTAAATAAGGTTTTACTGAGGTGGTTTTGTTTTCATGTGGTTCTCAGAAAACAACATGCACAAAACGTGATACAATTTGACCTTTAAACATTCTGTGAAGATTGGTAAACAATCCAGGGTATCTCCTACAGATTGAGGAAAGCTCTTCCAACAGATACAGGGTTGTTGCAGCAATACTAGGTTTAGGTTAAACAGTGGATTTGAGGTTTTCTACTGTTTTACCTAATTATTTTTTATTTTTAAATAGTGTTTTCTCTATCTGACCTTTTTGGTATTTGTGAGCTGCATCTGAGAATGAACCTTGAGCCTCACACTGGGTGTTCCACTGAAGAAGCAGACACCTGACCCTTCAGTAAATCACAGGGATGCCCTGCACAATGCTTGAGGTAACCTCCATCTCTCAAAACAGGACCCAGAGCTGAGGCACTCTGGTAGTTACTCTTGCCAAGCACATAGGAGACAGTGGCTCCCTACCTTCTCTTACCAATGCACCCGTGCCTGCTTTCCTTTCAGAGGCATTTTCCTTTTGTATCCTTCATTGGGTTGGTTTGCTTCTAGAGCACCATCAGTGCTGCTTTCCAGATTCAGCATTTAATTGAGGTTTTGTAAGTTTTGCCCAATTGCCATTCCTCTTTTCTAATTCATCATGCTAGGAATTAGCCTCCTGGTGCCTTTAATGGGAACCTGGTTTAATTTTGAGAGTTCTTCTTTAGATCCATAATAAGTCCCCAAAAATGCTGGCCTGACTATCCCATGCTATGAGATTGGACAGCTTTCTTCAGGGTTTGGTCCATCTGACAGCTGCAGTTTACAGTCCACGAGACCAAACTCTGTATTTGACTTGGACTGACATGTCAGCTCAGCTCTGGACTTTGCCCTTCCCTGGTCTTTCGTTCTGCATGTTATACAAGTTTGCAGCCAGAATCACAAGTCATCAATTTAGGGATTAAAAAAGTCAACATTTTTTCAAGGGGACAGGGGTAGAGGGAGGCCCTTTCAGCAATGGCTTGGCATGATAAGAACACAGCAGTGCTGACATGTTTAAATAACTGGAGATATTTAAAGCCCACATAGATGTGATCCTGTGCAACCTGCTCGAGGTGAACCTGCTGTAGTGGAAGAGTTGGATCAGGTGATCTCCAGAGGTCTCTCCTAGCCCAACCATTCTGTGTTTCTATGATTAAGTATAGAAAAAACTTTGGCACTGGCTGTCTTTCCAGAGTATTCTCTGGTTTCTTGCGGACTTTGGCACTGCTCTCCTTCATGTCTCTGATTCACATCTGCTTTCATCTGCTGCTTTAGATTCTCATCTGTGCTTGCAGCATGAGAATACTGCCATATTCTGTAAAGGTGCTCTGGATCAGTGAAATGGTGTGCCTTTCTTTGGCCAGTAAATTATCTTCACCTTGTCACAAGTTAATTCTGAATCTCCCTGTAGTATTTTGCTAAATTCTCCCTGTCCCAAGTCTGAGTTATGTCTCTTATTAGAGGTTCACCACACTTCTCAAAAGTAGCTCTTTGCCTCCCACAAGTCACAGATCCTCTTGCTGTTTCTCCTTTCTTTTTGCATTAAAATCATACTGCTTGCAGGTCTCAATTTTATGAGGTGTCTTACTCTTCATTCATTTGTATAATGTTTCACGGTTGAGTCCATCTGCCTTAGCCAGCTGGAAGCTCCTACAAAGTGATTTTGAGCTGCCTGATACCAGAAATTAGGCTGATTTTGGATAACCTTCCGTTTTGCTGGGACTTAGGGGTTGTAGGTAAAACATAGTCTTTTCCAGGACAATTCTCCTGGTTTCTTTTCCTGGGTTCACTAAGAACTGTGACTCTGCTGGAGATCTGCATCTTTTCGTGTATGAGCACAGCACTAGGATTGATTTTGCAGCAGACTTATAAAGGTCTGTTTCCTTGCAAGAGTGACTTGCTGTTACCCTCCCTCTCTGCACATGGATATGATGGGCAGCCAAGGGAGGACTGGAGAAAAGAAAGGAGGTGTGATGGCTCAAGAGGAAATGATCTGTGGAGGTGTGGCTGGACCGATGTACTTTGTTTGGTAACTCGGTGAGCTGACCAGTTCCTGGAAGACATTGATGGAACGGGTAGATGTTTTTGTAAGGCATACTTTTTTATTCAGGAGGACCTCAAGGAACAAACCTGGATTACTTTGACAATTCAGCATTGAAAAATAATATTGAACAACCTACAATCATACCTCCTTGTTCTCTTTCTCTTGTGCTTCAGGTAGTTCTTTTCCCTTTTGTGAGTGTGGAAAAAAAAAGAATACTAACCAAAAATGTAGTGTGAATTTAAAGTCTTAGGAATTACTTGAGGTAAGACGCCTAGAGGTACTGTCATTTTTTTAGTTTTCTGACTGGTGTTCCTTTTGAATTATACCTTTCTACTAGGGACACCCTGGTAAGACAGATGTGGTGATCTTTACACTGGTGTTTCTTTGATTTGAAAGTAGCTTGTAAACTAGGTGCTAATCCTCACCTTTTACTCAAAAGACTCTGTCATTGAAATCAGGAGTTTAAGTTGAAGAGACATTGCCTTGATGGAGTCAGTCTGCACTTTGCATTTTAGATAAAATAGAAGCATTTGAAGGTGAAATTTCACTAGTAAGTCTTTAAATGTAATAAGATATTTTAAGAACAAATGGATATTTTTAAACCTTAAAAGTGTTTAAGAGAAAAGTTGTTTTAAAATGTCACTGTGATATGTGCTAAAACAGCTTTGGGGCACCTCTGACTGCATAAAGTGTGAACTGTTTTATATGGAAGGTAGCACTGTTTACAGGGTTTTTACAAATAATAAGAGACAAATAAGCTTTACAAGCGGTAGACATGTATGATGTATTTCAAAAGGGCAATTGAGTAAAAATTGTATAAACTGGCTAGACGTGCATGGCTTTCCTCAGCAACACATTGAGAACATCCTGTGACTTGGGAAAAAGGCTGTTAGAAGGACTTGAGTGGGACCAAAATGTTACTTAAGCTGCCAGACAGCTGTGCAGTGGCTTATCCAGTCTTTGACCAGGTTGTGCAAATCTAGTCTGACCTGGTTAGTCTTTATATATATGAGCTGACCTATAAAATATGACATATATAATTATATTTATGAGGACTCTGGGCCAACACTGAGAAGCGTGGATGAGTTAGCATGTTGAAATGCAAAAATGTGTATATAAATATGCAAGATCATTAACAGTTTTGTGTGGATTTTTTCATTAAAAAATGTGCTTACTGTATTCTAGGAGACTGAGGGGTTTTGAGTAGGTTTTTTTTCGATGCAGAATCGCTTGGTGGGCATACTGTGCTGGTCATACAATTATGAAAATGAGAGTTGCCTTTTTATAACCTCCTCCCTTCTTTATGATGTTATCTTTTGTCTCAGTGATCCTCTTCCAAATGAATTCTAATTCTTTGTACCAACATGAGCCCAGTGATCCTGTTCTGTCCCCTGAGGGCACCTCAGCATTTGTGAATGGTTAACTCTGATCTCAGATAGCTGGTTGCATTCTTTCGGGAAGCCCAAGCCAGTGACATTATTTCAACCTTTTACCTACTTAACTTTTCCCATAATAACTACAGTTCCCTCTGTTCTGTCTACCTTACACACCCAACAAAAGGTGAGGTATTCACAGCAAATACAAAAAATGTAATACATAGCACATGAAAAGGACATACACTTGTTACCTGCAAAATATTATCTTTCCCTGCCATGTCATTCTCCAGTCTTTGCTGCTTAAGGAACTGCAGAGATGGCCATTTTAAATAGTTCTGCAGGAATGGTGCATGTGTCACAACGGGGTTGGCAAAGACAGCGTGAAAGAGAGCACAGATCCAAATTGCTACAAGAGTGTGATGAAATGCTGTGGAAAATGCAGTGTTGCAAGTCAGGCAGAGGTGAGTAGCAGGCACAGCACTGGGAGTTTGGAGAGTACCCCAGGAAACTCAGCCTGCTGGAGCCTGAGAAGACACAAAGGTGCATCCAGTCTGCCTCCAGTGTGGCAAAGCACAGATTTAATGTGATCCACAAGGGCAGGCTGCACCTTAGATGTCTTTTGCTGCTTGGTGTGTTTAAGATATGACTTGCATCCATGCCAAGCTTCATGGACCTGGCCTTGTCTGCTCACAAAAACTATGGTGGCTGATGGATGGTCATGGGAATGGCACCTGGAATATCTTGGCTGCTGGACACATAGGTCATAGGGATGTGGCCATGGGGTTTGCAAGGACATTCCCCAAGCAGTCTGCTTGCATAAGTCCATGCACAAACAGTTCTTGGGCGTATAGCCCAAGCCTGTGCTTTGATGTAGCACTGTGCCACCAAGGTGTGCTTGGGTGGGTGTGGGGCCTGAAGAGGTAGAGGGCCATCAGCTGGCACTCAGTAATCTGCAGTGGGATTCCTGTGGTAATGGCACCTGTGGCATTGGTGGAAAAATAACATTAAAATCTGTCCATTTTTTTTCCAGTACTGCAAACCAAGAGAAGATGATGCACTACCCAAGCTAAGGCAGCTGCTTGCAAACTACAGTTCTGCTAAGAACAATTTTTGGGTTTGTGAGAATGAGAAAAAATTGGAGAGACAGATTTAATTTTGGCTTCCCATTTTCTTTCTTTTTTTTCCCAACTTTTTTTCCCTGAGACATCCCACAAATCTGCACTGGCTCAGAAAAAAACCCCCAAATATTCCTTTTTGCTTTCTGTTTATTTTAAAATTAAATTTGGTTTGAGAGAGCAGTATGAAATGACAGGCTGAACTTCTGTATTGAAAACATCAAAAGGAGAAAAGAAAATGTAGTGTTGAGTAAATGGTGAGGTGGAGGCCTGAAACTATTGATATAAGTTTAGCTGTACTGAGCTGCAGGGAAAAACACAATGACCCACAGATCAGGGGTTTGAAATCTCTGTGTACTGGGCCAGGGATTAAAACAATAATTGTTCAGACAAAATTATTTTCAGTATCAATGCTGTTGTCTTGTAGGAATACTGCCATTCTGTTTATCCATCTTGAGATTTCTGTGCAGTGTCCTCCTTTTCTCCCACTTTGCCTGAGGTCCAGTAAGACATTTGAGTGAAACAGATACTTAAAATAAGAAGGAAATATCTCCTTAAGTGAATCTGTCAAGCTGTGAAATGTTCTACTCTAAGTGTCTGAGTTGTTGTTATTAAGTACTGTAGTGCATGGAAGGTTGCTCTTGGGCTGGGTGCTAAAAGATTCTGAGCAAACAAATATTCCCAGCCCGAGAGGCTCAGTCTGGGTCAAAGGCTAAAGGCATTTTGGCAGGGTAGGAGGAAACTGAAAAGCTGCAATACAGCCTGATAGATGATGGTCCCAACAGACGTTTTCTAAAGGTCTTCCTGAAGGCCTTCTTAGTGTATATGTGCTTTAGGAAAGCACTGAGATGGAAGGAAAGTATGGAAGCACCTCAGGAAGGCAGTGACCAAGTGTCGATGTCAGTAGTTGGCAGGGGCTCTTAGCTCTGGACTGGGAGGGGAGAACGGCAGATCAGGACCAGGGTGAGGGGAGGGAATGGGAGCAGGGGTGAATTACATCCATCTCTCAGGTGGGACAGGGTCACCAGTGCACGTGAGGAGTTAGATAAAAGAGTAGAGTAACATGGAGAAAAGGCTTTTAAGGATTTAGAGAAGCAGCTGGTCCTATGCCAAACAGGTGTTGGGAATGAGCCCAGGAACCTGATGCCCAGTTGTACTGGGCCCCAGTACAAGAGGAGCAGGTAAGGGTTTGAGGCTTTTCTCAGAACTGTTTGCTTGCCCCAGAAAGAACCCTGCAGGAGAACTGCAATTTGTAGCTAGTGGTTCCCCTCTGGATTATTTTGAGGGATGCACTGATATTTGCTCAGATATAATGCTGAGATATTTGCTTTTTCTCTCTTGTTTATGGAATAACTCTGGACGTCAAATTTTGTTTGCTTCTTTTTGATTTGGTTTTTGTTTTGTTGGAGGGAGTTGGGATTTTTTGGGGGGAGTGTTTTTGTTTGATTGATTAATTGATTTTTGAGGGTGTGGGGGTGGTGGTGGAATTGTTTGGGGCAGGGAGGTGTTTGTTTTGTTCTGTTGTAGTAGCAGTGGCATTTGTTGTCTAGGCTGGAAGCAAGAACAGTCCCTCTGAGCATGAAAAAATCAAATCTGGTGCCATGAGAGAATAAAGTTGTTGGAAAATTAATATGGTCAGTTTTTAGATTAAATCAGCAACATCTTGTGCAAAGAGAACTGGTGGAAGGGTGTAATATGAGAAGCAGAGGCCAAACTGGGGTGGATAGTGTTTCTGAAAGAGGAGAGAACACTGTTGTGTTAAGGAAGACCATCCTTCCTGCAGGATTTCTTTCAGGCATGATCTGTAGTATCAATCCAGGGGACAAGTGTTGATGAATTAGTAGGACTGGGTTAGGTAGAGAGAAGTTGTAATGGGAGGGAAGAGGAAACAAATCAAACATAGAAGAGGATACAGAATGGTGAGAAATAGCACCCTGCTATTGGGTAAGAGAAGGTGAAGGCAAGAAGAAAGGACCAAAGTGTAATAATTCACTGCAAACTACATCTCACAGGATGGAGTGTCTCAGGAAAAAGCTTAGGTAGCTGGTGGCCAAAGAATGGCTATACATTAGATGAGGAATTGAAGGTGAACTGTTTGCAAAGAACATCTTCATTCAAGGCTTTTCTTTTGAGTGTAAGAAAAAAAGATCTGTGAATTGGATGAAGTTATGATGATGATAAAACATACAACTGAGGATTGGAGTGATTCCTTGAGAAGAAAATGGAATTGCTGTGGATGATTGTGACATATTGAGAAGGCAGAGGAAGAAAAGACTTCAATCAGAAGGCTAATGGGAGATAGGTAGGTGAAGTTCAGGTAATTACATGACAGAGAAGAGATTGTACAGGGCTACATGAGGATGATAGAGACAGTGGAAATTGCAAGCAGCAGCAATACAGCACAGCCTACCCAACTCCTTAAGTCTATTCTCCTCCATGTCTTGGTTTTGATCGAAGATGAGAATGGTGAGAAAATTAGGTATTGTACTGGATATTCAGGTCAGGGTATATGGGCCTTTGTAATTCTAGCTGCAGTGCTTGAAGGCAGAAGCCTGGAGCGTGATGAAGCATCCCTTTCTTGACTCGTTTTCAAATACAGTGATTGTCTTTCAGCCAGAGTGGGTTGGATTTTGGCATAGTTTGGGATCACTTTGAACTTTAACTGCAAACAAAACAATGTCTGGTTTCTGTTTTGACCTCACAATTCATAGGATAGTTTTACTCACTCTTAAGTTTTTCCTGTTCAGTTTTGGATCATAAACAAAGCACATATTTTTGTCTTTGTCTCCCTGAAACCATTCTCTTACAATTGTTTGTGGAATAAAATAAGCATCTAGATGCCAGCTGTGAGATAAAGCATGTCTGTGGTGACATGTAAGAGAGTCCTAGTGTTGAGAACATATACACCTTAGGATTATGCAGTGAATTACAATTAGTTTTGCAAGAATACCCATGTAACCATTCCACAAATCAATTTAACAATGCAAAAAAGACACAGAGAGCGATAATAACTGGCACTCCCCTGCCCTTCTCTTTCCCAACTTCTCTTGAGATGAAATCTGATTTAATAAAATAGTATCTGTGAATACATAACAGCTTAACAACCCCTCTTCCTTTGAGTGAATACTCCACTGTTGGTGTATGCAATGCCATCCTAAATGTTCTTAAACTTTTAATAGTACCCATACAGAAAAATTGTACAGATTTATCAGATGAAACCAATTTGAAAACTATTGTAGTCTAATTAATTTGAATTCTTTGTGGATGTAAACTTTTGGTTTTCGTGCAGTGACATGTCTGTTTGCACCATACCATGTAAAAGTGCTCTGAGAATGTACAAACTCCTGTATGCATAAAATTAATGTCACACCAAATTAACTACAAAGACAATCAATAAATCAGGAAAGGTGATCCCTTTTGAAGACCAGACTACATACAAGGTATTTCTGTGGACATTGATACCAGTTTATGGGAGTACCTGGTCACTGTTAGGTAGTACCAGCACAGTGGTCTGCACAGGAGAATTTGTTTGTTACTCTATTTTAGAGAAGGGGAAAACTGAGTGTCTTAATCAGGAGTTCTGTGACAACCTGAGGTATAAAGGTCTTGCCTGACATTTTGTGTCTTTATAGCATGTTAAACTACCTAGTAGCATCTAAGTCTGGCATTAGATGCAAGGAAAGCTGACAGTTGCCTGAGAGTAGACAGACATGAGTAGAAAAATGATGTCCTGAAAAAGGAGCTGGGGTGAAAACAAGACACACCAAGTTTTTTTCTCTCTTCTCCCCAGGTCAGCAGCACCATATATATGTCTTTTGAAGGTGATGAGGAGGGGAACAAGAATAGGCTGAATACTGTGGGCATTTGTGTATGCAAAGAGCTGAACTAGACTGTGGCCTCCTGTTCCTGGGATGAGGGAGCTCACTTAGCTATAGTACCATGAGTTTCTCTGAGGCAGCAGTGTCTGGCAGAGCACTTCTGCCACCACTGTTCAGCTGAATTTTGACCCCTCCAAAGGGAGATCAAAGTGTGCCATTCTGCTTCATCCTCAGAGCAAGCACAGTTCAACTTTGCCTAGACTGCTGAGAAATGCTGAGCACACAGGTCTGACCATGTGTGATTGGTGCAAGGGGGCTGCCAGAGCAAAGGCAAATCTCTGGCTATATATAAGAAGGAAACAGAAACCTTTGGACTTGGAACAGTGGACTTCAGCACCATACTTAGGGGTAACAGTCAGACTAAAGACCTAAGCAGGCAGAAAATCCATGACTCAGACAACCTTAGTTAGCAGAGCTTAGAGAAAGTAAACTATGCTTTGAGGCATTGCATTTGAGAACATTTATAATGGCGTATTCTGCTTGTTTCAAAAGACAGTCAAGGCATTTAAATGGAGTATTTATTTAAGTCATGCAGCGGTAAAACATCTTCATAAACAAAAATATTCCTAGGAGGTATGCAATGTAATATAAAAGTATATCACCCTGTGTTACATAAAAGTTGTCAGTAACTGACCATCTTCAGAAGTTCTTCTTGCAAAAGAAAGAATCCCCCTCAGCACAAACAGATTTCAGGACAATGTAAACAAGTTTCATGACAGCAGTAGATCAAGAATAGAGGAAATTTTGCCTATTCATCTGAGAACATTATAATAACATGCCCAGGATGCCAAAATTCATATTTTTGGAAGTGGACCATGCCTCATTTTATCTACCATTAGTTGATCACCACAACCCATTGATAAAACTCTGACACCCTAATACAGAATGGATCAGGACAGCCAGGCATCCCACGGTAGCTGAGCTCTGCTAGACCAGAGTGATGTGGCCACTCCACCCTTTTCACTCGCTTTCCTATAGCTGGCAGAAGAGTTTGAAAAAATTACACAGTGGATTTGATGACCTGGATGAAGTGTAGTATGTACATGCATAAAATCCATGAATTCTGATGATTCTGTAATAAGAGAAAGTGGCTTACAGATAAAACATGTAGCCAAATGAGAAGTGTGCCAGAGGGGTTCCATCAACAACTCTCCTTGAAGTCTCTAAGATGTTCTCCATGAGATCAGGGCTGCCTGTGAGTGAGTGTACCCTGTCTGGGCAGCAGCAGCAGGAGTGCTGAGGGGCTTCGTCTTGTGGAGGCACAAATTGTTCCTTGTTCAGCTCTGCAAGCCTCTTTCAGAGCTACAGAAGCTTTCTGGTCCTTTCTGCTGACCCTCTTCCTCCTGATGGCTGAAGGGACAAGGTGAGAGCCAAAAGGTGACAGCTGTAAAAGCTTCTGTGAGCCAAGATTGGCAGACTTTGATTCCCATGGCTTGCCAAGCAGATGCTCAGTAGCTGTGAATTAACTACATTTGGGATCATAATGAACTCTTCTCAAAGCCATGAGGGGCTCTGTGACTGCTTCACTATTACTGTAGTAGCTCCAAGTGATCCAAGAGACAGCTGTGTAAAACTGTAATTATGAAATTGCCTAGGAGTTGCTAAGTGCAGACCAGCACAGACAAAAGGCTTCAAAGCAATGCCTAAATGTCTCTGTCATGCTTAACCTTTGGTGACTAGAACTTACACATTCACTGCCATATGTGTGTATGACAATTTTCAGGGCATCCAAGCTTGGAACAAAAGTAACCTGGAGGAAAACAATCGCTATGTGTTAATTTGAAGTTATTTTCTCTACACCTGTTGATCTAAAAGCTGTATTTTGGTCATGTAAATTACACCAAGAAATCTTTTGATAAAGTAGATTTTCTAGAACAAGTAGCTATTGCAACATTTGTGGGGAGGTGGGGAAAGAGTGTCTTATTTGAAATTCAGAGTTAAGATTCAGTTTAAATTGTTAGTGGTTCTGTGGGAGGGAGAAAGGGATAGGCTGTATGTGAGACAGGCTTGATCAGATTTGGATTCAAATCAGATAACAGTGTTGGAGCCCTGGTGGCAGCGCTTTGTGCCAGTGACCACAGCTTTCCATAGTGATGCAGAGTAGGCACGCACAGTGGGTCAGCATGGCTCAGGCAGACTCAGGCCACTGTGCCAGAACAGCAGAGCACGGATCAGCTGAGGACAGGCAGCTGACTTTTCATCCAATGCATTGGAGCAGTTGATATGGAGTTCATGATGTCCATGCTCTGATGCCAGTGTGACAGAGGGAGGGATAGTACCTGAGCCAGCCCAAAGCCCACAGCACAGCGTTAACTTCTCACAACTTCTTACAAAAATTTGACTTAGCAAATTTTAGGGTTCTACAATCTGATACAAGATAATTTTTGATTGAATAGCAAGAGTTGTGAAACTAGGTTTATTGTTGTGAAACCACTACAGTATCTATATAGTCTAATATCTAGGGTGGTGACAAGCTGATATTATGAAAACCTTTTAAATACTCTGTATGGATACAAAGATGGAATCTGTGTACAACAGTGTTCTTGCACTGCTAGGGCTGCTTCTCCACTGAATCCAGTCCTGCTGGGCACAAAGGGCAAATGCTCAGCTACATACAGGCCTGGGTAGGGGAGGAGGGCAATTCTTGTGTATCCCAGGCCCAAGATAGCAGAATAATCTGCTTCAGGGAGTGCTTTTTGCAGCTGTGCAGGCTTTGCTTTTCAGTTGCCTTGATTTCCAGGACTAGACCCTGGACTGTGTTCTTTCTGACTTCAATGAGAACATGACTACAGTAATTCAAGGGCAGCAGCTGCCCTGGAGAGCTCACTGTGCTTACAGCCACTAGACCAGTAGAGTTCTACACATCACCTGCATTTTAAATATGTATCTGTGCTGCACTGACTGTACAGAAACCCGTGTGTCAGATAAGAGTATGTGATGATTGAAAGGCAACTGCAGATCGAGGCTGCAGTGCAGGCAGATAGAGGAGAAAGCAGGTAGAGCCTCTTTGTAATGCCTGAACTTCCATTGTCTTTAGGAGCCAGGAAGTTTGAATCGCAGCTAATGCTGGCAAATAACTTGTTTTAAAGGACAGCAGTCTCAGTGAGCTGTAGAATGTAAATGAAGCATAGTTTATTCAAACGGCAAATCAGCAGTATAATTTTGAATTAAATATCGAGCAATTTTATCAAAAGTAAAGTTCAAGAGCATGTTAGAGGCGTGGTGCGTGTGTAGTGTGTGGGGTGCACTTGTATGCATGGACATGCCTGTGCTGGGGATGGAGAGGGCAGCAAGGAGCAGAAAGGGACAGGCTTGATTGGATGTGAATAATGGGTTTGATTTCCAGGCTTTTCATCATGAAGCCTCTTCAAGACTGAAAACTTTCCTGTTCTTCCTGTCTTAAAGCAGATTTCATGGCAAAACAATTCCAAGACTTTGGCTGTCGTCCAAACATACTTGGAACTGTAGTATTTGAGCTGATCAGCAGGCTC
The DNA here is from genome assembly GCA_035221455.1 of Xenops minutus. Lineage (NCBI taxonomy): Eukaryota > Metazoa > Chordata > Aves > Passeriformes > Furnariidae > Xenops > Xenops minutus. Next base: position 41,449,926 of record JAWWEE010000122.1, on the reverse strand, counting down.
CTTTAATTTTTCTGTCATGCAGCCAAGACCTTGGTGTATAAAGATAATCCCCAGTTCAGCTTTACCATCTGAAATTACTTTTCCTTAGGAAACAGTGTTGTAGGAAAAATAGTGTTTGGCCTTAGTGAATCTGGGATATTTCAGTTGACTGCTAATGGATATTACAGAAACATCAGTCTGATTTTATATATATATGTATGACCCTTCACAGGAATTTAACCAACTAATAAGTTCTGCCTGAAAACAGTGTGACACTGATATTTGCATATATTTTAGGCAGGAAGTAGGGAGACTTTTTCTTGTATTTTTAAAAATTCTTCTTTATTAAACTGTAGATTATTATACAACTCCATTGTAGGCAATAATACCATGTGTTTGTGGGAAGAAAAGTTATGTGATGACAAACTATGTGAAATTAAGTTACAAACTGTACTATCACTATTTCACTTTTTGATGTAGTTTGCATGAGTCTTGAATTATTTTCTCTTTAAATGCAAGATCCTGAAACCCTTATTCAAAAAAGTAAACTGACTGCAGGCTACAGGATTGCTCCCCGCAAACTATATTGTCTGCAAGAATAGGATGCACATACCCTGAAATTACTAAGTGCTCAGAACCTCAGTGAGCTTTTGTGCCTGTTTTGCTCACTCATTTTTTTTGCAAGGCTTTGGGCTTGATTGTCAACGTATGCTGCTTTCAGAAGGTGACCTGCGTTACAGACGTCTACATTTTGACAACTACTTTATTGTTTAAGTTCCTATATAGTGTCTGTCCTTTTCAACAGCTGGCTATGGAGAGACTGCTTTGCCTTCAACAGGGTGGCTTTATTTTCTGCAAAGAAATTAAATTGAAATATGACTGTGTCCAAAATTCCTTTGGTCTATCTTGGTTTTAATCCTAGGGTTATTGTGCACTTGCACTAGTGTTTCCTGATGGATTGTACCAAAATGGCCTTACTAATGACATTCAGAAGGTACAGCTTTTTTTGTGTGTGTGTTTGTGATTTTGGTGTTTTCCCTCCATCTAGCATAACTGTGTCACCTTCAAAAGAGGACTGCTGGCTTTCCAATGACAGCAAGGTTCCCACTGTGCACACTTAACTGTGTGAAATTTCAGCACTTACTTTTAAGCAGTCTTTCTACTTTGCAGATTTTTGTAAATGGTGAATGTCAAGTATGTGAGGAACTGCCAACAGTTGCATTGTAGTAACCTGGGGGAATTTTTACCATTTCCTGAACAATACAGATTTTCAGTTCATGATCTTTTTATTCATAAGGCAGTTTGTATGTTTTTAGAAAAACAATATTTCTGTTCAAACTGAACATGACTCCTATTCTGCTTGTGAGAAAACAAGCTCAGGAAGCATCAATGTATGTATAAACCAAGTTTACATTTACTTTTACTTCATATCCTGTGGGGCTCTGTTTTGCTTCCTTCCCACTTTCCTGCCCATCCTCCCTCCATATTTTTCAGGTAAATCCCAACTCTGACACATTTTTCCTGTTGTTCCTGTGATAGTCTCAGCTGTTCTTACAGTGTGCAGCCTAATAAAGTCCAAATAACCTGTTCCAGCTGTTATGGAATCCTCAACACAGCAGTGGGACAATTATCTAGGGAATGCCATGTAAGGTCTTATCACACAAGAGATACTTGAGTTTTTACCCAGTTTTTACTTCTTGCATCTAGGAGTCCTCTTACTACTGTTTTCACCTGGACTTTATATGGTCTCCACTACATCTTCTGGCAGCACTGTGTCATTTTTAGTGGGTCATTAAAGGAAAATTATGCTGCTTATTTAACTCTGACTCCTTCTACAATTTACTCTCCCTAAAATTCCAGAAAGTCTCCATGCTGACCAAGAGGTTTGTCCATAGTGGATCAGTGCAGTATGGAGGTTTTACCCTGGAAAGGCACTAATTTGAACAAGTTTCCAATATATCTCAGAGTGTTCAAGTGAGCTTAAGTTCATTTGAAAAAAACAATCAGCACAAGTGACACCCTCAGGTTTGCCATAAAAATAGTTTGCAGAAAGACAAAAATAAATGTCACCACCGGAACTCCAGATTTCTGTTCATCAGTTTGAAAGAAGAATATTAGCTCATAGAATATTAGAAGAATAATAGCTCAGTGCTATTATTCAGGTGTTTTGTAGTCACAGGGGATAACTTGAGTCTGAATTCCAAAATGTACATCTCATCACTCATTTTCATTACCTCTGGGGAGTTTTTATGCCAGTGCATCTGACAGATCCTAACACTAGTTCTTCTTTTTACAGCTTCAAGGAGCCCCGTATCTTCTCTTCCCCACTAGTGAGTAAGCAGAAAGAGGAAAGAAAGAAAGAAAGAGGCCCTCCCCTCTTCAGATAAACTTTGACTCAATTCAGCCTAATCTTGGGAAAGGCAGGTGCCACCAAAAGCTGCTGGGGAGCTTCAAGAGGAAGAGAACACAGAAGAGCTTTGTGTGACAGTCCAATGTGAGTCAAAGCTTAGTCAACATTGATGACACAAGCCATGCTACGTTCAGCCTTCATTCCTTCAGATGTTTGGTTGTTATGGAAGGTTTTTTTAATGGAGAAAGATATGATAAGACATCAGCTTCAAAACATAATTATGCTTAAAGTAGCCAGAAATACCCAGAGCATAAATTTCTGTCCTACCAGCAGCTTTTGCCTGAGCATGGATATTGCAGATGTTTTTCTTGACAGTTAGAAGAATCTCTTTTTAGTTCCTTTTGTTATGATCACCATACAGAGGTGAATGAGCATGTTTTGTGCTCGGGCTCCAAATATACTGTGGGAATCCTGAAAGGTTACAGAGGGCACAAAGGAGCAAATATCATTTGAAAATAAGAAGTCTCAATGCTGATGTATTTCCCTGCTTACTAAAGTAGGGAAAGCCCAAGGATTAAGTTCACGACTTCATCATGCGCTTGAATGTGAGACCTGCTAGCTTTGATGCTGTTGACAGTGTGATTCAACTTGTTGTGTCCCTACATAATGTCTGAGGATGTCTGCAAGAAAAGAAATTCAGGAGTTTGTCAAACTGTGAGCAACAGAGGAATAAAAAAAGTCAATGCAGTGGTTGGAATAGGAGAACTAGTTTTCGTTGACTCCTATTGCAATAATCTTAGTTATCAAATACATTTTATGCAATGAAAAAGGTCAAAGCTGACAATTACCAAGTGACGTGGAGTACTGACACTATTCTGCTTTGAAAAATGTCTTACCACTTTTTATGTTCTTTAGGAAAAATACTTGATGTTGGGAAATGTGTAAAAGAGAAAGTACAGAGAATGGGTGGTGGTTTTCTTTTACTTTTTCTTTTTTTTTTTTTTTTAGCTACTACTCAAGAAGTGACTTTAGCACTGAAAGGGAGTTACGAAAACATCAGCTGCAGCAGTCCATCCTGAGCAGAGCAGCATAGCCAAGTCTGGTGAAGGAGTGTTTTGCCAGGACATTTGATAACCAGTGCAGACATGGCAAGACTCCCTACTTTTCTGGGTGAAATAAGCCATGCCAGCTCTTTCGAGTGTTGTGTTGAGACCAGGGGCCCTTGCCAAACTGTGTTGATATTGGATCGTATCTTTTGCCACCTTTCCCTGAATTACAGCAGGGAACTTTTGCAACTCTTATGTGACCTGTTAAATTCAAAATAGAAGTAAAGATCTTTGGTATTTCAGGTTTATTCACTAGTAAGGAGGCACTGTAGTAATAGAAAACAAATACATGCTTTTATCTTGCCAGTTTTCATTGAAGACTTAGCAGTAGGCATAGAGGCAGAAACATTTTGTGATATTGCTTGTATTCTTGATATTCATTTTGCTGTGTGGGCAAATCAGTGCACTTCTCTTTGCCCTTCTTTCTCAATCTGTGAAATGGAGATAATGCTGCTCTGAGATTTGAGATGGCTGGGCAGTGCCATTGTGGGCTAAATCCCAGGGCAGTTTCAGAAACTTGGAGAGGACAATATCACTGTGACTTAGCTGGGAACAGTCCTGCTTTGGTCTGGGTATGTGTCAGCAGAAAAATTGACCTCGGGAGGGTAAGATTGAAATTGTGACTTTTCTACTAGTGATGATAATGCTGTGAAATGTAAGGAAACATCTGCATTGTTAAGTGAGATATGCTTTTGGTGTAATCAAAGATCTAAGTGTCTTGTGGTTGGTTCTGTGTAGCTGTAGATCTGGAAGGAAATTAGGAAATGTGGTTGTAAAAGAAAAAAAATATATTGACCAGGAGCACTAGGAGACAATTACCCTCTTTTCTATAGGAAACCAGGAGTTGACTGTTTTCTTTAATGAGTGCAAACGAGATATACTCTATTCCAAAGAGACTTCTTGAAAGGCTGGCTCAGTTACAGCAACCTCTCCCCAGTCACACTCCCTCTGGGCAGCTCTGTGAACCTGTCCATGGTTTGTTTACAGCCTCACCACCTCCTGTCTAAGGCTCAGAGGATATGCTGAAAAAATGGCAGATAGGCAATACCTGCACTGTGGGAAATTGTCTTTCTGACAGAATGGAGGCTCTTAAGGTTCTGTTCTAATGCTCTTGTTCCTCTCTGCTTTGAAGGGAACAGAATTACTCCACTTCAGGTTATATGTAGACTGTATGGGGGTTTTTTTGTTTGTTTGTTTTTCAGAACTACCCTAGCAGGAAAAAGAGATCAGACAAAAGCTCTGCAGAGGAGATTTAATATACTGTAGGGCTTTTGTCTAATGTGACATGTTACCTGAAAAGTAAAATCTCAGAGAGCATTTATCGGAGTGACAGGAACCTGATGTCCTCACAAGTCCTTGTTTCTACCTTCCATTCCCCATGCATGCCCTGCATGGACTCTGTGCCAGATCTTTTGCAGCATTGCTGCTGGCTGATGCAGCTGCCATGTTCTCAGTTTCTCTCTAAATAGTGTTTGGGGTAGGAAGGGTCATCAGAGAACCAATGCACACAAAGAGTAAAATTATAGTAGAAAATTGTCTCCTTTCAGTTTTGTGCCATTAGGATTGGCAGGCTCCCATTGACCACAGTTGTCAGTTCAGCCCCCAGGAAATTTCCTAACATACCAGAAATTTGTGCTGACACAGAATGGGTCAGACTTCCTCTTCTCTCTTGCTGCATCACATGCATAAGAGGCTGATGATCCACTGCACCGTGCAGTGGAAGCAAGTGACACTCCTGGCAGCAGCTGCTGCAGATCTATCTCCATAAATTAGTCCTGGAGATACTCCGGTGTTGCACCTCTGTGCTGATCTGAAGTGGGAAAGGAATTAGGGATCTTTTTCTTGAATGTTTATTCTCCCCTTCTTATGTTTGGACTGTTGCTTAGTGTAGGGGAAAAAAAGGTGGTAGCAAGTTTGTGGATTGTCCTCTTGAAGCTGGGGTGTATAAACCATGCTGATGCTGTGCTTGTGAGAAGATTTGGGTGTGGGAAGGGAAAATGAAATATGTGCTGGGATGAGATGACTGCAGTTTCAGAGGGAGAGCAAGCAATAAAACTACTGCCAGGAGTGAGGAAGGGTATGCCTTGGGATAAATGACAAGGAAGAGGGAATATTTGCCAAGAGAGGGAAACTGGAGCAGAGAGCCCTTGGTGTAGAAATTATATTTGCAATCACTGTTCTATCATAGTGCCTGGTAGTAAGGGATCAGAAAGCCTCTGCTGACAGGCTGCTTGGAAAAATGTGTGCAGGCGCCACAGTTAGGTGGTTTGTGCTCACAGGCATGCTGGGGATGAGGGAAAATCCAGAGTATTTCTCTGCTGCTATCTAACTACTGGCCAAACTATGTACTTAAAACAAATAATATTTAAGTCAGTAACCAAGTTTTATAGCCTAGATTTGTGCAAGGGTCAGGTACTGCCCCATCTTTCAAATTCCTGATTTCTGCATTGGTATTATTTCTGTTCCTGTTTCAAAACTGTGATCAGTACTTTAAGAAACAGAGTCTGTGCACTTGTTTTTCAGGTGTGTCCAAATCTGACCTTACTGCAGTGCCTGGGTGTCTTTTGCTGTCCCTGTCTGATTGAAAGCTTTCTCCCTTCCTCCCCCACTCATGTAAATTAGCTGAGCTTATCAGAGTGCTTGAAGCCTAGGCAGGGCAATTTGGTCTCAGGATTGCAGTAGCACAACTTAATCCAGTCAGACCTCAGATTCCCCCACCTTGCACCACAAGAGCTCTCTGAAGCAAAAGGAGTTCCTCCTTAAAAGCAGCTGCAGTAGTAGGGCACCTTTGTATCTCAGAGGACAGCTCAGGACTTCTTGTTTCTTTGTCATGTCCTTGAACAAACATGCCAATGCATGTATAAACCTGAGCAAATTCTATTTTTCTTGGACTTTCATAGGAAGCATGGATGAATGCATGGCTCAAGCACCATTGTATCAGACCATTCTGGTGTAAAGTGCTTCCCAGCAGCAAAACGCCGCTGCAGGGAGAGGTGGTGGATTCAGAACTCAGCTGCTCCATCCTTTCTGAAGAGGTGCCATTGCTATAAACAAACTTTTCAGTACTCAATTCCTCTCTCCAGGCAGGAAAGGGAGGGAATTAATTTGGAAACAAATTAAACCTAATAACTTTTCCCCTTCCCAACTTATTAGTATATTATATCCTTGAAATGACCCTAGAGTAGATTTTTACCCAGAAGTGAAGGTAGGTACCAAGGGTTTAGTGGACTTTTGCCACTATTGTTGAATTAACATGGAAAATTGACTGGGTTTGATTGCAGTGATCAGCAGTGCAGAAACAGAAGACTGCTGCCTTTGGACAGAGTAGGTTTGGAGTCATGGGCTGATGGAATTCCTACCATAATGTGCTCCTCTGTTAAGGAGAAAGGAAGCAAGAGGTATTTACTTACCAGGAAGTTCCAGTTAAAAGCAGAAAATAATTTCCAACTCATCATCTTTAAATTACTTCGTAAGCCTTGCAGATCCCCAGCCTGCTGTCTGTAGATACCATACCTGTGCAGTGTCGATGTGAGTGGATAACCACACAAATGAAGCATTAGCAATCCACACTGAATAAACTGATAAAGCTAATCCAGGAAAGCAGAAGCTACTTAAATACCTTCTTTCAAGATATTATTGTAGCTAGTAGTTTGGGTAGTCACAGAGTTTTTTCCTCCTAGCTGGGCTAGTCAGAAGGTAAGAGAGAGATTAACTACTGCGTACTATGGAGAGGATGTAGGTCAGAGCTGTGGTTGCTACCTGTGGAGTCCAAGGGTTTGTTTAGAGGTGTAGTTATGACTGTCTTCACTGTTGTGCTATCCTCTCCTGTTGTGCTCTGGCCAATTGTGTGTGGTGGACTGTGTCACAGATCTTACACGGATCTTCATTTCCTTGTGGTAATTGTCACTCAGTTTTTACGGGTTCACAGTGCTGTCTCCCCCAAGGGATAATGATTAAGCAGTCTGCCACTGCTGAAGGGCCACAACTGGCTGAAAATCAGCCTTGCTTTTTATTTTGTCCATTTCACCCAAGATCCAAGTGCCCTTCTTCCTGTGCACTGGAGAGTTTTGGTTAATTTTGTTTAAAGTGATAAAGCCTTCATAACAAAATACAGGCTTACATTTTGACCTGCCATGAAAAGGACATCCTAAATAACTGTTAAGGTGGTTTTCTTAAATGTAACACTGCTGGAACAGCCCTTCCAGTCAATCAGAAGTATCCGGGGCCATCTGTCTTTGAGTCCAGCCTAGCACTGTATCACCCACTTCTGTCTCACTGAGGATTTATTACTGATGCTTGTAAAGAGCTCTGATGGTAAAAGACCAGATGTTTGAGATACAGATATTAACACTGTACTCAGAATTCACCAATCATATATCTGTAGATGTTTCACGCTAGTTATTTCCTAATGAAAATGGAGGTTCTTTTCATGGAAAATGGAAGCATAACTGGTAGGGGAGTAGAAAAGGAATAAGGAGGCTTGCCAGCAAACCTTGTGAGTCCAGAGGTTGTTGAGCTTTGCATTGTGTAATGGCAGTTGATGATGGTTTTGGATGTGCAGCTGACTGTGATGTTCCACAAAGAGATGTGAGGAACACAAGGTTGAAAAATAAAAATATTTAGATAAGTTACTATTACTATTACTATTACAGCATTTCCATCAAAATCACGCCCAAGACACTTGGTCTTTCAACAGGTAATGTGTGCAAACAGCAGAGCATGTATGAGGTTTCAAAAATTAAGTCGCTGTGTGCATGAAGCTGGGTAGGTGGCTGGGGAAGAGTAGCCTGTGACATCAAAGGTTCAGGTAATTTCATATGTCTTTGGAGGCCTGGAGGTGGCTGAGCTTTGTTTTGCGCTCGGCTCATTACACAGAAGAGAGGATGGCTGGTAAGAACAATTATGGATCTTAATTTCTTCCAGAACTTAAAGGTTAAAGGAGAAGTTTAGTCTATTATCACATAAATGAAGCCTTACAAGCCTTTTAAGAAGAAAACTGTGCTTTCTTCAAGAAATTGTGGAGTCAAATGCACTGACAAAGTATTTGACATTTGACTACTCCTGAAGGCACTGCAAGGGATGCTGTAGAGGATGGACAAAGTTGGAAGAATTCCCTGGAGTTGGAGCCACTTCTGCTTTTCCCTTACTGCAGGATAGAGGGAATATCACTAACCAACTTATCTTCTAATAGCCACAAATGATAATGAACAGCCTTCTAGAGCTGTGCAGTGGCACTAGCTTGGAACTCAGTATTCCTTTTGTCGCTGCTGTTGTTCCCTTGCAGGTGATCCATACTGAGTTCTGTTCAGCCTGCTATGAGGCATCTTGAATCTTCTGTATTGGAGGGGAATAAAACTAAAGCTACAGCCCACAATGGCACTCTGGAGCTTCGCCACGCTCTTTTCTGCTGTGGCAAGGAGAGGAATGTCCACAGAAGGCTGAACCTCTCTAGCTCTTAGTGACAGCAGATCGAGAGCTGCATTTATTGCACTTCTCAGGTAATCATTGCTCAATGCAAAGATGCCAGATAATCAGCTGTTGAAAGCCATTTGGATTCATTTGTCTAAGCTCTGGGCAAACCTTGTCAATTACTTAATCATCTTGCACCCCTGAGAGCACTAGTATGGAGATGTCTCTGGAGCACTTATTTATTTGGGTTGTTTTATACTCAGTTTATGCCTGTGCTTCCATTATTTTGCTGCACCATGTGAAGATGCACGGGCTGCCTACAGGGCCTGGGTGAACTGAAGGGAAAGGTTCTGGAAGCTTCACCACATTGGGGTTTTGCACCCAAGGCACAGGGTGGAGGCTTTGTCATGGGAATGATGATTTCCCCCTAGCTTGAGGAAAGCTGCTTAGTTTTCTTTCCTTGTAACCATGTTTAACCCAGCAGGTGCTCATGAAGGTGATAATTCCTGATTTATCCCTCCTAGCTCACAGCCATGCTCCTGAGAGCCAAACTGGGGCTGATTCCCAATCCACATGTAATAGTAGCTCTCTAGGACATCCTGTTGCCCTGCTGCAGAGGGAGGAGTATATGGATGGTTCTAAGTTACACAGTGATGCTGGTTTCAGAAGTCCTGGCTGGCTTTCTCTTTTTATTCAGCCTGGGATTTGGATTACCCAGCAGTGCATGTGTCAGCTCAGCCCTGTTACCAGTTCCATACCATGGTCCCCTACAGGAACCTCAGACAAGTGCTGTTTTAAACACTGCATCTTTCAATCTGATCCACAATTGACCAATGTGATACACAGCCTGTGTAAGACTGTTCCTTTCTCATTCTATAAAATAATTATTGATGCTGAGAGTGAGCTATTGTCCTGGTGTGGGAGGTGTGGAATAACTATGCTGGGGTAGCGGTGTAGCAGAGGAAAGGGAAAATGTGGTCCTGATGTTACAATAGTGTGCAGATTATCAATGCACAGACTCTCATCTGAAAAAAAAATAAGTTAGGAAGTAATAGTTAAGATACAGAAACAAATTTTCATTGAGTAATGGGTCTACCCTGACAATTTCTTCCTCCTATCCACAATCCAAAGATTTCGCTGTTGCTATTGACTTTACCTGGAAAGCACTCTTGATAAAGGAAACTGAAAGTCTACAAGTCTACAGACAGCATCATGTTAAAAATTAGTATTTCGTAACCATCCTGAATTTGCAAACAGGAAAGAGAATTACTAATCCTGACTAATTTACCCCAAGCAAATGCTTTTCTATGACCTAAAGGACTGAAATAAAATCTTTTTTTTTTTTTTTTTTTTTTTTACTTGCTTTGGAAAAGAATCAGTTTTTCTGTGTGGAAGGAAGCAGGACAGAACTGTGGCTCCTGGGGAAGAAAGGGGAATTTACAAGTGGTGAAATTCCTCTGGTTCTCCCCACTAATCACATCCTCTCACTCTTGGTTCTCTTCGCATTTAGCCCCCCAAATATGGGTTGTAATACAAGATTTTATAAAAAAACCCTCCTTCTTTTCCCAACTGAGAAACTGAAAGACTTGCAGACCAGAAAGTTACTAAAGGAAAGAGCAAGTGTGCATTGAGCTGAGCAAGAAAGTCTGAGGAAGAAGAACAAGGTCTTTTTACGTATTTTTTAATTAGGAATTTAGATCTGAATTTGGAGTGGCTGGTCCAAAGAGGAAACATTAAGCAAATTGAACATGACCTTCTTTTTACCAGACTTTACCATATGAAAAGCCAGGGGAATCTCGTCCTGGATTTCAGTGGAAGTAGGGCTGAGAGACACACTGACCTGTGAATCCCTCAGCACCAAGAGGTAATTTATTTCTGTTGGACTTGGAGTAATTTGTAAAGAATTTTGATGCACAAAAATAATCAATCTTAAAACTGGGGTGTTATCTGAAAGATTCAAGTAGCTTCCTGTAAATTTTTGACCTTTCATTTTGAATGTTTCACATTTTTATTTCTCAAGGATAATTAACTAATTACTTTCACAGTTGTGGTCTCAAATGACTGAAATCCAAGATACTCCCTCCAAAGAAACATAATTTGAGTTCTGCTTCCCAATATTTATACTGCTCTTTTCCTAACCAGAGGTGCTATACAGCTGCAATTTGGTGAGGAGGCCTTTCCATGCTTGCTGTCCTGCAGAGATGCTCTGCCTGGTGGGAGGCTGCTGCTGCTCTGCCAACACACCACATACTCTATCAGTGGTAGAGCTCATTAAAGGTCCTTTCTGGAGAAATATATTTGATACTATGAAGAGTTTGGATACTTGAAGTTTTTAAGTTATCAGAGACATTTTGATCAAACCCATATTTGCTTTGGTTCTATAAAACTCTCTGGGAATCCTTCATGGATGCTGAAGGGAATTTCTTACTTGCTGGGGAACTTGCATTGTAAGACATACAAATTCTTAAATTATATGTGCATTTGAAATCTGATCATACCAAGAGTAAATAGAACTGTGCAAAACCAGTGCCATTTTACTGTAGATAAAAACTCACTAAGCAGCAATAGATCTTCGAGACAGTACATTGTACCTACTGTGTCTTATTAATATCCTAATCTAGATTCTGTTCAAGTTAGGTGAAAGATTTTCATCAACTTCATGAGGTTACTAGCGGACTCCAGTGTTCATATATGCACATAATTATGCTAAAGGACTTCTAAAAATTCAGTGCTGCTTTATTAGTTACTATAGTGATAAGAAGACCATTACTGTATATGGCCTGTTTGGACAGGTTGAAAAAAAGGTTGAAGATGATCTCTGCATTTTTCCCATTCCCTTTGTATTTCTATTTCACAATTCTTGAATTAACCTGTCAGAAATGTCCCTGTGGTTCATCACTCTATGCCACAGTGGGTGATAACAGATGTCAGGAAACATCTGTTGACATGCTTCAGTTGCGTAGCTTTTTGTGAAGTTTAGAGTGATACAGCTTTCACTGTGTTCTGAATGACTGCACCATGCTGCTGTTGTGGCATTCCAGGCAAGCTCAAACCACCTTCTCATAGGAGGGAGAACAACTTCTGCATGGGGCAAAGCCATGCTCTCCACTGCTTTCTGGTAATATGATAAAAGTCCTTTCATTCCTGTGAAAGCAAGTTCTCTAATAACTCAGCATAGTTTGTGACTGTGGCTGCTTCAGGGTTTATAGTGTAGGCTTTGAAAGGTTTTTTCTGCAGTTAGTGTGGTAGATATCAGTTCAGAGAAAGTTGCATTTGACAAGCCTTTGAAGGCAAAAAGAGAATGTACTGAAGGCTAGTGAATAACTTGTATTTTTACAAAGCCAAAAGCTACTTTTCAGCTTCATCACTTGCCACTGATGATTCAAGATGAGCCTGTGCTTACTAAAAGGGACGTGCTACAGGATGCACCTGGTGTAACGTTGCTTCTTTCCAAAAGGTGTACAGAACATGGGGATCATGTGCCCCGCAGCCTTGGCCAGCTGCAGGCAGAGCAGAGCTGTGCCACTACAGAGGGTAAAGCAGCTGCCATGAGGGGCAAAGTACTATCCCACTTTCTGGAAAGGTTACTAGCTCTTGGAAATTTATTTTATTTTTTAAGAGCTAATTTTAAATTTCTAATTTTTCTGATTTGTTACCAGCTGATCTCTAAATTGTTATCTAAAGGTTACCTCTGCTTTATATTGTGTGTTACGGTGCCAAAGAGAGCAGAGGGAAGTTTGCATTTGCCCTGGGAAAGAACCTATGGAAGCTGCACATTTGCTTTTTTTTTGGTTGGTTGGTTGGTTTTTTTTAATGTCCAAACTTGAAAGGGAAGTGTAGGATAATGAACTTTTTGCTACATTTAATATTTGCTAAGGAATTATGAGGTTTATGGTTTCACTTTAAGACTCCATGGGTTTAGTGAGAAGAGCAGCAACTGTATTTAACCTTGTAGGTGTGCAGTTAATAACGCAAGAACAAACATAAGTAAGCAAAAGCTTCCTTGTCTTGGCTAATCGGATAATTTTCAGCTTATAATTAACTCAGACAAGCCAAATTGATGTCTTTTGCATTCTTCAATGATTTGTGCCAAATCATGTTTCAACCCATGGTAATTTCAGCTGGAAGTGTATTTTAATCTCACTTTGTGTTGCTTTTTTGGTTGTTTTCTTTTAATGTACTCAGCGCTCCATACTAATACCCTCTGGGTCCTCACTCTCCATGGCCACTTCCAGAAACTAAAAGTTAAAAAACTCTCCTGCCTAAATGTGTGTTTTGTTAAAGTTCTGTCAGCAAATGCTCATGTAATGCAAACTTCATGCGTAACTACAGCAGTAGCTGGTGCCACACAGGTGGAGTGGGAATGCAAAGGCAGGTTTTGTTCCCGGGCAGTTGGGAGACACAGGCTTCTCCATGACCTTGGGTGAGCCTTGCCACCTGTTGCCCTTTTTACACAACAGTAGCCTGTGCCAGGCAGCAGAGCGAGTGCTGATCTCTCTGGAGAGCAGCAAGCAGAGCACAGGAGGGCAGTGAAGCAGCCTGGCAGAACAGTCCGGTGTGGAGCACATGAAATGCTTGTGACCTGCATGAAAGCCCCAGGCCCCACACACTGCCAGCACTGCTCCTGCATTGCCAGCACCTGCACCTCGTACTGCTGTTACCATGGCTGGATACACCAGGCACTGCTGGCTGCTGCTGAAGGGAGCCCATATTAAAATTATTTTTCCAAATCCATTGATTGTATGATTTCTCTATAAGCATCTTTGTAATATAAATTAACATGAATAATGAATGGGGGATCGAACAGGAAAAGAAACTGTAAAATGTTTATATAACTTGAAGTAAAAGAATTGCTTTTAGTTTAGATAATCGCGACTTAAGTTTGGCTTATTCAACTCAAATAATTTTTATTTAAAATTAAATTTTAATCTGAAGTTAAAATCTTTGCTCTTTTCACCCATCATATTGATCTATTAATTTCTTAGCTTCTAACTCTGTTTCTCTCTACAGCTCTCGAGCTAGAATATAGATATATATGCTGTCTTTGCCTTGTAGGGGAAAAAAAAGTCATTATCTAAATAGCAACCCAACTGCTGGGGTGTTTTGGCTATATAACAGAATTCAGGATGGTCACATCAAATGTTTTGAAAGCTATACGGTTTTGTTGAGAACAGGTCCTGCCTACTGAGAAGCAGGGATTTTACTGGGTTGTTTGGTGGCACCTGCGACTCAAGAGCCCATTCTAGAGGCTTGAGTTCTATTTCTTTAATTGATGTCTTTAAAAGAGTGAAGGACCATCATCTACAAAGATGCTTACAACAAAAAACCTCATGTATCATAAAGTCAATGAAAAAATAGTATGGTAAGAGTCCGGTCAGGATTTTGAGGTGCTCGTGTTGCTTGAGGCAGAGGGTGGCCAGCATTGGTCTGCCTGGTTTGCTGGCTGACTGCACAGGACCTGCAGCCAGCAAAAACATGCCTGTGTGTTCTGTAACATGCTGTGAGTGCCACTGTCTTTCATTTTAGGATCTCCATGTACTTTATACATTCCAAATTTATGGTAGTGATTACAAGACTTAATCTGAGTGATCTCTTACTCTGGTAGTGATCAAAGTCTCAGAAATACATATGGGATGTAGTCATATAAAATCTGGATTATCACACAGAGGTTTAAGAAACTTGCAGTAAGATCTGCCACTGTTTCATAGAAGAAAATACAAGGAAGGAACTTAATGTATTTATTTTTGAGACAGATAAAATTAGGGGGGCTTCTGTCTAGCAAATGCTTGTTGGTGCTACATATTCCTAGACAGAGATTCTGGAAGATCATTTTTCTAAAGCACAAACATGTAGGTGTCCATGAATGTCCATGAAAGCTAAACACTTCAAATAATAATTTTTAATATCATTAAGCAGTTTGTTACACGATGTATTACTCAAATATTCCTCCAGACCCATGTCTATATAAAAAATAGGAATTTCATTACTAAGTTGTATAGTAAAAGATGTATTTCCAAAGATAAATGCCCTCTCATCACTTTAAACAGTGTTGGATGTAGCTGACTCTAGGAGGTTTGCATCCTAAAATATAAGAAAACAAAATAGAGAATAAACTTAGACCATTAAAATATCCCTAGATGTATTCATGAGCTCCTCCCACACGACAAGATCTTGCAAATGATCTCTTCACTGAGTCACTCCTCAGTAGTGACCACTGTCTTGTATAGCACAGGAGAAAGGAAGCACCCTCAAGCAGCCTCACATGTCCTTCTCGGCAGAAGCTTGAACACTGGCTGTGGGAGGACAGCTTGCAAGGACAAATATGCTCCTGTGTGGGGCAGAGGCTCCTGCACACCATACCAGGGATCCCTCTGCTCCTGCTGGGTGGCAGTATTGCATGAGGCAATGGGGGGTAGCATGGATGGCAGGCCATGGGTGAAGCCAGGGAAGATCAGGGATGTGATAAAGTGAGGTCTCCATGACAGGTAATTGGAGTGGCAGGTGTCATAAGTGGAATGAGCTGGGGAGGCAGAAGTGATGGCTTGAACAGCTCATGCTGTTCAGGAAAGGGATAGGGAAACTTCATTTCCAAGAATTACTTGGTGTCCCAACTCTAAAGTTTTCCTGGGTCCATGAGTGGTGGTGGAGTACATGCTAGCCAACACTTACCAGCATGGAGACGATGCCAATACCTTGTAGCTATTTTGTGAAGACAACTGGATATATGTTTAACAGATAATTTGATTAATGGTGGTTCCTTATAACACAGACATAGCCAAACACTGCTTATTTTCCTCGTTTAATCTATGTTTTACCATATTTAGCCTGTCTATTTCCCATAAATGCAAGTTTGCATAGGCAGGTTTGTTATTCACAAGCCAGACCTATTTGTTTTCCTGTGCAGCAACTCTGTGAATCACCCCATCCCAGTGGGGGAAGGAGGGTGGAATTGTTCCCACCCATTTCCAGAGACAATGTAGGTGATTTATGATGAAGGGCCTTGATAGGTTGTTCAGTTAATCCCTGGATTGGCTTTTATCCCAAATGAAGATGTAGTCTACTGACGTACCTTGCTGTGGAATACTTTAATGGGTTGTGCATTCACCACGCTGATCTTGTCTGATCTTATCTATGTCCTTCAAGCCTTTTATTAGAAGTATTCCCAGGACTCATCTTCACCACGGCATTAAATTGTGAGTTGGCTCTAGCTCTCTCCCTGTCTGAACACAGTTTTGCACCAAAGCAGGAAGGAGTGCGCAACCTCAGATTTGTAGACAAGGAGCATTAACTAAAGCCTGAGCTCCCTACACTTAGTCCCACTTTCCCACAAAAGCCAAGCACTGGAATATGGGAATTTCAAGTTTTGTCCAGACGCCTGTGATTCAGTATCCTTTTGTGCTTACATTGGTGGCTCCTGTGGATCTTCTCCCTTTGTTCAAGGCAGGCTGATAACTTCCAGCACCTGCTCACCCATTGTTTTGATCTGGTGTCTTCAGGCTCATCTTGTTTTGCATTTGGTGGCCTCGGGCAGATGAGATTGTTTCAAAAGCAGAGTTCTGTTTAGACACATGGTTCAAGTGTTGTGACATAAGTGTTATATGAAAATGCAAATAACAGAATTAATGTTTATGTTCAGTCTGCAGATGTGTTTTGTAAGAAATTAGGTTTTTTGAATGCTAGGCACCAGTTTAAAATTAGAGAATCAAAATCACTACTTACAAGCACTTTGGCTTTGGGAAAGAGCTTAGTGCTCATCAACTCTTTCTGTTTTCCCTTTCTGACCCCAGTTGGAGGAGTCCAAATGAATCCTTGCAGTGGTGGAGCATGCTTGTTAGCTGACAGCTTTGGAGAAACGAGCACACTCAATTTTAGATATCCTTGAAAAGCAGATGTTCCTTGCCATGACATCTGGCCTGCTCCTGGGGCTGAACTTGTGCTTGTGCATCAATTCTCATTAGAAATAGTTGCAAGGAGGTGTGGGTATGTGAAGAATGTGAGAACATGCTGTGCATTTAGAGGTCATTGCTGGGGAGGACATTCAATATACTGGGGTCTGGCAATACCTGGTGTTCTGCTGTTCGGTTTTATGTTAAACGTTCTACCAGATAAAACAACTTACTCCTTTTAGGAGCCAGAAAAGGTTGTGATCAGGATATGTTTCAGCAGAAGAGATGGTATTTTATTTTTTGACACAGACACTTTGTTTCTTAGTTGCAGTTTAAACAAAATAAATATTTAACTTCTGAGCTTTCTTGCTCTGAGTATCTCTGTGTAATATTTTACTTGATATTCACTTAAGTAGACAGAACATTATTGTTGGTTCATATATTTCAGTAACATAGCTTTATATATATTGCGGCTTCTGTTCTCGAATAGATTTTAGAAGTAAAGAATGTAAACTTTATCTTTCTTTGTGTGATGATGCCTACACACAGAGGAATGGTGATTGGGGAAAATATTCTACAAGAGGAAAAGTGAACAAATTGGCTTGTTCATATTAAGCAAACAATAGAGAAAACAACCAGCAGAACATTCTTCTTATTTGTGCCTTCACTAAAATAACTCTCCAATTTGAAAAGCTTTATGTTGATCATCTTGATTAAGCAAGGAGTAAATTTGCTAGTAAACTTGCACACACGTACAGCTTAGAGGAGGGAGGAGGTGGAAACGCAGCCTGTGAACCAAAGTTTGGAAAAAGAAGGACTAGTGGTAAACGAGCTGACACAATTTAATCTGTTGCTGTTTTAGGCTGACTTTTTCAGGTACCCTGTCATTTGAGGAAATAACATTTTCCTTAGTCTGACGTAAACAAACTGAATCAGTTATGGCCAGGTTGTCTTGTTTTTACTGGACGGAATACTGTAACCATAGGACTCCATCTCCTTTGTATCTTCCGGAGTTCAAACTCACCTCAATGCTGTGAGAAGGGCAGTTCCTCTGTGCTGAGTGTGAACTAAATGAAGACTTTGTCAGTTCATATAGAAGCTCGCCAGAAGATCCCAAACCATAAGCTACACATTCACCTTATAGGGGTTAGGGAACAGGAGAAGAAATATTTGATAAAAAGAGACAATAACAGAAAGTGGAAGGAATAGTAAGCACAGCTGAAAAATCCTTCCTGTATTTTAAAAAAACACCACAAAATCCTCAAAACACAATAAAGCCATGGAATTGCTACTTAAGTCGCATCATGGAATTGCTGTTTAAGTTGGCTTTCTGGTCTTTTTTCTACTTTTTTCCTGAAAAATCTCTCTATATGTATTTGTGTATGTATGTGTGTGTATATATATGTATCTCATGTCTTTTTTTCTGGTGCCCAATAGAAGTTTCACAAATTTTTTATTTTCTCTGCTTTTATACAGACAATTTTGTAAACATTTTATTTTCCTGATTAGGTATCTCAACGTTCAGAAGACCTGTATTTCATGAAACTCAATACACTCAGGAATTCCTTATTTCTGTCTTTCTAAGTTGGAGAACTATTTAAAGTAACATATGCAGGGTGACTGAAGCAGACCTGGCTGGCTCTGCACAGACCTTTATCCAGAGCCCTGCCAGCTCATTCATGACCTCTGTAGGGTGCTGTGCAAACCCTGTAAATAAAAATAAAAAGAACATAGCTAAGAGACCTTTTTTTTTTTTTTCCCTGTCAGATGCTTAATTTATTTTGTCAATGACAACCAATATATGTATATAAGAGCAGGACTTTGATATCAACATTACTGGGAAAAGTAAATACCAGTGCTGAAAATTCTATAACGCTCATACATTGCTGAAATGGAAATCCTCTGTTTTGGGTAATCTATTTATGGGATAATTGCCCTGTTAACAACATGGTCCTGGAAAGGAGCGGGCTTCAAGAAAGCTGCTTGATTTTTTAAGGATCACCTTCTCTGAGCTCGAGTGGTCCACCCTCACATGCAGTTAAGCAGACATTTCCCTCTGTTCAACACTGGGAAAGCCACACCTGAACACCATGTCCACTCTGGGCTCCTCCACACAAAAGTGATGTGGATGCACTGGAGAGAGCCAAGAGAAGGGCCATGAATATGGTCACGGGACTGAAGCTTTTGTCACATGAAATAAGGCTAAGCAAAATGGAATTACTCAGCCTCAAGAAGGAAAAAATTGGGGCTAGGGGGGATCTTGGTGTGTACAAATCCCTATTTTGGGGCAAAGATGGAGGCAGACCCTTCTCAATGCCCAGGGAGAGGACAAGAGGCTATGGGCATAGGCTGGAATACAGGGAATTCTCTTTAAACGAGAAAGCCAGAATCTCCTTTTGGATGTCTTTATTAATTTACTTGGTTTATCTGACATATTTAATGAGTGGATTTCCCTAGTTAAATGGGTTTAGAGTCTGTATGCCCTGTACACCATTAAGAAGAGTTGGTTACACCTCAAATATAATTAAAAATGTGTATGTAGTTGCTAAAGGGTCCTAGACCGTACTGATCCACAAGAACACCAGGTTCCTTAGTATCCCTGTGTAAGACAGTCCAATATTGTCATTGTAGATTTTGTCTCTGTACAGGTCCTACTTCCACATAATGGTCTATGTATGTTTCTCTACATAGTTTGGGTGAGTCTGGGTCCCTATCTTTTCTGATCAGCTGTGAAAAAGCCAGTTTCAGAGTAATGTAGTCCCTGGATGTATAATGTGGTGAGTGTCAAGGAGCATCAGAGATGATAACTGATGTTAGTGAGATACCTGTTTAAATATTGTGTGGCTGGGACTTTTGCAATTTCATGTTGCTAATAGAATGAAAAGGTATGTGTGAGAGAGGAGGTCCATACCCTTATGTTGGGGTCCCCAGAGCTGGATACCATACTTCAGGTGAGGTCTCACCAGAGTAAAGTACAGGGACAAAATCACCTCCCTTGACCTGCTGACCACTCTCTTTTTGATGCAGCCTCAGATACAATTGGCCTTCTGGGCTGGAAACACACACTGCTAGTTCATGTCCAGACTCCTCATCTACCAATGCCCCAAATCCTTCTCCCCAGGGCTGCTCTCAATACATTCTCTGCCCAGCCTATATTCGTGCTTGGGATTGCCGCAACCCAGCTGTAGGACCTTGCACTTGGCCTTGTTGAACTTCATGAGGTTCACACAGGCCCACCTCTCGAGTCTGTCTAGGTCCCTCTGGATGGCAATTAAGTTACCTCAACTGGTTTTGGTTTGGCCATGTGCTGCATCAGTTCCTTAGACCTGTAAATCATCAACCCACATGTCAAAGTCCTATTATGTTGCACATTCTGCATTGCCATAATTTCCCTGTGTTTTGTGGGTATTATTTGGGTTATTTTAAGTGTGTGTGTGGGGGGCAGGGTAAGGCTCTACACTTTCATATATATAATACTTTATAGATTACTGGAGGTACTTTATTTTACATAAAAGCAACTACGGTTTCCTGATGCTTCAGTTTATAGGGGAGTATATCAGACAGAGGGTTTCCTGCAGAACAGAGTTTTAACAAAGGGAAGAGCCTATGTTCACTTTTTAGCACAAAGGAGGTGGGCACTTGTGAAGCTGCTGATAGTCTGCAATTAACTGCAGTTGGATTCACACCGTGGAGTGGCTCAGAAATGCAAAATAAATTCCTTTCTCAGGAAAGGAGGTAGAAGCACATGATCCGGGAGTGCATCTGACTGACTGACTGCAGCTGCTCATGGGCATGGAGTCCACAGCACCATACTACAGCTAGTTGAGTAAAGCCCCAGAGCACAGGTAGCATAGACAGCAGCTGCTCTGCTGTGAGTGGCTCTACTGCTTTGCTCCTATTGCATCACACTTCATGCTCATGTAGACACAGCTGGACTCTGCCAAGTGATTTTTGCATTTTGTCCAGGGTTTTGGATGAAGGAAACAAGTGATGAAGAAATGCATACACCATTTCAGGCACTGGTGATTTCATGTTTTGTCCCGAATGCATCTAGGTTCCATCTGCCAAACACCAACACTTATTATTATTTTGTCTACTACGCTAATTAATTCTTCATTAGGACATCTTCCTCCACATTCCCAGAGGAGGGTCATGAATGTGATTAGGGGGCTGGAGCACCTCTCCTATGAAGACAGGCCTAGAGAAGGCTCTGGACAGACCCTACAGCAGTCTTCCAGTACCTGAAGGGGGTCTGCGGGTTAGCTGAAGAGGGACTTCTCACAAGGACATGTAGTGATAGGACAAGGAGCAATGGCTTTAAACTGAGAGAGGGTAGGTTTAGATCAGATATGAGAATGAAATTTACTGTCAGGATGGTGAGACACTGGAACAGGTTGCCCAGTGAAGTTTTGGATTCCCCATCCCTGCAGATGTTCAAGGCCAGGTTGGATGGGGCTTTGAACAATCTGGTCTAGTGGAATGTGCTCCTGCCCGTGTCAGAAGGATTGTAACTAGATGGTCTCTTCCAAGCCAAACCATTCTGTGATTCTGTGATAACTATCAGGGGCTGCTGACACAGCCTCAGCTACTTCAAGATGCCCCTCAAACCTGCAGCCCCCCACAAACAAAATTTAGCAGAGGTAAGCAGATGACTCCCTAAACTGCAGCAAGGTCCTTGCCCTCTTCCAACACTTTCCCACTGAAACATGTTCTTTTAGCGTATTTATACGGGATGCAGTTCTCCTTTCGGAAGCCATAAGTCCCTTTGCAAGCAGTGCCCTCGGACAGGTCTGCAGTGCCAGAGCTCCCCTCAGCTCCCTGCGCATCGCTGACATCCGTGCCCGCACAGCACCACAGCCCCACCGCACTGCCCGCACAGCACCACAGCCCCACCGCGGGGCCCGCACAGCACCACAGCCCCACCGCACTGCCCGCACAGCACCACAGCCCCACAGCACTGCCCGCACAGCACCACAGCCCCACCGCGGGGCCCGCACAGCACCACAGCCCCACCGCGGGGCCCGCACAGCACCACA
>JAWWEE010000122.1:41382046-41427721 GCA_035221455.1 Xenops minutus | reverse complement strand
CGCCGATGGCTCGGGGACGGGGGGGTGGGCCGTGGCCGGCCCGCCCCCGGCGCTGCGGCCGGGGGGGCTGGGCGGCCACTGCGGGGCGGCGGGGGGGGGGCTGCCCGGGCCCGGCCCGGCTCGGCTCAGCCCGGCGGGGCGAACGGCCCGGCTCGCTCGGGCCGCTGCAGCAGCAGCAGGTAGCAGCAGGTAGGTAGGAGGTAGCAGGTAGGAGGTAGCAGGTAGCGGTGCGGGCCCCGAGCGCTCCCGTTTGGGCGGCTTTGTGCCCGGCCCGGCCCGGCCTCCCCGGGGGCTGCGCTCTCGGGCACGAATGCAGCATGTACTTGGAGCGGCTGCTTTCTTCTTCTCTTTAAGCAGCGTTTGGAAACGCAGCGTGAGGCAAACTGGCCTAAAATGGAAGGTTGAGTGGCTTTGACTTTGCAGGCCGCCTTTGCTCTTAGGTAGGACTTGCAGTGCTACAGCGCAGGGATTTAGCCTGGTTGCACGACGCTTTTGTTCCAGGATGCATACATTTCTTGTTCCTGTTGAACAGGAATTGCAACACTTGAAGCCTTCTAAATTTCTAAAGGGCATGTCCCTGAGCTGTCTGGGGTATTACGGACACCCTCTTGGATTCAGGAATCCATCTAAACATGTGCCTCGCTTGGCTTAGTGTCTGAGATATGATGGTCAGGTCCTGTGATAGGAAAGAGTGACTTCTGAAGAAACTGCTGTCGATACCCCATGATTCTTCTCTGCCTCTACCCGGACCACTGCACTGTTCCACGTGGTGTTAGCAGATTTCCTTTTTCATCCACGTTGCTTTACAGGCAATCATGCAGTCTTCTGAGCCCACTCAGGAGTGTTTACATTTGCCTTTCTGCTTCAGAACATGCTCTCAAACTAACAAGATGAGATTTCTCAGCTCAAGGATTTGGATCAGATTTCTTGGATCAAGAAATTCTGAGTGTAAGAGGGCATTGAGTTTACTGAAAAATACCTTTCTTTCTTCTTGCAACAATAGCAGTATTAATAATGCAAAGACTGATATGTGAAATTCCTCATGGAACCTTGCTGTTACTCCCTGACTTTTCAAAGTTTAAGGATATGTAGCTTGCTTGTATTGGGACATGGAAATATTTGAAGGATGGCTGATGGGAAAAACCTAAAGCTTGTCATTACAAGTAGCTGTTGTGTGTAGTGGACTCAATTCAAGATCTTGAGGAAATGGCCTTAGCCTAGTCTAAGGACTGTATGATTGTAATGGATTTACAAAAGCAGCTTCTAAATTTGGTAGGTGGTGTTTTACAACTACAAACTGACCAACACGAGGTTGGAAGTAAGTCTTCCTTCTTGAAAAGGAAGCCTACAAACATCCTTTTGATTCGAGGGCAAGTACAAGGGTGTTATTGGTGGAAAAACAAAACCAGCAATTTAAAATGGAAGGAAAGACAACTTTGAAATAGTTGTCTGGGTAAGTGACTCTCCTGTTTCTTGAGCAAAGTCTGTGTAGCTGGTTATCTTATCTCACTAGGAATGACTACTGCATGGAGTTTTCTGGAGGACACAGAGGTGGGTTATACCTTCCCTGCCCTGTGTGTGTTCCTCTCCAGTGGGGAAGAGTAAATGGTTTCTTCTCTCTCTCTCTCCTCCTCCTCCTCCTTGACTAATGTGAGTAACAGAAGGTTGTAGTAGGTTTTTGTGTTTGTTTTTCTAGATCTTAGTAATATAGTTGATTGAATTGGGTAGACTTAAGACAAATGGCATGAAATTTTCTGAATGTGCAGCAAAGAGAAACATATATTCTGGCCAAAGGGATACATTGATAAATTTGTCTTCTGGTGGTCTTATGAACAGGCTGCCTGCTTCCCTGCTATGCCAAATTACAAGTTCAGATATGTTATATATTTTACTCTGGTAAATATAACCAGTGGTAACTCCCCACAAATCCTCACAAGTAAGAAGGAGGATGGTTTGTTCATTGGTAAATTGTTTTGTGTGGGAGTTTACAATGCTGGGTGGCTCAAGGAAGTTCTGCTGGTACAGCACTGACCCTTACAGGCTGTAGGGTGAATCCTGGCTGCAGATGGGGGGCTTGCGTTTCTGCAGATCTTGCCTCACTCCTCAAACAAGGACACTCTAATGTAAGGCTTCTGCTCTCTTGCTGCCTTTCATGTTGAGTTATTCACCTACATAGGGTAAAATGTGATGCCATGGCAGGGAATTGGGAATGAATAATCTTTAAGGTCCTTTCTAATTCAAACTGTTCAGTGACAGTAAAATACTTCTTTTGGTTAGGATTTTAATTTTAGTAGCACCAATAGTTTGTTCAAAACTGAAAAGAGCTTGCATGGTTTTATAGAGATGTAGAGGAAAAATGGTTTTTGCTTTTGTAGTTGGACCATTTAAGAATTAGAACAGTGTGATGTCCTGTTTTGAGCAGAGGACTTCTGTCTTTTTGTATGAATTGGTGTTCTTGAACCCAGAACTCTTAAGCTTTAGTTTAATACTGCTTTGTGCCATATTTTGAAAACTTGGCCTCTGCAGCTGGACTGCAATAATAGCCTGGTAAGGCTGAATTGGTTTCCTAGGAAAACTAGAAGAAAATGGTTACTATCACTGACTCAGAGAAAATGCAGGCATACCTTAATACCTGAAGTCAAAAGGTTGCTTGGTTTTTCATGCTCTTGTGCTGCTTGTGTGGGGAGGTTACTTAGTGAACCAATTGCTTTTTGTAAGTTATTGATCTGTCCAGTCTCATAGTGTTAAGGGATATGTTTTTTAAAACAACCTTCTGAATGTAAAGACCATCTACTGTGATGCAGTGGGGCTTAGTGTGCCTGACCCAAGTTGTTTTCTGCAAGACTTCAGGTGTCATAAATATGAGTAAGAAACTCCTTGTGGAGTCTCAAGTGAGCACTTGAAGCATGTGTTAACTTCATGTTGCATACTGGGCTTTCTGAGTAGTAGCCTTTTCCTGGGAGGAGTAGAATGAATAAGTTGGTATGATCTACTCAAGTTGTTATGCCACAAGAAAGCTGCTGGCTTGTAGCAATTTGCTTCTGTAGGACTGATTTCATATAAACTGTATTTGGATTGGTGTTAGATTAACGGAGTAGTGCCATGATGTACTTGCAAATCGGAGTTGTAGCGATGCAATTCTATTGGATAGCAGTTTAGGCTGCAAAATATGTATTTGTAAACATCTTCTCTGATCTTTGAAAAACAGAAACCAATAAGACTGCTTAGTGACATAGTGTGTGTGTATAGGCATGGATTGAAGCTAATTTAATCATTGTATGAAAGGTCATACCGGTAAGTGTTGGTTTTCCTTAATACACAGGGTTACCAAGTGCTGCTGGAGGACTGTAATTGCACAAAAGGCATTGAGCAGGTTCTTGTCATGTGGTTCAGCTCCTGAACTTGAATAAACTCCAGTGACCTCACTCGTGTGCACTCGTATTACTTGTTGGACATCATTAAGAGGCAAAAATACAGGTGTTCCGCTTGATTGCAAGAGGATTGCAGTCAAATGTCTGAAGACAGGGCTGTGACTTTCCTTGTAGGTGTTCACAGAGCATTGGCACATCAGTATGAGCTGCAGTGCTCCTTAAAGGTTGCAGCAGGAGTCTTATCTTCAGTTGCAGCCTATGAAGTAAATCATTTGCCCAGCTGATGGGTCTGAATCCAGCTTGTGGGCTGTTTCACTCCAGTTCTGCCTTGTCCCAAATGCAGAATCAGAAACTGAACCTGCAGAGACACCTGAACCCCACTGTGTGATGCCCTGTGGTTGGTTAGAGCCAGACTGAGCTGAAGGGGAGCTGAAGAAGACTTAAATATAGTGGGTGAATATTGAAGACTTGATGGTTCCTCTCTGAGCATGGAATGTGTTCTTTACTAATAGCTTTTTAGTTCCTCCCTTTTTACTTTTGTAGGAAAGTAAATCTGTCAGTTACTGCTTTAAAAGGAGAATGTAAAGCTCTGATGCTTGGCTGTGTGAACTTAGGTGATTCTGGGTGAGATATGTGGATTTTTTTAGTTGAGGAGGGGACAGGGAGTAATGTGTAGGAGAAGGAGGGCAGAATAGGCAATTAGACACTTCAACAGTACTTGATTTATTCAGCCAAGTCTTCTGTGGCTGAGGAGAGACTGTCACCTTGTACATGATGAGACAGGCTGCACCATGGGAAGCATCTTGCGGTCCTTTTTGTGTTATACTGGGCTTAAACTGTGGTTTCTTCTTCAGGTCTCAAGGGTGATTGTAGTGTGCTTGCTGGCTACAGTTTGGCAAAGTCACGGGTGTTTGAAGACCTCAGTCAAGTTACTGCCTTGACTGCCGGGCAAGGGCAGCGAATCCTGGGAGGACTTGCATGCAGTGTTTGGAGTTGCATGGCTTAAAGTGTAGTGTTATGACAATCCATCACTTTCTCTAGCTGTGCTGTTGTGTTTCCATCTGGGAACTGATGGCTATCTGGTCATCAGGATGAGTTGATCTAGTTGAGAACTAACATCACAACTAAACCAGGAAAATGGTGTTTGGCAGACCACCTCCCTAGTGATGCAACCAGATGACTGCCAGGCCAGCACGAAGAGGGTTGTGGGAGCATGAATCTAGGACAGGTTGGACTGAAATTTAAGCTGATTATAAATGCACTCTGAGATTAGGATTATGTATTCTATTCAGACAAAAGGATTTCTCTGGTTAATAGCCAAAGCTATTCATTGTACCCTTTGTGATATGTAATAAAGGAGCTAGAATGTGATTCTGCACTTCATCTTTCAAAGGTTGGGTGAAGAAAGGCTTAAGTAAAACAGAGATCTATGGGAGCTGTGTGGTGTAACCTGTAAGAGTAAGAAAACAACAAGCTGTAGTCACAGATATCTGCCAGGATAACTCAAAGTTGTATGGATGACTGGTTCCCTGTTCCAGCATGCCATAGTGAAAATATTAGTGCCATTTTGCTCATAATAAGAGATAGGCAACTTGTCATGTAACTTTCTCCTGCCTGCAAGAGGCTGTAGAAATAACACAGCCTCTTTTACATCATGTAGTGCACTTGCCTTTATGGCAGGCAACTGTAGTGTTAGTGTGCTGTTCCTCTAAATGTTAGAATACAGAAGAAGAGAGGCCATTGGTTCTTGGGGTTGTTTTCTCTGCAATATAGAAGCTGACGGCTGCTCCTGTTCTCTTCCGTTGCACTCGAACGATGTCTGGCTATGGATAGACAATAGGCAGGCTGCTGCCCTCTGTAAATAGACCATTGTACGCCGAGAGTAGGAGCAGCAAAGAATGGCACAGTCCTGCCAACTTGGGTCGTTGCCTTGAGATAGTGGCTCTGCTGTAAAGAACGAGTCTTGGGGGCTGCAGGGTGTGCGTGTGTGAGCAGAGAGAGCTGGCATTGTCTGAGCCTTACTGTATCAATTTGGTTAAGGAGTTCCATGAGTTTAGAGGGATGCCTTCTTGGTCTGGATTTTAGGAAGTGTTTCTGTGGAGGTGGCCAGGACAGGTACTTATCTCTGATGCAGTTTTGCCTTGTTATTAAAACCACTTTCCCATATCTGTCTGATTATGTTTCTAAGAGACCAAGGTCTGTCTCCTGGTTGCATTGAAGGGAAAAAAGTGCTTTTGACTTCAAATGTAGTCAGTTCTGCAGGGTTTTTTGAGATGTTTTGGTTTGTGATTTGTGATTTATTTATACATACATTTTTCTTTTATTTTTTTTCTTCTTCCCCTCTACATGTAGCAACCTGAGTATCGCAGTGGTACTTTTCACTTGAGATTCATTTCCTTTGCATCTCCAGCTGTGTCTCCAACTGGGGCAGAGCTTTTGAATTTGTACCTTGTGGTCCAGATCCTGTCTAGCAAGAAGAAATTGCAGGACCTAAGTTTGTAAAGAGAGCATGACACTTTTGCTTGTCTTGAGTGAGCAAACTTAGGTGAGTCCTTCCTCCAAATCCAACCTCCACTATGCTCTTTGTATCTCAGTCTGAAGACTCTGAATCACTCTCCTTGGTCATGGTAAAAACCTGAGATGTCTCATGTGGTTAGAATGTGAGCCAGGTAAATACTGAGATGGCTCAAAGCAGGCTGGCAGGCATTGAATCCTCCTTTCTTGATGGGGCATATTTGTATGCATGTGTTAAGAATAAATCCACATTTTCCCTGTTGCATCTGGGGCTTTGCCTTAAATAGAGAAAACAAGAGCTGATGTGACTTAACAGATAGTGTTAAAGACAGGAATTGCTTAGTCTTGCAGAAAACTGCCCTCACCTTGTGTTTTTTTTGTGCTGATGAGGCAGAAGGTGTAAAAAAAAGATAATCTCTCAATATAAACATAAGCAATAAAATGTATCATTACATACACAGTAACTTGTGTAACTACTCAAGAAGGGTTTTTTGTTACAGACTGCTCTACAAACAACTGGTCAAGGAAATGAAAAGTAGTGGTGTGCATCCCTTCTTCACCTAGGCTGAAATAGCAGCTCCTTGACTACAGTGGGACTCTTGCATGAATGAAATGATGTTTACTTCAGTTCTTGTTAGCTGTAATGGCACCACATCCTTTCTAAAGAGCAATTCGAATTACATTGCATTCCTAAATCTATACTGTGTGTGGAGGACATTTCATGACTAATGCAGATAGGAAAGCAATTTTAAGAGTCAAAGGTGTTCATTGTGGAGCTTGAAGAAGGAAAGGCTAAGCTTGCTTTTAGCCCTTACACACATCAGAGCCTCCTTTTTCTAGTTTCATAGCATGGTGTCTGTGATATATGCAAAATTAACTTTTAAGTGGAGTCTTCATTTTTGGTATGATTTTTTTAAATTTTTTTTTTACTGTTCATTTGTGTATATTAAAATGTAAGTAGTTTTCATGCGTGCAATGAGCATGGTTTGGTGCGTAAAAAGCAACAGCATGGTATGCTAATGATTAAGTCAATAACTGATAGTTTTGTTTTTTTAAAATAAAAATTTAATGTCAAAGGAAGATGAAGAGCTTGTTAATATAATAATTTTTTCCCTACGTTTCATCACTGCAACCTGAAGTTGTGGATTTTGAGTGTAGTCTGCTGTGTATCACAGTGCAAATAGCCAAAAGGCATTTCTGTGGTGGCCCTGCACTGTGTATCCAGGTGACACAGCCCTATGCTGCAGGGCTATGCCAGAAAAGGTGGGGGGGAGAGGGGAGTGCCTGCAGGCTGGGGAATGCTCCATGGGTCCAGGACTGTGCAGAGATGGAACTTGACTCCATCCTGACACTGCCACGGTTTGTGACCTTACTTCAGCCTGTCGAGTTAACATTGTGAAACCATGGGCCCTTTGAACTAATTTTGTGGGGTTTCTGCTGTCTCCAGCAAATCCTTGTCCAAATACTGATTAGACTCTTTGTGAACTAGACTACTCTTTTTTCACCTGGTTGAATAACTGATTGCAGCAGTAAAGATTTCAAGGTTGGACTATAAACTAAACGTTTTCCTGTAGAAATATGAATTCTTAACCTGGTATGGTTCATCTTAAAACTAATAAACATATAACTCTGCCTATTTGGATTTCAGAGTTTCCTATGCTGTGCAGTGGTGTATTGATACACAGTATGTTCTAGCTGTTTAAACACATCTTTTAATGTTCTCTAGGGCCTTTGTTTAATTTTATCATCCATAGGAAATGGCTAGGACCTAATTTATCTAAGTGAATACATCTCTTTGCTCACCAAGCAGGCAGGGAAGTGCTGGTCCCTGGCAGTGGACAGTGCCAGCCGTCTGTGGGTGTCAGGGCCCGTGAGCCCCAGTGCCAGCCACGCGGGCGCCCTTCAGCTGGCGGTGGGGTGACTGGCTGCAGGCTCCCATTGGCCCTGGGCAGGCAGGCCCGCTGCCTCCTGCTTACCTCTCACCTAGTGGGCATGAACTGGTGGGGTTGGCATGTGACAAACGTCCCGGGAGACCTTGGCTGTAGAGGAGAGCACCAGCTGAGCTGACTGCAGTCCCTTTTTTTCTGCAGCTGGTTCTTGCTGTGGAATATCCGTGTCAGTAAGTGCTGGCGGGGAGCAGCCTCTTGCAGCTCTTCCTTCTGTGTGAACGTGACAAATCAAATGTGCTTCCTGTGCTTGATTATATTGCTGTATGCTGCTGCCTTGGGCCTCATTTGACACTGCTTTAGTTTGTCTCATGACCAGAGATAAATTGCTGGCATGGTGCTGGGAGAAATAGGAAACTTGCTAGTAGCACAGGGGAGCTATGGGAGGATATTGGCTTTGAAGGCAGCTTGCT
The DNA here is from genome assembly GCA_035221455.1 of Xenops minutus. Classification (NCBI taxonomy): domain Eukaryota; kingdom Metazoa; phylum Chordata; class Aves; order Passeriformes; family Furnariidae; genus Xenops; species Xenops minutus. Next base: position 41,419,477 of record JAWWEE010000122.1, on the reverse strand, counting down.
GTGCTGACCTTTCTGTGTGTGACTGAAGTGAAAGTAGAAAAGAGTTTATTTTACTGGACTTAAGTGAGGAAAAATCCTGCTCCTGCTATCCTACTATAGGATTAGGATGCTCTCTCTTATATGTAGGCAAGATAACCTGTGCCCTTGCCCTTCCTTTCCCAGACTTCCCTGTTTGACATGTAATTGTTTAAACAATCTTACAGTACAGCTACTCTACAGATAACTATTTTATATTTGTGAAATGCTCTCCTTTAACAAAATTTTAAGTTTTTTAATTTTAATGCTATCTATGTTAAAAGCAATCTTAAAAGCCTGAAGAAATTCCCTCCCTTCATTCCTGTCTATTTTTCTAGAGTATGAACTGATAATTGCTTGCTTACTTAGTTGCAGCACAGAAGTCTAAAGATACTGCCTGCTAACTGGCAGATCAAGTTATTTTGGTAGTGGGAAGCCAATAGGACAAAGCATATATTGCTCTCCTGCAGCAGCAGGGAATCAAAAGGGGGTTTCAGATTTTTTTTTTGGTGCAACTGTGTTTCATACCAACAGATTCCAGCACTGGAACAACTGCACTGAACTGCAATGCAAGCACATGAGTTGTTTCGATACCTACGAATGCCAGAACTTGGGGATGTCAGACAGTATGTGCGCACCCTTCCGACAAATACGCTGATGGGCTTCGGTGCATTTGCAGCTCTCACGACCTACTGGTATGCAACAAGACCAAAAGCACTAAAACCACCATGTGATTTGGCAATGCAGTCTGTGGAAATAGAGGTAGGTGTCATTTGATGGATATTGTAGTTCACTGAAATTTGAAGCCTAAATGCAGCATTGAGAGTGACCAAACAGTTGATTTACAGAAGTGTCTCTAAATTTGTAGTGAGAAGGAAATACATTTCTGAAATATGGCTTGAGTTCATTATTTTGTCTTTCTGAATTTGAAAACCAGCTTGAGGGTTGAGGTTGCAGTGGCAAAAACTAACATGGGAGAAAGAGACTGCATGGAGACATCTGAGCTTCTGATTTGACTGGTGGCTGGTAACTTGTTCATGTTAGAATTAGCACAGTGTAGTTTTCAATTCCTGGTCATGTGCTTAGGTGATGTCCTATTAAATTAGGTCTGGGGTTCAGAGTATGTGTGCTGGTATAGACTGATTAGGCTAATACTTTTCTGTTATTTTTAGTGTATAATAGCTGACACATGAGACTTTATATTGGGTTACAAGTATGAAGAGGGTACTAATTGTCCTCAGATGATCTATGGAAAGAAATATTAGTCTGCCAAGAGATCCCAGCCATAGAGTAAGGTGAAATTAAACCAACCAGCTGCTAAGCCCTGGATATGCCAGCTTAGCTTTTGTCTTACGCATTTTAGAGGCAGAGGGAGTTACTGTTAGATGGTAGCTTTTAGAAAGTGAAGTTTAACATACAAACAGTCTGACTAGGAGAAACTGTTGCTTTTTAAGCAAGTATAAACAACTGATTAAAAGACTGGGGTTTCTTGAGCAGTGGTTATATTGGTTCTTCTTGTGTCAAGACTACTACTTATTCTTTCATGAGTACTTCTATATTTCTTCAGGGTAGACAAGGTGTTTTCTCCTTTTGAAGGAAGGAGACAGTTTTGAAAAGTGATCTTCAAAGGAGACACTTAAAAATGTAGGATTGTAAAGCAGATGGCTTTTTGCATTAGTCGTTGTAGTCAGAAACTATAGGTTTTTTTATATATATACTTGCAACTGAAGTCTCCCTTTACAACACATTCTTCTGCATGGATAAACAGCTTCTAGTTGTCCTGTATCAAATGCAGTTAACATGACTCTTGTGCTTAAGAGTAGATGTGACTACAAATTGATGTAAACAAATGTAGCAAAGCAGTTTGAAATCTACAGTAGGTCAACTTCATGAACTTCAGCAAAGCAAATTCCTGTCATAGTCTCAAACTGGGCACTTTTTTGATGTTTCATGATACTGAGATTGAAGAATGACATTAGTTGTCCCTTCCATTCAGTACCATTTATTTCCTAATCTTCTCAGTATGGCATTGAGTAGGCTTACAAGTCATGTTACTATAGGGAGTAATAGTCTGCTACCAGAAGTACACAAAGTACAAAATTATGCTTTGATGATGTGATAATTGCCAAAAATACCTCTTTTGAAGCAATATGTAGAGTAAGGATCTAGATGTTAGATCTTATTTCTCTTGGTGAGCTTTTCCAATCCTAACAGCCACTTAGGGGGTAGAATTGTCTTGTAAAGCAGCCTATCTTGGTTGATGGAATAAACTAGCAGGGAAAGCTTTCCAAAGTGGAGGGCCTCGCTAGTCAGTATAGACTTCAGCAGATTTGTGGGGGACATTGCATTTTAAGATTGTAAAACAGTGGGTCTTAACTGTCCACAAATTCAGTGACAAATGCTTATTTGTTTAAGACTCTTGACAGCAGTCTCAGTTCACTGCCTTTATCTCTTCAATGTAAATTATTTGTCACTGCTGGATTCTGAGATTGAAATTGTTGTTTGGTGGTATGAGACTCCACTAAGCTACTTAATGCATCATTGATCTGTATTATACTAATTAACATTGGCTCTCTGATCAGAGCAAGATAGGTATAACAGCATTATTTTTCATTGCCTCTTTAGAAAATACTTTTTAATAGAAAGACTGAACAGTAATGAAACTTAAGTGAAAAACAGCTGGTGTGTTAGCAGGTGATAAGAGTTCAAACTTGGAAGAGTTCAAACTTGGAGAACATGTTGAAATGAACAAGATCTATCCAGTTTTACAATGAGGGCTGCATCTGAGCTATTAGTAATGTTGTCAACTGTACTAAACTATTCAAATGAGAAAATATGTTTTGAAGCAAATTTCAAGTGTCTGTTGGAATTGGTTCTTTTATAACAGTAACAAGACTAACGCAATCCTTGGGATTCAGTTTCTCACTGCATTTTGCTTAGAGTTTAACTTCACATACTCTCTTGTCTTATGCATTTGTTAAGATGTCACTTCCACAGGGGAAAAAAAAAAAATAAGTACTGCTCTCAAATTATGTCTTAACATTTTCTTTCTGCCTATGCAATACAGCGTTAAAAGGTCTGAGGAGTAAACAATGTGCTCCAAAAAAGACGTGGCAGAAGGCAGTACCTCTTCTGTAGTGTTTTAATATCTAATCTACCTGTTTGCTAACAATAATGATTTTGAACTAGAAAAAAAACTTCTATGGAATTCCTGCTTGTGAATTATTTCCTTGGCCTCTAACAAAGTTAAGTGAAGTCATTGACTGGAGTGTGGTTTCTACATGTTCTGATAATGAATCTCTGTATCTTCATAGAGGAGGAAAAACATTTTATTTATTGCTGTCTCGGATCACTTCCCATCTCTGGAAATCTTTGACTTGGTAGGACAGCACCTAGTGACTCATTTTAACCATCACTGGATAAGCATAAAGATCGCACACTTAGTTGAATATGGTTACAAAGAGTTACTGAGGTGGCGGGGACACTTTCCACTAGCCCAGGTTGCTCAGAGCCCCATTCAGCCTGGCCTTGAACACTTCTAGGGATGGGGCATCCACATCTGAATCTGTCTGCTTGTAGATTATTCAGCTGTCTGTCACCAGTGGAAAGAAAGAACAGCTTTGTCTATTGATTTTTGAGTGCAGGTGTATGGTTGTCAAGTACATTAAACCTTGCTTGATAAACTAGTTGTCTCAAGTTATGCTAAAGCATGTAGAAGAATTCAATAGAATAGAAATAAATACTAGTATGTCAGTATTTTCTAGTAGAGTAAGTTTGGATTTGTGACTGGCTTTTTTTGTTCCCTTAAGAAAAGACATTCAAATGTGGAGAGAGGTATTCAACTCATGAAAGCTTTGAAGCCTTCTTACGTTCTTCTGATACATTGCCTGAACTTTAGCATGCCTTGTCTTTCAAGAATCACTTGATTAGACATGTGCTTTTCTCTCTATGAAATGATCAGTTTTAGGTGCTGTATATTTACCTAGGGATTAGCATGACTGAAATTAGATGGCATAGTTAGTTTTGAAGACTCTGGTTTATACTACCTGCTGCTCAGAATATGCATGTTGGTGACATGAGCACCTCTTCTTAGTGTACTTTCCCTCTCAGGTAAAGGGAAATTTGGTCTCTTTCCTCTGAGGCATGGTGGAGCTCAGTGTTTTGATGTTACTGCTGATCCTGAGCAGTGTGTCATCCATTGTCAACAAGAAGCAAACCCGTGGCTTTAACAAAAGCAGCTATCTTGTATGACCTGAATGGGAGCTGATAGAGTAATATATGCCTCTGTTCTAGACTAAATTGGTTTCCTTCAGCTGCTGCTATTCTGAACCAATGCCAGGGTTTTACTTAGTGTCCATGATGTCTAATGGGTTCATTTTCTGCAACTCCCTGAGCTGGGACAAGGGCTGTTCTACACAAGTAACTAGAAACTGTCCTTGCCTTAAGCAGATTTTATTGCCTGGCTCCTTAAGAATGCTTTGTTAAAAACTCAAAAGGGTTGTCAGTTTTATCTTTATATTGGTCAGATCTGTTAGATCATGTTCAAATAATTCGTGTGAAGTCAGCCACGTATTCCAGTCCTGAGATTCAGATCTTTGGTGGATGCAATGACCAGTGATTCTTAGACAAGTTTGCATCAAACAGAACTTTCCCTGATATTCCACAAATATTCTGGATAAGGACCATTTCAACAAGCTCTTAAAATAGTAGTTTTTGCTGCTCTCAAGCAAAATGTAGACCAATTCTATTTACTAGCAGATGAGTTAATTTAGACCTTGCCTTATGTTCCTAGTTTGACCTTCAGCATATCTGGGAGTATTTTGCTGCATAAATAACATTGACCTCCCTAGGGTCTTTACACAAGTTGCTTTGTGTTTTTCAGCAAAACTTATTTTAGGGCTGTTGAAAATCCAGTTAATTCTCCCTTACCATGGGGAAAAAGAAAAAAGTAAGCAAAGCTGTAAGTTGGCTATATTTCCCTTTACTGAAACCTTCTAAGAACTGATGGAATCTCTTCAATAGTAGTCTGTTATAGTTTCTTTTTTTTTCAGGACAGTGCCATCAGTCCTGTATCTAAGCAGTGTGCTATCTGATAATTCTCATCCTTAAATTTGGTTACTGCCTCAGGCCCTGCAAAAACTGCTTTTGTGGTGCTGTGTAATAGGACATGTAAACAAAATAGTACTAGCTCACCTGAAGAGAAACAAATACTTCCTGACTGTAGCTGAGGAATGGCTTAGGGTATTGTATTTCAACTGATACAGGAATTACAGCATCTCAAACATGGTACATGTGACACAATGCACTTGTTGATGTTACCTATGGCTATGGTAACAAACTACATTGTGTGATCTTTCTCAGTTTAGCTCCAGAGGTAGTGAAACTAGGTCAATCTAGAAGGTGACCTTGGTTATTCAAATGTCTGAGAAATCAGTGCAGAACTCGTGCTTTTCTTTCCAGGCAGAGACCTGTTTTAGTGATATAGAGTAGGTGTTGGTCTGAGAGCAAGTGTACTCTTGAATTTCTAATGTTACGAATTTTTAGACGTAAGCCACTCATTAACTTGTTCTGGGTCATGTTCACAGTGTGTGTTTCTGCTCACTGTCAAAGGAGTGGCAAGCACTGCATTACGCATAGTGTTTTGTTAAAACAAACAAGTTAGACTTGTTTTAGTGTAATTTTTTTTCCCTGTCTTTTGTGTGCTAGCTCATTTCTGTGGACATGGGCAATATGACATCTTCTGCAGATAAATCTGTTTGTAGCTTATACGTATAGATGATGTCTGGTCTTACAGGATACTTGGAAAACAGAAAAAGAAACCAATGGCCAAGAAGAACCTATGGCTACATATGAACAGCTTTTTGATGTTGTGGGTGATAGAAAATTCAGGCAGAGATTTAATTAGTCCAGGACTTGACTTTTTGGAAGAGCTGGAAATTGCCTACAATCACTGATGCAGAGAAAAAAATCTTAGGCAGTATTTACTCAAGATCCTCTGTTTAACCAGCTGGGCTCTTCCTGATAAGAACTTGCTTGTAGGTGTCTGTCATCATAACAGTGCTAATAACTGTGGCCCAATAGTAATTGCATAACTGCAATTTGTGAAACTTGATTGCTATGAATTGCTATAACGTGAGATTATTTAATTAGTCACACTAAAAAGGTATTGTTAAAACTGTGAACTATTGTTCTATTGACTTCCAGTTGTAGCCTATGTAAATGCTCATCTGCTGAAAAATGTTAATTCTCAAGTAATATTGTCTTGACTGCATTTAAATAGATCAGGAGGAAATCCTTTCTGTAAAATGGAACTTTATATTAAAGGACTCTGTCTGGAACAGAATGTTTTACTTACTTGTTTAGGGTTTTGGTGACTACCCTTAAAATCATTTAGGTTTTGAAACCACAGGTTCAAGTGTGATCTTAATTGGAAAAGTAGATCAGGATTATGTGTAGAGAACTCTGAGGCTGAATGATTTTAGAAAGTGAGTGATTTTAGAAAGCTTGCTGAAATTCATTATACTGTATACTGCACTAATAGAGTAAAACATTTCTTAAGAAAAACTGTCGACAAAATGCCCTCTGACAGTCATTATTCTCCTTTGTTCTGTGCTATCATAGGTAGCTGAGGAATAAGACTTTGCCTGACATGGTTTTGGTAGTGCAGGGAGCAGTCTGACTCTTGAAATAATGTCCTGAGAAATCTTTCATATCTTTCAAGTTCTCTCAAGAAGAATATGCCAAGGTTCATAATAAAACTTAATGGATGAGGTCTTTTTATTCTTTCAAGAAATTCCTATTCATTTATAGCCAACAAGTGTGTCTAACCTTTCTAATTGATTTTCTTAGGGCAGTGAGCATGCTCGAAGGTCTGCTCTTCTTAGCAGTGATGAACCGTTGCTTTACTACTACGATGATGTGAGAACAGTTTATGATATTTTCCAGAGAGGTTTACAAGTATCAAGTAAGTCTAAAATTAAAGATAATATTTTCAGTATGTCAAGAACTACATATTTGAGCTCTTCTGAAGTGCAGTCTCTAGGGATCTCTACCTAGCAATATGATCAATGTTTTGGATGTGAGCTTTCTTAAAGGCAAATTTAACTGACCTCTTGCAAAGCAGAGTTGTGTGAATAAAATCAGTTCTGTGTTCTTAGCCTAAATGTACGTCTGTGTCCTTTCCCAGCATCACTCTGTACATGCCTTAAAAACCCCCATGTTTGTCATCTGAAGGTGTCTGCAGAGAATGTAGAGGCTTAACACTGAGAGCAGTGTCAGGACAGATGAGTCAGGGTTAAATTTTGTGTAACTGTTGATCTTTCTCTTTTAGATAATGGCCCATGTCTAGGTGTTAGAAAACCAAACCAGCCATATGAGTGGATCTCTTATAAAGAGGTAAGTAGTATCTCTAACTTAGTGCTGGACCTGCTTTTGGTTGCTGAAACCATTGATACAATATCTAGTAATGTGATATAACAAATCTGAATTATTTATAGATGTTTTAAAGTAGTAGCAGAATATTGCAGAAAGGTTCTAGTTCCTATTACAGTGCCTTAAAGGAACAGCCTCACATAAGTGCAAGGGAGAGAAAAGATCATCTCCTGCACTTGATTTATTAACAGTTTTGTTTCAGAATCTTTTGGGGTTATCTTGGCAGTCTTTAGCGTCTCAATGCAGAATTGTTTAGAACTTGGGCACTGCCTCTGAAGGGCTGCAGATCTGAAGCTGTGTTCGGGAGCTCAGACTGCTATTACTTTGGGTGCTTGCATCCAAGAGACTCACTCTGTGCTAGGAGAAGTCCTATCTACAGGTGTTGCTTGGGCTTCTTGACAACTTGTCTCCATAGTGCTGAATGATGGTTGTATAGAGTGTTTACAGATAAACTTGTAACTAGCAGCATGCTGCTTCATGATCCCTGAAAATATCTGTATGCAAATCTCTGGTAGCAGCTGTGTGGCTTTCGGTTGTTCCAGTTTAATCAGTTAGTCTCCAAATTTGCATAAACTTTGCTTATTGCATACTGTTAAAGTCATTAAACACCTTCTGTATGTAGAACAATCCACTTTTTCCCCAAGGTGACTTTGCTGGGAACTTGTTAGGTACAACCTCTCTGCTATTGAAACTGTTGCTTGAGTCAGGTGACTTAGCACATGACTTGAATCCATGTTATGTGGAAAAAATTTAGAAAATTGCTTTCCCAGTCTTTGTTTATAGAATTATAACTGGGTTTTGCCTCCTTGTTCTCCTGCTTTTTATAGGGAGAAATGTTATTCCTATAGGCACTGAATGAAGCAGAAGGATGGTATATGTAGTGCTTGTGATTTGAGCAGAAATATAGCATTGAATCATTCCAGGGTCACTTCTTGTGTTTAACACAAATAGAACAAACAGCCTTTTCTGTATGTGCGAACTTAATTTTTAACACTTTCAAGTCTGCCTGGATTAAGTGTCTCTTCTGCTGAATATTAGTGCAAGTGTAGTGACTACAGTCATTGCAGTGTAGTAGCACTGCAATGTTTAGGTTGTCAAAGTCATAGAAGACATCCAAAATAGCCTTCTGTCTCATTTATACCAAATTTATTTTTTTTTTTTTTAAAGACATGATAGAACATGTTGAGGGGAGTTTGGAGTTATGAGCTTGCTCTTACATTTTTTCTTTTCTTTGTTTTGCCTTCCAGGTTTCAGACAGAGCTGAGTGTGTGGGCTCTGCATTACTATACCGAGGTTTCAAACCGTCTCATATTCAGTATATAGGAATCTTCTCACAAAACAGACCTGAGGTAATTGAATTGGCAGTGTGTGCCTTTGTGGTCTAGCTATTATTGAAATGGCCCACTCCTGTATCTCTTGGCAGTGTACTGAACTTCCCTACTGAGAGCCCATTTGGTGTTGGAACAAGGCTAAAGGCTGTCACTGTAGACATACAAACCAGAGGCACAGCATCTTTAGCTAAGAACCAAAACTGGTAATTGGCACAACTGTTAATTCCTTATATTGCTGTGGATTTTTTGCTCCCAAAGCTAAATGCAGAAGGCTGAAGAGCAGGAAGAGAAACAGGTAATCCAGAAGAATATAACTAATTATCTTCTATTTCCTGATTATAGAGAAGGCTTGTTTAATAGGAAGCAAATGTAGTACTTAATGAATGTAAACACTACTTGCTTTCTCTTAAAAAGTTACTTTGGAGTATAAGGTAATTGAAAGTGGTTAGAAGTCACAAGGAGGTGTTTAGACCCTTCAAAACACAAAGAAACACTTAGTGATTAAATATTTGGACAAATAGAAGATGAGCATAAAGATTCTGGGAGGGACAACTCCTGATAAAGGCAAAACTGGAAAATGAATTTTGAAAAAGGGATAGGAAGACTGAAAGTGACATAATTAAAGATCACCTGAGACAGCTATGGGGATATTCAGATTGATTAGCTAGTGCCTATCCATTTTAACCCATAAGTGGTTCTAGATTGCTGTTTCTAAAAATCCTATGAAATATTCAGGAAGCATGTATTCTCTAGAATTGTTTATTAAATCTGTTTAATAGGACTGAATTTATCTAACCTATGTTTATATGCTTAGTAGCTTGATGAGCTACTACTTGGTGCATTAAGTTAGCTGAATCTAAATCTGTATTAATACCCGAGACTGTTCTTCTGCTTTGTCAAACTGATGCTGTCTCTCTGCATTAACTACTCCCAGCTGGATGCCATTAACAAGGGCCATCCACAGTGCTGACAGGGTTAGAAGTTCTACCAGTGTCTTGGTCCCGCTGTCATTGAAAAGCAAGCTATGTGACAAGTGACTTTGGCTTCCTTCTTCCCCCCTTAACCTACACAAGAAAACCCCTAACTCTAGTCTTGTACAGATGAAGAAATTTTTTTTTCTCAGACTCTTAAAGCTCCAGTTGTTTGCTGCTCGGATTTTCCTGCTGGAATTCTGATTCTAACAACTACTGTTTTTATTTTTCTAATAAGAAAGTCTGGAATATATAAAACTAGGAAGTGGTTAAATGATACGGTGTTACAGACTCTACAGTTCAGCCTCCTGTGCATGTAACATGATTAAGTGGAATTAAAAAGGGGAGATGTGTTTGTGTTGTGTCAGTTTCAACAGTTTCCCTCTAGGTCTTTGGGTGCAAAGTCTTTGCTGGGTTAGTGGATTTTCTGAAGGAGAGCAAAAGTGCTCTTGGACCACAGAGAAAATGTGCTCGAGTTGCATTGCTTTGAGTTGGGTCAGAAAGGGGCTGAAAAGGCTTGTTTAAATCAGCAATTTTAAATCTGGGATTTTCCCTTCCTAAAACTACTGGATGGGTGTTGTGACATCCCAAACATAACCACTAATCCAGACAGGAGATTATGTGAAGGGTTTTTTTGTGTGAAATGATTCACATTTGTCAGTTCAGGGAACAACTGCTGGGGAAATCCCCTGATAGGGAAAATTCCAGTCTCTTAATTGCCTAAATGCTCACTGCAAAAACAAACCTGGATTTGTAAATGAAAGTATTACTTTCTCTTTGAGTTACTGAAAAAGTAATTTCCTCTGGAAGTAAGTTTTGTTTTGGATTGAGAAAATCAAAATATAGTTTACCTTAACAGAAGATCAGAGCCATGTCAGAAAAGAAACTGAAAGACTCACACTGTTGTCTATATTCAATACTAGTTGTTTGCACGGGCTTTGAGAGAGCACTCATGTCTCAAGGTTTCATATTTGTATTTACTCTTAATTTTAGCAACAAAATCAAAGAAAAATGTCTTGCTAGCCTAGAAAATTAAAATGCTGGTTTCCTTCTGTCAATAGGTAAACTAAGCACTTTTGTTAAGTGTTTTTTTCAAAAGTACTTAAATTCAACTCTATCCCTAAAAGTAATATTTATTGGATTGGATTCTTTCCCATAGCTCCTTATTTAATTTCTTTTCTTTCCTCCTTTCACAGATAAAAATTGAGTAGAACTTCAAAGTAAACAAATGCTACAAACTGACACTTTCTTTACAAAAAGACCTGTCCAAATGAGTTCTGTCCTATTAGACTCATATTTAACTTCTAACAAGGAAGCTTTCTTGGAGGTCTGTTACAATAAGCAAAACATAGTGACTTGCATCTCTTCCTTTTGTGCAGTGGGTCATCATTGAACAGGCATGCTATGCATTCTCCATGGTGGTGGTGCCACTCTATGATACACTGGGAGCTGAAGCAATTACATATATTGTGAACAAAGGTAGGATACTTTCAGTACTTCAGCAACTGAATATATGATGACAATGCTGACTGAGGGCAGAACTATAGCCTTCTTCGGAAAAGTCTTCATTACAACATACTGAAGTATGTATGGATCTAATCTAAACTCGTCAAGATTGATAATATAGTTCTCTTTCATCAGCTGACTTGTCGCTGGTTTTCTGTGACAAACCTGACAAGGCCAAACTTCTGCTGACCAGTGTGGAAAAGGGAGAAACTCCAATACTCAACACCATTGTTATCATGGAGTCTTTTGGTGCAGATCTTGTGGAACGTGGCAAAAAGTGTGGTGTAGAAATCTTCAGTATGAGAGAAATAGAGGTAAGCATGCTTAACTGAATTTACTAATTCATGCCATTGTGATGGATTAGTTTCAAAATACTTAACTATCTCTTGGGTTGAAGTACACAATAATATAAAAAATAATAGGAAGAAAACAACTTACTAATAGTATTTCACAATGCTCAAAGTATAAAAGTGGATATGCCAAGATGACAGAATGAAAGCTTATTAACATAGACCAGACTCAACATTAGATCTGAGTGTTAAGGCTTGCCTGTGTGAAGCATAACATGATAATTATATACTGTGACTAATACTTCAGAAATAGTTACTTCAAAAAGAGCCTGTGTAGGTTTTGGTCTTGTGAAAAATGGCATTGTCCCCTGTACACTGAATCTACAAGATATTTCCTGCGGGAGAAGGAAAATGTCAGTAAACCTTTTACAGAATAAGGTTATGATGTAGGGGAATGAGATTTCCAGGTTTTAGAAGCAGAAGCCATTTTCATTAACCACCTTATGTCCAAGTCTTGGTTTTGCTTGTAGTTATTTTGTCTGCATAGATCTTATACAAGTTTATTTCGTAACTTCACTCATTATTTGGAGAACTCTCCCTCAGGATCAAATTGCATGAATTACATCTTCGCTGTGAGATTATGAAACTGGATTTGATCTGGTTTCAGTTGGAGTTCTGGTGAAGGCTTGTCTCACTAGGCCTTGAATGTCTCCAGTTAAGTGTGCTTGTCTTGGTGCAGATGTCAGTAAGTGGTGTGAAATGCCTCATTTCACTGAACTTGTTTTCATAGCAGTTAAGACAGCTATGTTAATAGGGCCACCTTCTGGCAAAGATGCAGAAAATGTCAGCTTGCCTTTTAAAAGATGATTGACTATATCATAGCTAAGTAGCCTCAGCAAGATTTCCAGGAGTTTCAAAAACATGCAGAGTAAGTGATACAGAGCTCACTGGCTAAGGATTTGGATTAAACTTGGAAAAGGATTGGCCCAATTTAGTATAAGTTGTTACACTAAAATCAGCATCTTTCTTTGAAGTAAACTGCAGCTTATGACGGAAGATGCTTTCCAATGTACCTACTAGCTGCATAAACCAAAACTGGGAGTAAATGTCTTTACATTAGAAGTTTATGTGCTTAAGTACTGATTTTTAGTAGTACTTTGTTGCTCTTACTGCATTCATCCAAAACACTTAACACTTGATAACAGATGCTCCAAGAGCCTTTTGGTTAGATCTGTGGAGGTAAGTTAGAGGCAGACTTAGATTTTTCCAATAGTGCTTCAGTGAACAGGAATGTTTTGTTACTTTTTTTAAAAAGGTAGACTTCATGTTTCCAGAAAGGTAACTATGAACTGTTCAGAGCTTAGATCAGGATAGAATTACTATTTCTAGCTCTAAGTACTTGTTTTCTGGATTTCTGACTTGAGTTTATTGCTCAGGTGTGTTTGGTTTATGTGACCACTTCCTCTGTGTATCCCCTAGGTACTATCAGCTTGGTTTCTGATGCCCAATGTCTATATGTATCCCGTGGTTACACAGCTGAGTAGCTGTGAATAAATGGCTCTTTAATAGGGGGAGAGGGTGGAGTTCTGTTCTAGGAGATCAAAAGAAATGTCTGGAAATCTTATCGGGTATTTACTGAATATACAGCTCTTACCTAAAGCAGGTTGTAGGGAGCTTACCCTGGTACTTGAAATGCAGATCCTGTTTTGAGCAGACAGCTGAGTTGTCATAGTGGCAAGTCTTTGCATAATGCACCTTTTCAAAAAGGCAAGCCTTACAGGTATGGGAATGTTAACTGTGTTTACAGACATTCCTCGTCTTAAACCTCTTTGGGTGATGTAAGAGGTACATCACACTAAAGGAAATCTAGGGCTAGTAAAGGAATGCATAATGCTGTTGTTGTGTACTTGGAAGGCAATGGTGAACCTGATTTGTCTGTCCTGGAAAAGGTGCTTCCAAGGCTATACTTAACAAAAGGTCCACTTTAACTTGCATAAGTCCTTAAGGTAGTATTGTTTGTAGTCTTAAATAGGCTTAACAGTAATGTCTTGATTTGAGACTTTAAAGCTTATGGATATTGAACACCAGCTTGCAAATATTTCCTCTTAATCATTACATCCCTGATGATAAAATGATCATTTTTATATCCTTCTGCCTAAAGGCCCCTGACATTAATGGTCAGGCCTGAGTAAGTGAGGAGGCAGATGGAAGAGGTTCTGGATGAGAGATCGTTAAATCTCCACTCCTGTATAAAAGGAGTACAAACCACCAATGACCCTCCCATGGGGAAATTGTCTTCCTTTCCACAAACAGTGATGGTGTGAAGTACTTACTGAAATGAATCTTGTTTCAACTGTTCAACAATTGTCAGTGGCACATCTTCTCCATGAAGTATAGGATTGTCTGTTGTCTTGTCATAACACTGCTAAACCTTGAACATCCCCTTGAGCATGACCTCTGGTTTACTAGCTGGAAAAAAAACCCATGAGTTTCAGATAAGTTTTCACTTTTGTATTTGTAGAACATAGTAGTTATTCCATGTTTTTAAAATGTCCTTTAAAGCCTTTGTTACTCTTCTAATAATCATAGAATGGTTTGGATTGGAAGGGACCTTAAAGATCATCTAGTTGCAACCCTCTGGCCATGGGCAGGAATGCCACCCGTTAGGACTGAGTTGCTAAACTAGTTAATATTTGCTAAACAAGTTAATATGACTTAACAGGCAATCTAAATAATGAAGTATTATGGTGTTTGGTAATGTTTGATAAATTTAAAGCAAGAGAGCTACATGCTTATGTCTAAACTCTCTCTTTTCTCTCCTTTCTGTAGGAGCTGGGAAGAGCACACAGGCAAAAACCTATGGTACGTATGAAACTTAGTTCAAGTGACAGTCTGAAGTTGGTTAGAATACTTTAGATCAAACTAGCAAATCTCCCTATCTCCTATAGCTCAAAAGTAACACTAGTACCTTCATGTTTTGTCCAGAAAAATATTTTTCCTTGCTATCTTAACCATACTAATACTTTCTTAACTTTCATAGCCTCCAAAGCCAGAAGATCTAGCAGTCATCTGTTTCACCAGTGGAACGACAGGTACACTTCATTACATTATGCAGAATTTATTGTCCTGTATGTGCAAAATTAATTCAGAAGCCCTTCTGCTTTTTTTTTTCCCCCAAGACTTCCCCCTACTGCTGCAAGTAGTAGCTGGGGAAGTATTATGATAAGGCTCCTGGGTTTTGTTGGTTTGGTTTTTTTTTTTCCCTGTTGATCAACACCCAGTTGCAGTATTGGGGTGGAGGTGTTACATTTTTGCATGTGGAAATAAATTAGGTACTAAACCTGTATTTGCATAATAATAACGGTTCTGCATCAGACTGAAATTCTTCCATAGTCTTTTTTTGTACTGTATTAGCAAAATTGTTCCGTGGCTCTAAACAGCCTTGCTGCGAGACCAAAACAGAAAGACTGTCTAGATGTCACTCACTTGACATTCGTGAGTTAATACCTAACATTAGCATGAAGCAAAAGGAAAGAATACAACAAGCTACATTTTTAAATTTCTGTGAGAACAGAAATTAGTCTGGGTTTGATAGCTGCATCTCCACAGAAGAATTGAGCAGCTTATCCAAGAAACATGGCAATTTCTTAAGGATTTATTCTCCTTAAAAAAATTTTAGGGCTTCAGTACAAACTTAACTATTGCCAGCTTTTCTTGAAAGTGTATTAGTAAGTTTTCAGACTTTATTTGATACACAAGAAATGTATTAATATCAAAGAATGCTATCAGATTCATTTGACTACTGCTTGCTTAGCTTAAAGGATCTAAATTTCACTGTTGAATCCTGATGTCCTTCTTCCTTAGGAAACCCTAAAGGAGCTATGATCACTCATCAAAACATAGTCAGCAATGCTTCAGCTTTTGTGAAAACTACAGAGGTAAACTGCAAAGGGTAACCTTGTGGACTTGCATGAAGAGAAATAATCTCATGAGTAAAACAAACACTGAAATCTCATTAATTTTGATCTCACATTTTAGTAAGATCCAAGGGAAAATGTAGTTTGACAGCTCTCTGTCCCTGCTAGTCAGAAGTCAATGTTTACTGGTTTCTTCTGTTAGGGTCAAGAAACTGACAGGTTTAAAATTTGTTCTGTTCTAAGCAAAATCTTAGAAAGATCCTGATGTGGATGTACATTACCTTCTGCCATGGGCATATAATGTTTCTCATTAGTACAAGCTCTCTATTAGAGGGTTTGTGTAGAGCCTAACCATTTTCCCCTGCAGATGGGATAAGCTATTATGTATTTTAAACCCTCAATATATTTAAAGCCTTTACATAAAGGAACAATCAGCATGACTTCGTATTTTTACTTGACACAGTGTTAATTTACAGTAGACAACTAAAGCTCATCTGCAGGCTAGTTAAGAAGATGGTTCTAACACATACAGATGCAATTAAAAATAGTTGTATTTATTTTGCCAAGGATTATGCAAAAACAACTGTTTTTCAGTTAAGCAACTGGTTTCACAATTAGCTCATGTAAGGTACTTTTAATATCAACCTTAGGGTAACTTGTTCAAGTGAACTTGAAACTGTTGGTTTTTTGGTGTTTTGTTTTTTTTGTTTGTTTGGGGGGTTTTTTTGCCCCTCCTTGGTCCCAATACATGTAATGGAACTTTCTGTGGTTTATATTAGAATTTATTTCTATTCATAGTCCTATGAATGATAAGTTATAGTAATCTGGTCACTGTAATCAATTCTAAAAGACTGTAATTTCAGCAATGTGTCTTTACTCATGCTAGAAGTCATTGCTGTCATCTTTTTAATGAAGTAAAGACAATGCAGCTTCATTACAAACAACTAAAGTGAGGGCTGTGCTCTGGAGTTTAGATGTTAGATTTCACTGTTGTATTTAACTTAGGCAAAATAAATAATCACTGAGAATTAAGCTTTTACTAACACTTTCAGAAAACGTTTATGCCTTCCTCTGATGATATTCTGATATCATTCCTGCCCCTGGCTCATATGTTCGAAAGAATCGTTGAGGTAAGCATCTGTTTGTTGTGCTGAATTATTAAGAAGCTTGCTTGTCTTACACAATAAATGTCTCTTGGATCCAGATGTTAAATGCTCTTGCTTCTTGACCCTTCATATGTGTATGAAAGCTTGCAATAAAGTTCAGGAAAACAGTGTCCCATAAAGTGTCCAGTGAGCACTAGACAGTTGGTTTTCATGCCAAAATATAAACATTAACCTTAGAGCTAGGGTTAATAAAAAATGGGTTTATTAGAACATGGGACAATACCTTAGCACATGTACACTGCCTAGAAATTTCCTCCAGTGTGATCAGTGCATTGTTAAAAATCCATGCCATTCTTTAGCCTGCAAACTTCAAAAACTTATTTTGTAATGTGGCATCCTCTTCCTTACACAAAACTAATTTTAAGTTGGTCCAGTTTACCATTGCTTTCAAAAAATTTCATTAAAGAGGAAGGGGTTTTGTTTTTGTAGAATTATCTTCCAGGAAACAGAAGTGGCTTTTAATGCCATTTCAGTGACAAACTTTGAAGTTCTCTTGGATCGCTTGTTTTACTGTATAGTGAAATCTGGGCCTTAATTTTTGAGAATGAGAAGGCTCAGGTTGTCTCAATACTGGCAGTTTGAGGACTTCTGAGCCAGTAGTTGAATGCTACACATTATTGAAAGGATGCAATTCCCTTGAACTACTTATATACTGCAGAGACACAGGTATTTAATTACTGCCCTTATTGAAGTTGAATTACTGCCTCTTCCTCAGGTCATATTGCAAATATATGTTAAACATTTATATAGGAAAGTAAACAGCATCTGTGCAAATGTGAAAAGACACATGGAACCAGAAATTATCTTGTGATTTCTGTTAGGAATCCTTAGCTTTCTGCCAAGAGTGTATGTATGCATCCAGAAATGTAGATATGTATATGTGTCATGTATATGTTCTGAAGATTGGGAGTAGAGCATAACTGAGATGTACAGGTGCCCCATGACTTTCAGCACTCTCTCCTGGTAACATCGATAGCAGTTCTACTTAGTGCCTGTTTTACTCCCTGGTCTTGCACCAGAAGATACTTCCAGAGCTTGTAACAGCTTTGCTCTTGATTATGCAGCAGAGACAGGCTGGGAACTTTTATTCTAAAGGATAAAATGGCAAGAGTGTTTGGATTGCAGTATTCCTCTGCTGTTTGAGGCCTGTACAAAATAGGCAGTTACTTGTATATTTACATGAGGAGTTGAGGCAGGAACACTTTGGGTAGAAAGGAGAAAAGATTTGTTACTGTTTGGGGTAGATGTGAACACAAGCTCTGTGAGAAGCAATCTTTAGAGTCCTGTTGTAAAGGTGATGTTTGCTGAATTTTGGCTTCCTCAGGAAGTTACAGGGGCAATGAACTTGACATGACAAATGGGTTCCCACCTAGCAAAGGCAGTTGCTGCTTAGTCCATCTGAACTGATACATTTGCTTTTAGCAGATGATGGCAAAACACAAGTGAAGGGGAAAAGTGATACATTAGCATGTCTTATGCAGAAAATGAGAGAATGAATGTCAGGGAATGAAGGAGTAGGTTATGGAGGAAGCAGAAGGATTAAAAACAGATGGGTATAAACACAAGGAGAGAAGTGATGTTAAAAAAATAAACCCAAACAAAATAGGAGAAAAAGGTTTTGCGTGTGGGGTGGATTGTGAAGCTTCTAGGCTCTTAACATAGAATACAGAACACAACAGGATTAAGTCTGCCTTCCTTTGTGTAGGTCTGAAGTGATGCAGAAATAAGTAGTGGCTCTGCTAGCATCTTCTAAAGAGCATCTTGATCACCTAACAACAATTCCTCTGCTAATGTCAGTTCTGTGAAATGAGAAGGAAAACCAGAGTGCAAGAGAACGGAAATGAAGTAATATAAGGCAGAAATCCCTACTGGACTAGTAAATAGCTTGTGCTAACTTTAAATGTAGAATTTCTTAGTACATAGCAAGGAGCAAACAGAATTCCAGTATTTTTAAATAAGCTTATTAAATATTTAAAATGGAGAAGTTCTGCTTTTCAATATTTTGCTATCTCTTGAGTCACTGGCATTGCCTTATTTGGCCAATTGCCCTTTTTGGATAGGGGCTTTTGTGCTAAGCTTGGAAGTCTTTGGCTCATGTACACCAGGCATGTCTTTCTACTAGGTCTTTTCAGTCCCATCTGAGTCTTGAGAATGCTGCAGAACTAGTCCAGAAGCTGAGAGGATTTCAGGTGGATCTTGCACAGTCCACGCTGCATAGGATATGTCATACATATACAGCTAGAATGCATTGTACTTCCTGTGTTTTCAGAGTGTTTACTTTCTTCTGATAGTGTGTGGTTCTGTGCCATGGAGCTCGGATAGGATTCTTTCAAGGGGATATCAGACTACTTATGGATGACCTAAAAACACTGCAGCCAACTATATTTCCTGTGGTACCAAGATTGCTGAACAGAATGTTTGACAAGGTAAGTGTGCAGACATATGTCTACACCTGTGCAGGGTTTTTAAGAAACTTCATGAAGCTTTTGCTGCCAGGGTAGGAGTAACTGTTGTGCTCCGAGATACTAAACTGGCATGCTAAAAATTTGTATTTCTCTTCCTAAAAGAGCTGCAAGTGTAGGAAGTAGTACTGGTTGCATTAAAACACTTTCAGGCAGCAAATACAGTATTTAGAAGTCTGGCTAGGGGACTTGGTTCTCTGTCTTGATTAATGACTTACTGTTTTGCTCTGAGCAAGTTATTTAAGTCCCATCTACAACATGAAAATGAGGCTTGGCATCTGTGTGCCACGCTTTTAGCATCTGACTCATGGAGTGGAATTTGCAAAGCAAGGTCAGGTGTTTGCCTATGTTTGCATGGGCACATACAAGTTTCCTACACAGTAGCCAGTGTGTTCTAGCTGGGAGAACCATAAACCAGCCAGGGAGGAGTGCTGGGGAGAATGTGTGTCAGTAGCCCCACTCTCCTGTGTGTGCTACTTGCCTGTTCGAGGTAATCTGAGATGGGAATTTGGAAGCAGGTTCGGTCTTGTACTTCTGATTTTAAGTTGTCTTTTTGGATATGGATGACTGACTCTTGTTATGATATAGCCAGAGGATTTAAAGGATATAATAAGTCCTGTGACTGCTAAAGAAATGACAGAGCTGTCTATGCTGTCTTAGCCAGGGCATTTCTCTGATCATGAGACTAGAGGAACAGCAAGTAACACATGGTTCTATTTGGCCTCAGCAATAAGGATTGATTTGGAAGGGAAGAATTCCTGAGACCAACCTTTAGTAGTTAAAATGTAGCACCTCATACTGCACACATATTCTGTACTGGAATTTGAGAAGCAGAGTCAAAGCTTGGGACTTTCTTCACGTGATGTCCTCTTGCTTGGAAAGTGTGGTGCCCTGAGGCTTTCACACTACTGTAGCACTGTTTCACCCTCACCCAGCCTCACAGTAACCTGGCAGTGGAGCAAGGGAGTTGAGGAATGTGAGTGGGGGGTGGGGGGGGGCATAATTCTGAAGAGCAGCTGGGTCTTCCTCTTTCCAGGTAAATATACTAATGTGTGGTTTGCTGTTGAGTCTGCTCTGTGGCTTCCTGCAAACAACTAAAAGGAGCCTTTGACAAGTGATCTGAAGTAAAAGTTTGTAAATGTAAGACAGATCTCCATTTGTGTGTTTCTGAAGCTACCTGCATCTCCTCAGAATGCCCTGTGTTACTTTACATGTTATGATAGGGTGCTTTTCCAAAAATGCTGAGGATTATGCTCAATTTAAATTTTGATGATACTAGAAGGGAAAAGTAAGCCATCCATTTTCATTCATACATTTTACTGAAGAAAACATACATTGAAACAGCATCACACAGGTATCAAGAATTAGGTAAGTGCTAATTTCAACTCTTGAACTGAGATAGAGGTCAAAATAAAAATCCACAAGTAGGTCTTACTAGAACTAAGATGCCTACCAATAAAGGTAGTTTTAATTTACTTAGTTTTCACTGTTAAGAGGCTCTATGCATGCATCTGTAAGAAAAAGGGCATGGTAGGTCATCTGCAAGGCTTCTAAACATAGTTCATCTTTCTTAATAGATTTTTGGACAAGCAGATACTTCATTAAAGAGGTGGCTGCTGGATTTTGCCTCCAAGAGGAAAGAAGCAGAACTCAGAAGTGGTATAGTTAGAAACAACAGTTTCTGGGATAAAGTCATCTTTCGCAAAATACAGGTATGCTTGAATGCCTCTGAGTTGAAGTTTACAATTACTGAATTTCGTATGAATGATTATAATCTGGTATGGCTTTCATCACTGATTAAAGACTACCTGGCTACTCAGAATAAAAATCAGAGCTGTCTTCTTATTTTCAACCTCATCTTTTCAATTCCCTTAGTTCTCATAGTATCAGCTAACTGTATTAAGGAAGTTACTCTAAAAGTCTGGTGCTTCTTTCTTACCACTTTGAAAGCAAACACTGTCCTTCTGAAGGAGGAATGCTAAATATGACACAGTGCCACCTGTAGCCCCTACTGTCTCCTCCCTGTTGGTTACTAGTAAGTTATGCCTGCTGTTACATCTGACACTCACTTGCTATGGCCTTAACCTTGGTTGTACAAAATGCCCCTGTGGCTGCTTTATATAGCATTCAGGATGTATGAGAAGCTGATAGAAGGCAGTTAAAAATAAAGCCATTGCTGTAAGGCCATGGCTTAAGCTCTTCAAACTTCTGGCGGAGTCTGCATTGCAGTGACACGACAGCATAGTCTGTATAGATACTGTTTGTTTGAGAGACCATGTCTTTCAGCCATTAATGAGACTAAAAACACTGCAAGAAAGACAGCTTGCAATAGCAGACTAAACTTTATTCTCTAACACTTGTGGGTGGTACTGTAGGTGAACAATGGCTGAGGGTGGAATAGAAGACTACTCTGGAAATATCTCTAAAATGCTTTTGGTGTCCACAGTATCTTGTGTTTGTTGTAGGCAAGTTTGGGAGGAAAAGTAAGACTGATGATTACAGGAGCAGCACCTGTATCTGCAAGTGTACTGACCTTCCTGAGAACAGCTCTTGGTTGTCAGGTGAGTTGCCCAGCCTTAATCTTAAAACATGAAGATTTTAATACCTGGTTCCAGTTTTGATGTTAGAGCATTTCTAGTAGTCTGATTATATGAATAACTCTCTGGTATTCTTGAAGACTACACAAGTGCATACTCTTTTCTCAAGTTTCTCTCTGTTCCCTGACTTTTCTGTATTCACCTCAAAGTCTTTTAAATAAAGCAACCAGCTGACCTGTCTTAAAGGGAAGATTTTTTTGGTAGGCTACTGTAAACAATAAATTGCATATCTGGATTAAGTTTGTGGTTTGCTTTGCCTGCACAAGTATTTGTAACTACTATAGAGAACCTAATAATCCATGTGTTGATATTGTAGTATTGTTGCTTTGAAGATGAGATTGGGGTGAATCAGTTTGCACATACTGCATTTATCTTCAGAGCCTCTTCAAAGTATGTATTTTGGAGGTGAAATCTGAGTGATGATGGCACAGAATGGAACAAATGTGTTGAAATAAAACAAATTTCAAGTATGGAAAACAAAAATACTGTAAAATATCAGGCTTCTATAACTTCTTGAAGTTTTTCAGTGGAGTGCTGGTGTAACTATGCACTTTGCATAGAACAAACTATCTTCTTTATAATAATCACAGAGCTGGGATGGGATGTAGGGATTCCATTCCTGGTGGTCTCAGACAAACCTGTCTTTAAAGTCTGTGAAGTCACTGCTAGTGCTATTGTTCTTTACTTCTTTTTCTTGCTTCCTCTGTTGCTTTCCTTTTTAATCTAAACAGGTATCACAAGCTACGTGAAAATGAGAAAGACTTTGAGTAAATACTGGGACTGAATATGGAATATAAGCACTTAAAATTGTGTGTTGTGATAAAACTAATATAGTAGTATTCTTTTTAGAAGATGCTGGGAATTTTGTTATACTCAAATTTAAACAACTAGGGAAAAAGAAATAAAATTAATTTCATTTTAATGAAGAAACTATGTTGAAAAGTAGTGGTCTTAGATAATATTTTGATTTCACATTCTAGTTCTATGAAGGTTATGGACAGACTGAATGTACAGCTGGATGCTCCCTGTCATTGGCTGGTGACTGGACAGCAGGTATGATGTTTAACAGTCTGCCCGTCAAACTTCAAGGTGCTGAAATTTTTCAGAGGTCCCTGATTACATTTTTTCATCTTCAGTATCATGGAGGATAAGATTGGTTTTCTTTTAAGTGAAATAAAGTTTTGAAGAGATCCCTTGAAGTTTCTACCCATAAATAGCTATGAATGTGCTGGAAATTTAAATGGCATTTTTTGGTGTTGGAATGAACAGTCTGCACTTGTCAGCTGTTACATGTCTACCTCCCGAACTGAAATAATATTGATAATTGACCCTATAGTGGGACTTCTGCTGCTTAAATATGTCTGTAGAGTGAGGATCTTGATTACAAGGAAAAGCTGTTCGAATGAACCAAGTACATGCTTGTAACATTCTGTGGATATCTGAGAATTTAATGTTTCGGTGCCAGCAAATCTAAGCTACCAGAAATCAGTTTTCTATCTTTCTTCAGTGTATAACCAGCTTATTAAGCATCTGACTAAAAAGCAGTCCAGGCTATTGAGGTGTTACTCTATTGAATAGGTCATGTTGGAGCACCAATGCCATGCAATATCATCAAGCTTGTTGATGTACAAGAAATGAATTACTTGGCTGCCAAAGGAGAGGGTGAGGTAAGTAATTTCAGAAGGTCATTATGAGCCTCTTGTGAAATCTTGGAAAATGAGGGGTTTTTTACTGAAATAACAGCGTTTAGTAAAAGTGCTGAAATCTAGCTACTATAAGTATCTAAAATCTTAGGTGCCTGCATGCAATATCAGTTAATGATTCACAGAAGCAAACCAGGAAATAGTATATTGGAGGGGACAAGAAACAGCTTACGTAGTAATGTGTTATCCCACAGTATATATGGTTGTATGACCACCATGCCATCTTCCAGCTGTAGGATAGCCATCTCATTTATCCTTCAGCAGAATGATAGCAAGAGAACTTCTCTCCCACCCTATTGCCAAGTTCTGGAAAGCAGCTGATGCATGTAGTTGGTTTCCTAGCTTGTGCTGTGTGAGATAAGGTAATTTAAAGTGGCTGGAACTCTTTTAAGAGAAATGGAGATAAAATGCCATGAAGGCAGCTGATGATTTGTGATGACTGCCTGCACATTTTTCTGAATTTTTTTATGCAGCCAGCACAAATTGAACATGCATTTTGAGGACTCAGCTTTGTGTGTAATGCTATAAGCCATCTTCTAAAATACTTTTTCCAAGTAAAATAGATACAGATTGAACTTTGTATATGCACTTTGAACAGATGTCCACGTAGTAATTTACTTTCCCCAAGCCCTGAAAGCAAATTAACTGTGTTGTCCTTCATATGCTTTTGAGAAGCTTGAAGGTAGCTGAGGAGTGAGAAATGGCTAAGTTAAAAAGTAGCTTAAGCAAGCAGCTCACTTGACTACAAACAACTTCATTTTGGTTGTAGTTTGTATGAGGCTAGAGAAAAATCATTGGGCTTTAATTCACAAAAATACTCAAGGATTTTGTTGGGCTTGGTGGTGAGAAACTGCAAGTGGAGAGCAATGTTAAAATTCTTTACTGTCTTGTATATCATCCCATATTTAGTTTTCATCAGCAATTTTTGCTTCACTTTAAGTATGTTTTTAAAGCCTGGTCCACTAGAGGAATTGAGTGAAAAGTCTTACAATAAGGAACAGTTAAGTAGTGTTTTTTAAAAACAAAAAACAACAAACAAAAAAAACCAACAAAACCCAAAAAAAACCGTCCTAAAAATGTTTTGCTTGCATTTGTTGTGAAAGTTTGCTGCATTAGGAGTCACTCTGGACCAGAATAAAAATTTTAACCCCTTAATATATCAGGGTTGTCTTGCTCACTATTCTGAATATACCAAATAAGTGTTGTAACTTATTTAACAGAACTTGAAGCCCGTGGCTATGGAATTGGCTCTCCTTATCCATTTGCCTAAAATAAATCTTCCTCTATATTGTTTGCTTTTTGGCTGGGTTAAACATTTCTAGTCTTTCTTTGAGAGTAAACTTTCCATATTCTCCCCTCTGTCAGCCTTGCTTTTCACTTTTGCCAGTTATCCACACCAAGAAGGGTAAACTTGTGAATAGAATTCTATATGATCACATGCAAATGAGGTCTTAGTGCCAGTTAGCAGGACACAGATAAATGGTTTGCTGTCTCTACTGGGAAAAGGTGTCACCTAGTGCCTTCCTGTGATTGTAGGAGCCATGAAAAATTAAACATTTGATTGGTCAGACTTTGACTTGACTGAGACATGTAGAGTTCTCCCTTATTCATATTCTTCCACATAGGCTCTGTTTTAGAACAAAAATTACTTGTTTTGTAAAATATGACTTTGGGTTGGTCCCAAGTTTGGTACTGTCTCTACAGGGTAATCGGAAATCTCACTAACACTCATCTCCCTTCTGTCCATTTTGCAGTTGTACTAATCCCCTAGAATAATAGATGGCCTAGTATTTTACCAGCCTTTACTGATATTTATTATCCATTTGGCCTTAATTTAAAACTGCATTTTCTATCCCATATCTAGATTTCTTTCTAGAATTCTGATACTATTGCCCAGACCAAATCCTTCTTACTGTGTCCTGTTGTCATGTGTGCCAAACCACTCCTATGCTAGTGTAATGATTTGACTCCTTTGTTGCTTCTGAGGATTCTTTTGTAGAGGCTTTTGAGGTTTTTAGACTCCTGATTCCCCAACAGTTGTGTACAATGAGTATCTTTAATTTTTGCTTCAATCTTGTTTCTTTCCTATCTCCATGTTCTCATGTCTAAGGAAGATTTTCCATAGTCCTCCTGATCCTTAAATAACAAGAGTTGTATAATGTGTCCCCCCTCTCTCCTCACCAAGGGAAAACTACACAACCTTGGGTGTTATATTGAAAATACTTAAATTTGGGATTGTCTCTGGATGGTTCAGGCTCTGTTCGGTGTTCTTGAACAGTTGCTTTACTTATGTTCTCTTACTGACAGATATTCTATTAATTGTTTTAATTTAGCTTGTCTGACCTGTTTGTGGCAACCTCTTCATCTCTAAAGCTTTAATCATGTTGGTCCTTTCCTCATATCTTATAAGCATGTTTTTTGATCCTAACAATTCCCATGCATCCAGTTATGTTCAGAGAAGTTGTTCTTAGTTTTCTACTTGTTACACACATACATGCAAACTTCAATTTAGTGAAATTACTGGGTTCCTTTATAGAAAAATCTTGAGTGCTCTACAAAAGTATCACTTGCTTGATACACAGCTTTCCCCCCACACACTAGTTTTAGTACAAAATGCACCAAAAGCTGAAATGAACATCTTGCCAGGCTGAGGGGTAGTATTTCTGGATCCAGTAAGATTTTTTCACATAAATAAAAACTTATTTTTTCTGATAAATTCATATTATTCAAATAGCGGGGAGGAGTACTGCTGCAAGACTGCAAGAGAACAAATGCGTCCAATGGCTTCTTATACTTCACAGCAATGAAAAATGTCAGGTCTCCAAAAACCATGATTCTGTGCAAACACATTAACTTCATCTTGTCTTTTTAAGTGGGGGTTATTGAGAACCATCAGAGAAAGCATTTGTTGCAGACAGTGAGTGTAAACTTTCCTTCACTGTAGCATGCATTAACAGACTGCTATTTTCAGGTGTGTGTAAAAGGGCCAAATGTGTTTCGTGGCTATTTGAAAGACCCAGAGAAAACAGCAGAAGCTCTGGACAAAGATGGCTGGCTTCATACAGGGGATATTGGGAAATGGCTACCGGTAAGCTAACTTATATTGCTGGGATGGCACTTATGTAGGTATTAGCAGTAATTTAACATATAAGGTAGAAAACATTTGGTCTTTAACAGAATGAATTAGGTGAAAAACAAGTATTTGAGAAGGAGGATAATCACTGTTGTAGCTAAATCTATGTGCCTGAGGCTAAAAATGTATTGGCAGTACCAGTCCTGGGGCTTTCCCTAGTTTAGATTAGATGGATGCATAACCTATTCTCTTCTACCATTAGTTTGACTGTACTCTGGCTTTAGCACAGTTTTACTAAGCATGCTTAAGTTGTGTAGACTGGTCTTTTA
This sequence comes from Xenops minutus, assembly GCA_035221455.1. Taxonomy (NCBI): domain Eukaryota; kingdom Metazoa; phylum Chordata; class Aves; order Passeriformes; family Furnariidae; genus Xenops; species Xenops minutus. The sequence goes on along the minus strand of JAWWEE010000122.1, from coordinate 41,392,686 downwards.
CTTGAAGTGCCTCTTCTGAGTGAAAGCTATTTCTGTCAACAGAATGGTACGTTGAAAATCATTGACCGGAAAAAACACATATTTAAGCTAGCCCAGGGAGAGTACATAGCACCAGAGAAAATAGAGAATGTGTATCTGAGGTGTGAAGCACTTGCACAGGTGTTTGTCCACGGAGAGAGCTTGCAGGTAAGCATTTTTCAGGTAATTAAAAAAAAAAATACAAAAGGAGATTGCAGAAAACAGTTCCTATCTTCCTTCCCCCAACCCCTTACTTTGAGACTGAAATCTTAAATTTTTATCTTAAATTTTTACCATTACACATTTTGGTTCTGAACGGACTCCAGCAGTTAGATAGCATGTTTCTGGAGTTAGTGTCAGACCAAGTAGCGGAGCTGAACTAATCGAGTATTAATGACTATATATAAATTACTAAGTATGGGCGGGAGGGAGAACAACAACAAAAAAATACAAAAACCCCCATCCATGACACCAAGAAAACCTCCAAGATATCCAGGGTCTTTCAAGTGTAAAATAGAAGTGTGGGTCTTAAGAGTAATTCTCTCAAGTGCAAACTTCTGAACTGCACTCCTGTGTTCAGGTAGCAGAAAGCTGCTGACTTTACAGCAGGATCAGAAACATACTCCAAAACCTAACTGACTAGTAAGAAATGTTTAGGAAGCAAAGTGCAGGCTTAGAGAAAAAAAAGCTTGACAAAAATTCCTTTTTAGGCCTTCTTGGTAGCTATTGTGGTACCTGATCCTGACACTCTGCACAACTGGGCCAAGAAAAAGGGAATTGAAGGCTCCTATCAAGAGCTATGCAAAAACAAGGTGAGGCATATCTAACTAAACAGCAGTTCTGCATCTGTTTCTTCAAGTTGATGCTTGTACAGGCACGAAGCTATATAATGTGTTCCTGTTATCCACAGGACGTCAAAAAATTCATTCTGGAAGACATGGTGAGAGTTGGGAAAGAATCTGGTTTGAAGTCATTTGAACAGGTAAGATGTTTGTGAGAACCAAACACCTAATTCTTCAAATTTCTCAGCATTAGTATAATTTGATTTTCCAGAAAATTCTAATTTGCATCTGATAAACTTTATAAGTGATGGGCTTTGTTGTGATGTCTGAGCAAGTTTTGAATAGCCTTGTCTATTTCAAGTAATGCAGCTTGGCTTGTAACTTTTTGTTTTCCAGGTGAAAGACATCGCCCTGCACACTGAAATGTTTTCTATTGAAAATGGCCTGTTGACACCAACACTGAAGGCAAAGAGACCAGAACTGAGAAAATATTTCCAGTCACAGATAGATGAACTGTATGCGAATGCCAAAATGTAACTGCAAAGAGAATGAGAAAAGTGGCACACATCTGATGTCTACTGTTGGCCTTCATATCTGTATTTTGACTACAGCAAACATAGGGAAGGAAACTGTGCAATCATTAGCTTGTACAAAAATGGGTACTTGCCATAGGAACACTGAAGAAATGGAACACTGCCTTACTGTCAAGTTGTGTTGCATACTGTTTTTATGGTGACCTACAATTTCCAAAAAGAGCCTTAACTATAAATGGTAACTATATGTAAGTTATTTAAGATATCCTTGGCCAAAAATGGGACTTGCCTTCACCAAGGAGCTAAGGTTTTATTGCCAGCATGTTTGCTGTCTGCAGTGTGTTTTGCAGTTGTCAATTCCACAAAGGATTTGGCAGCCATTGGCAGCCATGAAAATGCCTCTAAGTATCTTGCATTCTCAGAAAAATTATATGTTTTATTCAAAAAAAACCCATCACCCAACCACCAAAAAACCCCAAACCCTTACAGTTGTATAGCTGGCATCACATCTTTCATTAGTCCTAATATTTACTGGGGCAAGACATCTGAGTTTTTTATCTGCAGCCAGTTCTGAGATGTACTTTTATAAGGTAGAAGTCAGCACCCCACACAAAGGAAACTGGTGAATAGAAGTTCCTCAGAGCAAGTCTACGTATGTGGTTCTGCCCTGAAAGTGTGGATATGGTTAAATCAGCAAGTGTAGCCTCTGCTACGTTATCACGATTCCGGAGCAGTGCCAGGCTTGCAAATGAGCAGACCCTAACTCTGGCAAGAACACTAGAAACTTAAAACCATTCAGAGGCTGGGCTAAGCTAACAGTCAGGGTAAACATTGTACCTGTACTAGCCACTTGTTTCCCTGTAATAACCTTGTATTTAAAATGCATTTTTTAAAGAAATGTGCCAGGTCCTCTGTAAGTGGAAGAGCTTCTGACATAACCTCTGTTTTCTGTGCTTTATGTATGAGCCACTGACTATTCTTCACTGAATAGCAAAATAGGTCAGGTAGAATGTTTTTGCCTGATGCTTTGCAGCAATTGGAAGTATTTATATATGCCAACAGAACTGTGTGTTGGCTCAGGATATGTATTTGTTCAGGGATAAAAACCTAATTCCCAGATAAATTGCAAAATAACTAGTTACCTTTTGTTTGAGAAATCAGCAGAAATAAGCCTTATTACAGCATAAGTCTTTTGCTATCCTTAACAGAATTGGTTTTGCATTAGCATTCATTGCTGTTTTTTGAAAACATGGATATATGTAAAATACAAGCACAACAAGGTTTGCACTAAGATTTGTGTGTGATTGTAATGCACTACTCTGTAGCATAATTTCATATGTGTGTGCAATTAAGGTACACAAATCCAAGTCAACTGTTAGAGCAGTAGTTTGTTACATTGGAATTCAGATGATTGCTTAGTGTTGGCTATTTCTATGTTTTTATAAAACCAAAACAATTTTCCAAACCAATGAAGGAAACCAAAATAAATATTTCTGCATTTCAACTCCCTGAGGTGTTTGTTTATCAAAGAAAAATGCTGATAATAAGCCCAGCTATAATTTGCTAACTGACAAGCTGTAAAACTGCTGCTATGAACGTACTAAATACAGTATAAAGGCTGGTTGTTTACACTTTTACTTTTGGAAAAGTAACTTTTTATGTTTAAGTTTTTGGCCAATATTTGTAAGAAAGGGATGCTATTGTATGTAACTTGCTCTTTCAGTATATTCCTAAACAAACAAATCTTTAATTTTTTTGTCTGTCTTCAGTATGGTTTTCTGGCAGTTGTTTTTTTACCATCATCATAAATTACTTGAGTAAAAACTGGAGTTTTCTTAAACTCTCATGTAGCTCCTGGGTGGTAGTGGTTTTCCTTATTCCTGCCCTTACACTGTGCATCTGGCTGTAATCAGGGGTATGGTATAAAAGATTTCATGGGCCAAGTTACCACACCAAGGCAGATAAGCATCACCAGCAGAACACTGTTTAGAGCTCCATGTGAACGCAGATGTCAGTGTGAGATACTAAGCACACTTTTATGGTTCTAGCCAGGGTAGACTCTTCTCTTAGTAATTTTGTATGTTGCTTTATACATCTCTTCCACACCGAAGGAAATCCAAACCAAGTTTTTGTCACTTATTCAATACCATATTCAAGCACGTGTCTATGCTGCTTGGAAAGACAGTGAAGTGTCACCACGCCTCTCCTAATGGAGATAGCTCAGAGATGGAGGAAAGCTGGATATGAGGTTTATGATAGTACATTCTATTAAAGAAACCTTTCTGGAAGAGCTGTGTTATCACTACAGAAACAAAGCTGTGCTGTTTTATCTTTGCCTCGTGGACTGCTAAAGCAGGCTGGGTGCTGTAGCCAGCAACTTAGGAGTCTAAAGAGAACTTGCCACTTGTTAATCGCAAAGTGATTATGTCACTGTGTTAGGGCTTACTGGGTTAGGTAACAGTGGGTAGGGGGGCGTGTTAGTGTGAGCAGCAGATGATCCTTGGAGCAACACCCGGCCCTGTGGATGAAGAGATGTGACATCAAAGGGCCACTCAACTAGCGAGGCTTTTGGTGAATTGCTAAACCTCCTCTTAACAAGTTAATTGCTGAGTAAATTAATTGCCAGAGACGGAATTCAAATTTTTCAAGGTAAAGCGTACTTTTTTTTTCGCACACTGTTATAGCGAGTACTATTTTTGTGTGCTTTAAATTAATTTATTACCTGCTGCGCGCTCCTGGTCTTTGGTTTCAGGTTATCTTTACAGAAGCGATTTCGGTCGGTTGTTTCTCCAGATGCACAGCAGCTGGAAGGGGGAGAGGGGTAGGAAAAGCGGAGTTTAGTGAGGGGGGCTGTGTTTTGGGTGCTTTTCAGTCCGGCAGTGTAGTGCAGGCAGCCCGTGCGGAGCGCTGTGCGGGCAGGGCGGGAGCGGCGCTGCCAGGGTTCCTGTTCCGCCGCCGGCCCCTCCCTCCCTGCCTGCCTTCCTTTCCCGTCCTTCCCAGCGGCGGGAGGCGGGAGGGTGTCCCGAGGGACGGGGTGGCCGGGAGCGGGGTCTGTCCTGCCCCCTTTCACCCTGCCGTGGGTCGGCCGAGCGCGGTGGGCCCGCTCCGTGCGGCAGCACCGCCAGCCACAGCCCCGAGCGCCTGTGTGGGTCTCATTCTGTGCGCCTGGCTGGCTGCCGGCACACACAGGCTGGTGCGTCGGGGTGGGGGCATGAGGCGGGTCTGCTCGTGAGGCGAGCCGGGCAGGCCTGCGGTGGCGGAGGGCTGGCACACGGGAAGGGGCCTCGGCCTGCACACAACAGCAAAATGCCCTCGAAGAAGAAAATAAAGAGGAATCACACGAGCTCTGAATTACGGGTAGGTGTTGCTGGGTTGGGCGGCATTCGGGCCAGGCGGTGTTGTGTTTGTGTAAGGATGTCCAGGGGAGGGCGGTGAAGGGGGAGAAGGGCCTGGAGCCGTGTGGGGAGAGGCTGAGGGGTGGCACAGGATGGGCCAGTGGCTGTCGAACAGGCCAAGGTTTAAAAACAGCCTCCTAAGAGAAAACAGAACGGCTCCGAGAGGAAATAGTCGATGTGTCTGTGTTTGGTGCCATAACAGAACTTGTGGGCTGAAAAGCTCGGGAAGCTGGTGTTTTCTGGTCATAATTCACCCTCCACGCACACACACAAATTAAGGTGGAAATTCACAACTGTTTCATAAATCCGTGTCATTCTCCTTTACCCTTCTGTTTTACAGAAGTGCCTGTGTAATCCTTAAACATTCCACGTTTTATAAGAAGTTACGCTATAGCTTTCCATTTTTTTAAAGTGAAAAAATTCAATTGGGCAAGAATGAAAATGTATGTAATAAAGAGATGAAAGAAGAAATATTTTAATGCCTGAAAAGAAAAAGGTCACAGATCATAGAAACCAGGTATTAGACTGTTATAAGATTTCTAAGCTTGTATACTTATTTTTATCAAATAAGACAAAGCTCACACTAGAGCGCAGTATCAAATAGCAGAATGTACACATTTTATACCATCGCTTCTCTTGGGGGGAAAAACTCATAGCCTGAGGAACAATTAGGCTTCAAATATTTTATGCCATAGCTCAGAAATTAATATGGTCCTGGTTAAATATATTTCTAGTCAAATGTTCTTGAAATTCATTGTCACATTTAATCTGTTGTACACTCAAAAAGCTGGATAATCTATCTGAATTTCATACCTATCCAGGAACACAGAGCCAATTTCAGTCTTCGCTGGAAATCAGTTCCCCTTGAAGAACCAGATGTCTCAAGGATATTGAAGGTAGCAGAAACAAATCAACTTGAGGAGCTTGATGATTCCTTTGGTCAGTATTAACTTGAATGTCATTTAATGTATGATTTTCACAAACAAACCACATGCACAAAATAATGCTTGCCTAGGAAAAGGTATTGGTTCTTTGCCAGAGAAAGTAGTGGGTTGGAGACACAGAGTTTTTGTTCTTTTCTCTAATTTAGGAAGCAACAAGAATAATGCTGTAATATGTACAGGCAAAAGTTAATAGAAAAATACTGTCTGTTTCAGTTTTATAGCCTGAATGGTAAAATTTCATACATTATAATATTGTAGTTCCATAAGAATTTGCACATAAACCCCAAAGTTCAACATCTTAAGTTATTCTCCATTAAGTTATGAACTGAAAATTTTGCTATTCTAAGAGTATTCATGGCAGCAAATTTGGACATTCACAGGGATGTTGTGCCACTTTCAGATGTTATTTAAAAAATAACATAAAAACATAAAATTTTCTGTGTGGAATTAAAACCCCTTCTGTACTTTATATTGGGCTTCTGTAATGAGGCCTCAGTATACAAGCAAAGAATCAATTTAGGTGAAGTAGGTGCTCCTGCGTGAAGTCCTCTGCTATTATATGTATGTGAATATTTGAAAAACTGTGTAATTAGAGGTTGTAAAGAAAATGCTAAGAGCTGTTTCTCAACTGCAGTAGTTATTACTCTTAGAAAAATATGGAAATATATGTGTGACTACTAGAAAGAGCATTGGAAATGAGCTATAAAGAAAAATTTAGCAAAAGTGTTATAAGGGCAAGGCTGCAAAATGAAAAGCTCTTCTTTTCCTCACTTCTGTGCTGTGTATTTAGACGATAAAAAGAATGCCCACTGTAGATGTGAACTAACACAAAATTTTTGTGGCAATGTGCTTGAAAAAAGAATTTCATATTACAGAAGGCATGCTAAAATCTTTAAGTTCCGAGAGTTCTAATCTGTTTTGGTAGCTACCTTCAAGAATTCTACATTTACAAATATTCTGTAGCAGCTGTAACCACCTTCTTAGAATGTCCAATAAAGTATCTTAAAATCTATACTAAAAAAAAATTTAGAAAGCTGTTTAAATCTGTAGGTCTATGTATGCTCTCAAAGAGAGATTTTAAAGATATTGTACAAAATATTTCGCTTGCTATAAGACGTGTACATGCTGAGCTTTCCTGCACCTTTGGTTTCAGTTTGTGAAGAAATAGCAGGAGGATGGGGGCAGAAACTAAAACTTTTCACTATATATTTTTTCCTAATCCTCAAATAATACTTTTAGCAAAACTTCCTTTTTAGTAGTTAGTAAACCACAAGTATTCTTACTAATTGCTTAGCAATACTTCTTGCCTTAAGAGATGGGAGCGCTTGTCATGCAGTTTATTTTCTGTTCTTTATAGATCACCCTTTGCACAGTACTGCTGTGGATGCTTATGGAGAGGAACATTCAGAAAATGAGTCAATTGGTCATGTTTCAATACCACAAAGGCAAAATACAGAAAGAAGGTCTGGTGAAAAAAAATAAAATTGTCAGCATTTAATTTAATCTTTAGATTAAATGGGGAAAATGTTCTGAATGTTGTTTCCCTAGTTCCTTATTAAACAGATGCTTTAATTTAAAATTTTCCAGATGAGAAACCAAAAGAGTGAGTGAGTGAGTCTGAAGATTGTGGGAAAGAAATGGTAGAATAAATCTGAGTCTGCCTTCTGTAAGCAGTACAGTGATTTAAGTTTTTATATGTAAGGATTTTTAAAATGGCTCTGTAAGGTATTCATTAGTTCTCTAAATACTGATTTCTGAAGTTAAAAGGTGGAAAAATTGAAAAACTAGTAGAAGCCAGTTAAATGATATGTAACTAAGAAAATTATTTTAAAAATACTTTAATTCAATTTTTTTAATATTTCTCCTTTGTTAAATCAAATCTAAATCTGCAATAGTTCTTATTTTAATTAAATAGCAAGACAATAATAGTACTTGTATGAAAGTATGTTGTGAGAGCATTGTTACTCTGATTTGCAACCCCACCTCTCCCCAGCAAAGCCCTCTCCAGTCATGCTAAAATATCCTCAACAAAAATTTTGTCTGTTTCCAAGTTTCTGCTCAATGCACCATGGCTATCCCAGTGTCAGTCATGAGGGTTGCTGCTGAGAGATAAAGGTTCCATTCCTTTACATGCCCATGTGTAATTTTATGTAGTCTATATGGGAAACACAGACTAAGTGACATAGCTAGACAAAATCTTCCCCAAAATACACGATTTTGATGTACATATGGTGAAGATCATTCTTTCTTGGTGTATAGTAGTGTATGTTTTGCTTTTCCTAGTAAAAAAATGCATCGCTCAAAGACCTCTGATGGTGATGTGCAGATATTCAAGACAGCTGTTGCTGGAGGTGGACCCCTTAAGGAGTCTGTGGTACAGAAAAAGTTGCATGAGTATTATCAGTCAATTTAATTTTAGCTTACTTGATGCTATGCCTGCATTAGAGGGTGGGGTGAGAGGAAGACCTTTCATTTGTTTCTTAGTACTACCTTAGTACTTAATCATATCCAAAGTAATCAATCCTGGTATTCCTGTGAGATGGCCAAGTAAAATGCTTAAAATTACAGTAATTGAGGAATGTAATATAATAGCCAGATGTTCTGGATCCTGTAGCCTATTCTCTTGCTCATTTGGGAATATGTTCTTTCCTTCTTTCAAGTATCTTCTTTGTATCTAGAATATAGGTGCTTGAAGAATGGTGTACTAGATGGAATATGAATCCTTTGTGCTTGTTCAGTACTAAAGCAAAACAAATTTATGAGATAAAATTAATTTTGAATATGTGTTAGAATTAAAAGCCATTCAGTTTCAAATGAGTGTTTTTGCACACTTATTCTACATTTATTAAAAATGCTCTTGAGCCCACTTAGCTTCCAAACATACAGAGGGAGTTAACCATCTGCAGGCTTGAAAGTAGACCTGTGATAAAAGAAGCTGTGCAGTAGTTTGTATAAAAGTTTTTTACTTATTGAAATTTATTGGAATTACTGAAAATGATGTTGTAAAATGCAGCACAGAATGTTAGTCTTTCATTAGTAAACTGGGTGTATGCAGCACTTTTGTAGAAGTGCTGTTGGTGTCACAAAGTAGTCAAAGTAGAGAAAGAATTGGGATGGAATGTGGGTGGAAGGGAAGGTGAGTAGGCACTGTTGGTCAGAAAAATGTTAATTCTGGGCAATGACTGTGCTGAACTGAGGGTCCTTATGCTCCTTAACATGTTTCTCATCCTGCTGCATGGGCAGTGGCCAACATGTCAGTTGGTCAGTGCAGGCAGGCAGCCGCTGTCCCACAGCAGTGTGGTCACTGTGCTGGGATTCTGGTGAAATAGGCCTATGTAAATGTTACTGATGTTTCAGCCAGGAAATGCTTTCCTGCATTCTGCCTAATTGCAATCTCTCAGAATTTTAAATTAATAACAAGTGTTTATTTTGGAAGTTAATCTGCTTTTTTTATCACAGAAGGCTCTGAATGCTACTCAATTCCAGGTGAAAAATAGGCAGCCTTCAGAGGAGAACAGATCAGAAGATCCTTCTGGTAAAGTAGACTTTTCAAAACTCCCATATAGCTTTTCCCTATTCAACATGAATGTGTTTCATGATCTTAATTTCTGGTGTCTAGCAACATACTCTTGGAAATAAGGCAAAATAGGAAGGCATATGCCCCGTGGAAGCCAGGTCAAGTGACATGGGAAGAATTCAGAGATGATGCTTGCTGCTGTAGGGAGAAAATTCATGAGGCCAGAGCTCAGCTGGAGTTGAGGCTGGCCAGAAATGTGGGAGACAATGAAAAGAGTTTTTTCAAATACATTAATGGCAATAGGCAATATAGAAATATCATTGGCCTGTTACAGGATGAGGATGGTCACCTAACAAACAGGGACAGAGACAGGCAGAGATGTTTAACACTCTTTGCCTCTGTCTTCAACATGAATGAAGGACCAAAGGGATGTCAGTGCTCTGATCTGGAGGACCGTGACTGCGAGAATGACCAACTCCCAGTCAGCCTTGAAATTGTGCAGGATCTGCTGCTCCAGCTGGATCCCTACAAATCTATGGGGCCTGATGGGATTCATCCCAGAATCCTCAAAGAGCTGGCTGATGCCATGGCAAAACCTCTCAATGATTTTTGAGTAGTCTTGGGAATCTGGAGAGGTCCCAGCTGACTGGAAGATGATGAACATTGTCCAGATTTTCAAGAAGGGCGAGAAGAAGGACCCCAGAAACTACAGGCCTGTCAGTCTCACTTCAGTGCCTGGTACAGTTATGGAGAAGATTATTCTGGGAGGTATTGAAAAACACTTGAAAGACAACACAGTCATCAGTCACAGCCAACTTCATGAGAGGAAGCCTGATTTCTTTTTATGACAAGGGAACCCACCTAGCTGATCAAGGGAAGCCAGCTGATACAATCTTTGTGGATTTCAGTAAAGCTTTCAATACAGTGTCTCACAGGATCCTTCTGGACAAGATGTCCAGCAGGGCTGGATAAACACCTCATGTGGTGGGTGAGCAATTGGCTCACAGGTTGAGCACAGAGGGTAATGGTGAATGGGGTGACATTAGACTGGTGACCTGTCACTAGTGGGGTTCCACAGGGCTCCATCTTAGGCCCTGTGCTCTTCAACATCTTCATAAATGACTTGGACGCAGGACTGAAAGGGATACTAAGCAAGTTTGCAGATGACACAAAACTGGGAGGAGCTGTTGACTCCCTCGAAGGCAGGGAGGCCCTGCAGAGAGACCTCAACAAATTAGAAGGCAATCACCAACCATACAAGGGAATCACAAAGAACAAGGGGAAGTGCTGGATTCTGCACCTGAGATGGGGCAATCCTGGATGTACAGACGGACTGGGGAAGGAGATGCTGGAAAGCAGTGCCACAGAAAGGGACCTGGGGGTCCTGGTCAATGGCAAGTTGAATGTGAGTCAGCAGTGCCCTGGCAGCCAGGAGGGCCAACCCTGTCCTG
>JAWWEE010000122.1:41357335-41381946 GCA_035221455.1 Xenops minutus | reverse complement strand
GAATGAGATGCTGGAAAGCTGTGCAATGGATAAGGACCTGGGGGTCCTGGTCAATGGCAAGTTGAATGTGAATCAGCAGTGCCCTGGCAGCCAGGAGGGCCAACTCTGTCCTGGGGGGCATCAGGCAAAGCATCACCAGCCGATTGAGGGAGGGGATTCTGCTCTGCTCTGCACTGGGGTGGCCTCACCTCAAGTTCTGGATGCAGTTTTGGGTGCCACAGTGTAAGAAGGATATGAAGGTATTAGAAAATGCCCAAACAAGGGCTATGAATGTGGTGAAGAGCCTTGAGGGTGAGCTGTGTGAAGAGTGGCTGAGATCACTGTTCAACCTGAAGAAGTGACTGAGGGGAGACCTTGTGAGGGGAAGAGGAGGGGCAGGCACTGATCTCTGTGGTGACCAGTTGAGAGGACCCAAGGGAATGAAGTTGTGTCAGAGAAGGTTTAGGTTGGATATTTGAAAAAAGTTCTTCACCCAGAGGGTGGCTGGGTGCTGCAACAGGCTCCCCAGGAAAGTGGTCACAGCACCAAGCCTGACAAAGCTCAAGAAGCATTTGGGTGGTACTCTCAGGCACATGGTGTAACTCTTGGGGATGGTCCTGTGCAGGGCTAAGGGTTGGACTTGATGATCCTTGTGAATCCCTTCCAAGTCAGCATATTCTGTGATTCTGCTTTTAGAAATGGAAGGTTTTACTTTCAGTTTTGATATATACCCCCATTTGATCCCTGTGTTTTGTATCCTTGGACTTGCCTATTCCTCTCCTGAAGGGGTAAAGCGTGCATATGCATTATCCCTCTAAGGCAGCCTGGTTCCCTTTGGAGGGAAGCCTGGGGCCGTGAATGAAGCTGTAAGAGGTGTCAGTACATTCACTGACCTGGAAGCCTGGAGCAGCAGAGGCAGAACTTGGAGTGCCCCTGACGTGCAGTGTGGGCACAGCTATTGGTATAAAGACCTTTGAGATGGGGAGCTTCAAGACAGTGGCATTTTTCAAAAGGGAGAAACTGTTTCTTCTGTGTCATCTTGTTTCCTTTGAATGGGACTCCATCATATTGCAGTACAAGACTGACATTTGGGAGTGTGTGAAGAAACTTGGTTTAACTTTTTGTGGAATTAGTTAATAATACTATTGCAAATTTTAAAGAAATGCATTTGTAACTAGGATTTTTTTGAAGCATATGTGGTATTAATACAAGATGGATACAAATATAAACTAAATATAAATAAAGACATGTAGAAAAGCTCATGATTCATTGAGTAATGCAGGTTGCCCAAACTCAGACTAACGGCTTTTTCAACACAAAAAATTATGTCTACAGTATACTATATAGCTTTTCAGTTTACTAATGTGTTCCTGGACTTGCTTAAAATGATAACGAGTAAGTTGTATATGACTGAACATCCCAACTCAAAGGGGTTCCTGAATAAATCTGTCATAGTTGCTCATCCAAGGACAGATGAAATAAATATAATTTTTTTCAAATTTCATATTAAAATATTGTTAACTTTTAGATGGTTATTTTGATGGTGGGAACAATAATTTTTCTATTGTTTTAGAACATGTATCTGAGTTGTGTAATGGTTATATTTATTCTGTTTCAGTGGATAGCTCACATTCTGTACATGTTTGGTGTCCCAAAGAGCTGAAGAGATCTGCTAGAGATATTACAGAACTGGATGTTGTTCTGGCTGAAGTTGAGAAAATAGCAGCAAATTACAGGTAAATATTATGCTTTCCTCTGACTGAATATTCAGTTTTAAAAATAATTACCTGTATTTTTGGCTAGTGGGCTGTCCTTTAGGGAATGCAGTATTGCGTGGTTACATTCTGATGTTATTTTAATGATTGTTAACTTCCTGTGATACAAACGTTTTTTCATATGTGATCTTGACAGGGTCTCCAGGGATTCAGTATTTTTTCAAACAACAACACAGCTGACATTTTTCAAGGTAGAAATTAAGCTATTGGTAGTATATGAAAGATCTGCAGCTGCCTAGTTGCTTAACATTGGGTTTTATTTGTTACTCAAAGGAATGTTTTTGCATGAGATTTCCCCTTTACTAAACCAAACTGGTTGTGTTCTGTCCCTCTGACTTTTCCAGACAAAGCATAGAATCAAACATTTGCAGAAAAGCTATCAATGACTTCAGTTCTGCTTTCAAGGACCAAATCACTGATCTTGTAAGTACACCAGAAATAAAATCAATTTTGTGGTCAAAAATGCCTAATAATTTCTAATCTATTGTCAGTATAAGTAATACAAAACCAGATTTTACTGTGTGCAGATTATGATTTGCTGCCTCTATGGAGGCCGTTGTGGGAATTGCCTCTAAACACAACACTGCTGCCATGCAAGTACTTTGCAAAATTGTCAGCTTTTGAGAGCAGGGAAGCGTCTAATAATCCTGAAGTGTTTGCCATATCTAAATCATTATGTAGGAAAACTGGAGATCTGCATAATTTGAATGAGCATACAGCTATGTCAAACACTGTTTTAAAATCTCATGGAGTAGAGTTTTAAAAGGACAATGATTTAGTTTTTATACTGCATCTTAGTGATTCTTGTTTAGAGGCCTGAATAAGGCCTCTAACAGAGTCCAGGGAAAATCATCCATTTTTAATTAACAGTTTGAACATAACTGTAATTGTAAGATACTCAGGAACTGTCTGGGCACAATCGTGTGCCATGTGCTCTGGGGGATGACCCTGCTTGAGCAGGGAGGTTGGACCAGACAGGCCACTGTGGTCCCTTCCAAACTGAGCCATTCTGTGATTCTGTAAGAAGCTTATTGGCTTGGAAGACTAAGATAGTTTCTCACTAATTGCAATGAGTAAAATGAACTCAGACCTTTGTAGGAGTTGTGGTAAGTACAGTGGATAAGTACTAAAACTATAAGTGTTTCACTAGAAGCAGTAAGTTTTAAAAAGACTAGATTTATACAAACATGTAAAGTTATAGAAAAATCAAGCTAGATAGTGTTACAGTAATTGGTACAAGGAGTATTACTTGCACTAATTTTGTGTAACAGTCTTCCTCTGGCATGAGGAGAGAGGAAAGAGTCAATACACAACTGATACACTTGTAATCTGCCTTTGAAACAGTGTTGGTTTTTTTAAATACCTTTATGTTATCCCAAGTAATTCTTGCAGCCATGTTTTTAGGATAGGAATGAACTCAAGATCCATAGTCAACCTGTAACTCTTGTTTTCCTCTGTAGATAGCGGGAGTCCAGGAATTAAAGAATATGAAGAGAAAAAATGCTAAGGTAAATACATATGTATCAATAGATTGTATGGCATGCAGTAGTGGGCACTGGAATTTCAAGAAGTTGACTGGAAGAAATAAAATAATTGACAAAAAGGTGTACTGTACTACAGAATCAACTGCACAAATAGAGCTTAGGGAACCACCAGATTATTTTTTTTAAAAAAGATCTGAGTAAATATGATGGAATGCAAACTCCATACATGTCCTGCTATACGATGTAAAAAGAAGGAATGCTCGTTAAGATGTGTAGGTATCTATGCATGTGAATTACTCTTGTTTTTTGGAGGAGTGCTTTTTTTGGGTTTTTTTAATGAGTACTTGTGAGGCCTCTGGAGAGTCAATTAAATACTGAGAGCTAACCTTCAAGAAACATAAATGAATATAAAATCTAGGAGAGCAGCAAAGATGGTGACCTGTGAGCACAGAATTGGATTGCGTAGTTTAAAGAAGAGAAGTCTATGGGAAGTGCATTTCCTAAATATATGCAGAATTTTTGTTCAGAGGAAGGCAATTCCTGTGTTCCTTGAGAGCAAGTAGTAATTTACGGAAAATGCAACTGGGGGAGTGTTGACAGGAGGAGGAACTAATGTAAGATTAGAAAAACATTGCAGTGCTTTTATCAGGGAGAGGTGAATGCCCTGGAGCAGAGAGATTTAAGAGCAGCTTAGGCACTATCTGGCTTTCTGCCCATATTAACATTTTCTGCAAATTTTTTCAAGGACAAAATAGCTTCTAACAAATCAGGTCAACATAATGCTTATTCTGGGAGGTAGCAACTAATATGGCTAAAGTCTTGTTGATATGATAAGCTACTCTGCATGTAAAATGAAAATTTTAATACACATCTAGAATTCACAGCCACTCACATTTATCCTTAGTTTTACCCATAGTCTTGTTTAAAATCAGATTTTTAATTGCTAAATTTAATTTTATGATTAATTTTTGGTGTTGCTTTTTCTTTTTTTTTTTTTAATTGGATGCTATATTAAGGGAAGCTTACTTAGTTATGGCCATTGTACTGAACATACATTTGTATTAGTTTGCATTTTTAAAACAAAAACCTTATAGAGTTGATCATGTCTGAGTTCAAAATGTCACAAACTCCTTTTGTATGCTTGTAAATCCAGTGTTCCTTAAGAGAAATTTAGGATGGAGATAAAAGTTTGACATTTTAAACAGCTTCAAAGTGTTTAAAATACAAATGTAAAATATGGCAGTTTATAAGGTCTGGAATCTTCCACAAGAATCAGAAGCATAAAATCTCAGAGAAAAAAAAGCCAATGAAATTTGAGTTGTTTGCCTTTGAAGTTACAGAAACTGTTTCAAAGACTTTGCTCACTACTTGTTTCAGGCAGTAACAAACATCAAAAGGAAAAGGAAGCGACTGGTGCAACTCAGAGAAGAGCTAATTGGGTATGTTTCTAATGATGCACAATAATAGCCTGAAGAACTTAAGGAGTCTGGTATTTTGTAGCTCAGAAGTAACTTTTTTTGTTCTTTTATTTTAATAAAATTAATGCTGTCTTGCTTTTTGTTTTTACAAAAGCTCATAACCTGTCCTTTACATATTTCAGTTGCCTAGTCTGTCATTCTTGAAAATTCTCTTAGCTAACTAGTTACAAGGATGGTGTTTTACACCAAATGTTCATAAGAAAAATGCTGATACTACAATTTGAATTGCAAAGGTGCTGTATTATAAAGTTACAAAGGTAATACAGAGGACGTTTTTGGTTTTGAGGTGGGAGATTGTATTTCACCTCACCTCTGCAATTTGGCAGAGATTCCTCTGAGTACATACTTCCATCTCATATGGCCATACAATTCCCATCCTCTAAATTGGCATTAATGTTAAGTGTCATTTAGATACACAACACAGAAATCATGTTACTTGCAAGAGCCATTAGACTTCCCCAAATCCCATTGGTTAGTGACAAGCTGCATGTAACATACACTCCGTAAGGTAACTCTGTAGAGAACCATGGGCTTGGATCCACAAAAACAGTGTAAAAGCCTCTTCTCCATGGCATGAGAGGGTTGTTTTTCTTTGCAGTACTGTGGACAAATTATACTCAAAGAAGTAATCTCTCAATGTGGTTTGAACCCCCTCACAGACTGAAAGCTGTCTTCACATTTTTTGTGTTCTGTTTTAATCCTTTGATCATTTTAAGCAAGCTTTTTTTCTGCAGCACTGCTGAATGAAAATGGCTGGTGGTGTTCAATTTTTGAAGTGCTATTTTAATGCATTGAGCCCTCCAGTTTACTTAGGCAGAGGTGTAAGTAGTTCATAGATCTGAGCATGCTTTAGCATAAGCACTGAATACCTCAGCCTGCAGATAGGTGTATGCAGAGGAACACCTAAAGAAACTACATTTGAAACACTTAAATGCTTAAGGGGCTTTATTGTCAGACTCAAAACCAATTCTGAGTCTGACAAAAGAAATCAGTTTGAGAATTCAAAAAGAATTTCCGAAAAGCATTTTTCTTCTAAAGAGAGAGGTTTGTAGTTTTTTGGTGGATCTGGACTCATGCTCCTATTTAAGTAATATGCTAGTTTTTCTAATTGAACAGTATGCTATACTAATCTATGTTTTGTTTCCATGCAAACTTTAATTCTTCTTCAGAGGAAGTATGTTCATAGCTATTCATGCAATAAACATGCAGATAAAAGCATCAAAGCCTTGATCCTTTTTCAGAGCTGAACCGCAATTGACACAACTTCAAAGAGAATATGCTGAGGTACAGGAAAGGAAATCTTCCTTGAGGCAAACAATTGAGTTACTTACTGATTTAAAGGAGCTACAGCAAAACTGTTTGGATTATAAAGAAGAAAACCCAACAGAAAAAGTGGTAGTAAGTACATCTTTTGCATGTGTTTCTAAACAGTTCCAGGTCAGAACCCCCTGTCCCCTTTTCTTTCCTGGACTGCTGGGCACTTTTATTGTTTTTTATATTAAATAGCAATATTTTGTTAATTGTCTTTGTGGAAGCAACTTGACAATCATTGCTGTGACTGTACTGTAGTAACTCACTCATAGTTTTGGTCTCATGTTAAAAGCTAAAGTATTTCAGAGAGGATTCTGCTGCCTTGCTCTCTATGTCCAGGAATTCAAAGGACTCAAAAGCCTAATAATTGTCCTCAGTAGTAACTTTTTAATAGAAATTGAAGAAATATTAACACTAAGAAATAAGTAATTAATTTCTTCTGTTATTGTTCAAAGAAAGAGAAAGCTCTGGTACTTCGTCTGCTCTGTAAGGTATTTAATGCTAAGAACAGTGCTGGTATTTCATGGCCAGAGTAACTTCTCATGTAGCCTTAGAACTCCTTCCTGTTTTACTCAGGGCCTGGTGTGGTATTTCCTGGTAACAAGGCTACATGCCTGCCCTGTGTAAGGGAATCTCCTTGCATTTCAGAAGACACTCTTAATTTTGGCTGTTCTTCACTTTTAAAAATCTTGTTGCACCATTCCAGATAGAGGAAAAACAACTACAGATATGTAAATGATCTTTTTAAGAGTTAAAAATGATGCCTTATAATTTTATTTCCTTTTCAACAGTATGGAACTTCCAGCCTCCCTGCTCTTCTGATGGAGTCACGGAGAATTCTAGGAGCAGAAAGACACTTTCAGAATATTAATACGAAACTGGAAGAGGCTCTGGCTATACAAAGAAAGAGATTATCAAAGAAGCACTAAGTGTTTTTTAAGACTTTTTGACATTTGTCAAGAACAATTTTTAGAATGGTAGTGCTTAAATCTTGTTTAATCATTGTTGCTCTATTTTGTTTCAATGCTTAAAAGAAGTCAGTAACTTAGAGATTGTATCTTTGTATTGTCAAATAGTCTCAGAAGGTCAGCTAAATGACTGAAATAGCAATCCCAGTTAAAGTAATACAATTTTTCTGTGCTTGTGAACAATGCTGGGGTTTCATCTTGTGCTGTTAAAGAGAACACAGAGACTTTGGTTAACTATAAAGAGACAGATCTTTTTATTAAATTTG
This sequence comes from Xenops minutus, assembly GCA_035221455.1. Classification (NCBI taxonomy): domain Eukaryota; kingdom Metazoa; phylum Chordata; class Aves; order Passeriformes; family Furnariidae; genus Xenops; species Xenops minutus. Next base: position 41,374,685 of record JAWWEE010000122.1, on the reverse strand, counting down.
TATTTGAAATAAATATTTTCATCCCATTTCTGGAACTAAAGAAGTCTGTTTAACTTGGCTTACCAATAAAACTTGGCCATCCAGCTAACAAAATAGAAACTGTACAGTAGAGAGCGTTAAAAGTGCTAAGCTTGGAGCAGCATTCATGATGAGTTTTTCAGTCCAGTACTCTTCAGCTCCCACATGAATCTTTCATGATCTCCTCATGCCTGTTCAAGAGCATCCAGCTACTCCATTGTGTCAGACCTCTAGCACAGTGCTTTTGAACTACATTGCAGTATCTTTCCAGAAACATAGGACATGCAGGTGTCACTGCTGGCAGTCTGTTTGCTGCTCAAGCTCATGGTTAGCTGCCTTCTTTATTACAAGTGTCTTCTTTCCTTAAAGCTTCCAAAAGAGCTTCATCTGGGATTTCTTCTATGGCATAGTTCAGACTATCATTTGCAGCTTCAGCTAGTTCCACATCTTCAGCAGCTTCTAAGAAACAGGCATCATCGCTTGCATTTTCCCACTCACTGTCTGACAACAGGAAGTCTTGAGACAAGCTTTTTGCCAGAGATACAGAGCTTTCTGACGCATTAGAATGTGGGTTTACTTCTTCTGTGCCCCCCCTTTCATTCATTACTGTATCCTCTTCTTCCTTTGAGAAATAAGAGTACTACTTATTCCATATGAAAATCGGTCTTCATACCTTTATTCGTACTATCACTTCTAATGGATACACAGAAAGCTGGCCAACAAAACAGATTTTCCAGCATGTTAATTTATAGCCAAATTAACCTACTTTGAATAAGAGTAGAAATTTGCTGTTTTTCTAGAAACCTACAAGTAGTCTGTATAATACAAGGTTAAAACTAATTTTAGGGTCTGTTTAAAGATCCTTTCAGGATCTGAAAGTGCACTTAAATTACACTTTCTATGAAATAACGCTAATAGCTATTATCTGCTTAAGTAGAGCTTAACGTGCCATCCTGCAAGTATGACCTTCAAAGCTGTCAAATTAAGAGTTGGCATTTTTGCAACTTTCAAATTTATTGCCTAAGCAGTGGAAAAACTAGTATGTCCAGGGCTTGGAATCTAGGGTGCAGTATCATTCTGCCTGTTTGGGGAAACATAACGGCTTTGATACACTAAAATGGAGAAAATGATCTTCAGCTAGGAGGGTCACTAACTTACATTTGACTCTGTCTGGCTCAAGTGTTGCAGGAGCAGTTCTAATTTAGCTTGCTCAGCATGAAATCAAACATGGACAGCAGAGCTTAACTTGGGCAATTTTCCCATTCTACTTAACCCTGCAGTGGCCTTTTGGCTTATGCACTGAGAACTGCTGTTCAGATCAAAACAGAGTGAAGTCTTTAGTCCCAGGTGAAGTTAGGTGATTCCAGTACCTTAGCACTGCTAGAGAACTTGAAAATTAATATATGGCGCTACTGGACCAGTGCAGCTGCCCTGGGAACTTCTCTACCACTCTAACTACCGCATGGAGCTCAACAGACTCTGTTAGTGGGGATGTTCAATAACTTCCAGAGACAACAGTGCTCACAAGAACTTTAGTATATAAACAGGACAAAAACATACCTCTTTGAAAAGAGATGGGAGACATATCCCAGGTGGTAATGGAAGACCTAAATCAAATATATGGCATTAAAATTAACATTCCAAAAAGTATTGGGTACAATTGCTTTGACATCACAGACTACATACTTTGTGATTTGAAGTTTTGTTCTCTGCAGACAGGATCGTGGCACTTTTGATACCAGACTTCATTCTTTAGATCTACCAGAATCCTAAGAACAAAATTATTTAGTTTTTTCAGTAACAGTACATGAACTGAGTTCACACAGTAGGAAACTCTTGACACTGAATGAAAAGTTTCTCTTCAACTACGGACATTGCTTTCATGCTCTGACACACTTATTACATACTTGTTTTGTACAATTTTCAATAAACTTCAGGCTTCTTAAAAAGTTATGTCTTTAAGACTAACATCTGGAAGTGAAATGTAATCAACTTCATTACATTAAGCTTGAAAGAAAGTCACTAAAGTAAGATTAGCATATAGGATTTAACTGTAAGGTAAGATTTTGTTGCTGCTGCTGTTACAGATAGTTTCATTATAAAGGCCATATAAAATCACTTTTTCCTGTCAACTGATTAGACCACTCAGCTTTTTCAGCTGCACTTTAGAAACACCAAACTTCATGCAATTTGCTTGAGAAATACCTTCTAGCATAGTGGCTGGGATATTTTTTGAATATCCTTGTTTCTCAAAAACTCATTCTTTATGTTTCAATGACTTTAAATGTTATATAGAATTATTTTTAAATTAAAATATTTCTACTAATGACATACTGGAATCCTAATGTAATCTAAAACCACCTGACTTTCCATCACTTATTTTGCTAAAACTACAAAGTCCAAGTCCTTGCAGAGTCACTAGCAAAACTCGACTAAAGCAGTGGGCAGGAGTTATCATTCTAAAAGGGTAATTTTCAATTATTAAAATTACAAAGTCATTTTAATGACATAATGTAATTTAAGATGCACAGTAAATGAATTTAAAAGTGGTTTGTTTTCTTTTTTTCCTCATTTTTTAGCTTCCTAGCTGTAAAGTATAAATGCATAGTACTGCTTAATAGCTTTAACAGTCTGAATTTTATGTTAGCATCTTTGGGTGCATATTTTAAATACCATGAATATCTACTTCATAGAACTATTAGAAATACAAGCCCAGTTATCACAAAGTAAACTTGGGGGGGGAAGTTTGGATTTGTCTGGGTTTTTGGGGGTTTGATGGGTTTTTTTTGTAATTGTATACTCACAGAGCAAGACAAAAGAAATTGTGACAAGTGCTAATTCTATCCGTAAGAGTTTTTTCAGCATTTTTAGAGAACAACAGTTGAGAAGGAAAATAAATAAAGCTGTTTAAAACTGAATAAAGAACATACATTATGTTGTTACTTTTGTGAGCTCTTCCAATATTTTCACACCAACGGTAACCAGAAATATCATACACAAGTATTTCTTGGAGAGAGAAGTAATTCCATTGCCGTATCCCTGAAGAAAAAGAAATAATTCTTTAAATTCTTTAAAACTAGTGCTGCAGAACACTCATTTGTAAATAGTAAAGTGGTCTCTTTACCTCCTTGTAGTCCATCTTTATTAACCAAAGAACAAACAAAACTATCAATTTCTGGATATGGTGAACCCTGATAGCCTTCCATGGAATCTGTTAAAACATAGGCCATAGATACATACTATTAGTGGTTTTGCCACTGTACTATGTAATTGTCACACATTACACGTTATATAGACCACAGACAGAAAACGCATGTCAATCATGTCACACGCTTAAATGAAACCAGGCATAAATCCACTGTTTCTTCTAGATCTTTAAACTGCTACTCCCACCCTCAAGAGGAGAGGGTAAATGGTGTTCAGGTGCTGCAGAGCATCCTTCAGTACAGATGTACTCTGCCTCCTGCACAAGGGTAGCTGAAGAGCTCTCCTAGAGGTTATCAGGTGTACAAGCCACAATACATCTAATTTAAGAGTACTTGTTTTTTTCTATACAGTAGAAAAGACTTGAGGTACCTCTGCTGCTTCTGGTGGATTTGCCATTTAAAAAAGCAGACATTTTTCTCTCCTCCTCTGAAAGGCCAGATGACAGAACTTTTGTGTCATCACTCACTCTGAAGAATGGAGAGAATACAAAGGAAAATGTGTGATTCTTACAGCATAGTAGTACAACGTAACTTACCACACTATGACATAACAAGACATAGCCCTGAGCCACCAGCTCCAGGGGGCACAGCTGGAGCAAGGGAGTGGGCCAGGAGACATCCAGAGGTCCCTGCCAACCTCAGCCAGCCCGTGATTCGGTGTGCACCATTCCCTATCCCTGGAGCACTCTCTTCTCACTTTGGCAGTTTCCCTGACTAGCACCAGAGGGCAGGGGTTCCTCCTCCCCAGCAGCAACACTTGTTCTTGGTGGAAGTCCCAGGGACCAGCCATTTTAACGACTGCTGGTCCACACTCCTACAGCAGGATCTGTTCTAGATCGAATATTTATATAAATATACCCTTTGATAGGTTTCAATTTTTTTTGTCTCTCTACAATGAACAACTTTCCTTTGCGATGTTGCTAGCTGGAAGCCAGATGATCACAGAAGTCTAAATTCAACACAGCTGAAATTTCTCATCCATTTTTATGACAGACTCAGATGATGCCCATGATCTGAATGCACTACATGATTTATGCTATGGGGCTACTGGCATCGTTTCAGATGATGAACATTTCAATGAACATTTCAGAATATAAAACCTCAAGTCAGAACAAAGACATGCTTTTAATAAAAATATTACACCACTTTAACTCTCTCTGCTGCAGCAATGATTAGGATCTTAAGACAGTCAGTACAAGGCATGATATATCAGAGGTTTCAATTAGATACAGAAAACTTGATTACTGTACATATGAGTACCCAACCTAAGGAGGTCTTTGTACCCAGTGGGAAATCTGGTATGCCGGTAAACATGCATAGAAATCCTTTTTATTTCTGACCCTACTTCAGAAAATATTCAGGCTCCTCAAACTTAACTGACTAGAAATCTGTAGTTTTTCTTTTCAGAACTATACAGAATCTGAACAACTTAATAACGGTTACATTTTGGCATTTTGAGTGTACAGAGAAATGAGGCACAACTCAGAAACAGCTTCACATGTTCTGTGTTCTTTAAACATTTGAAGGAAAGTTCACAAAAAAACCCAATCCAAACCAAACCAAAAAACACCAACCAAAAATCAAGACTCAAGAGGTTTTTTTCGTGTGTTTCCTCAAAACCAAGAAATTCTACTAGCAATTCCTAAATTACACTGTAAAAATGTTAGTGGGATAACTGCTCATTTATAGTAGTTATTTGTAACTGAGTCTTATCATTAAAATATGTCTTTAAAAATATTGTAAATTCCACTGGAATTAAATAATTACCTAATGTTGCAGATTAAAGAAGAAAGAAAATATGCTTCTTCCAAGGAAACATCCTTTTCACAGTTAGGGATAAACTTATTATCCGCTGCTATCTTCAGAATCACATTTTTTCCTGCTTTTGATGATTTATACATCCGGAAATTTCTATTCTTTGTATAAACTCCTACAGGAAAACAAGTATTTCTTAATATAACAATGCTGGCTAGGATTTAAGATACTTAGCACTTGTAAATTAAACAATTTTCTCTAGACCCAGCTAAGAGTCTAATGAATAGACAAAAACTATTACTGACTGCAGCTCACACCCCATAGATGGAATGCAACAAAGCAAGATCATGACGCATGTAGGTTTTTATGTCATAGAAGAATTAAGACAAATACTCAACGTCCCTACATAGGCATTTTAATCATTCTGACATTATAATTGCTAAAAGTTTCCCTTCAGGATAAGAAATCTGTACTTTCACATTAATTTTGTGAAATACTGAGCACAAAAAGCTGCATAATTATAATCAAACTCTTAAAAGGTGACCGAATAAAGAAATATTTAATTTCTATATTCCATTATTTACTTTTCATTCATGAATATGCTTGAAGGAATTTTTAACAGTATGTGAAAGCAATCCTTCTGAAGCAGTAATGGATAAGCCTACTGTAGGGCCAGCTCTGGGATTACATGTCAATAGATCAGACATATTGAAGAGGCCCACAATAAAAGTGATCCTGAGTTCCATAAGAAGGATTTGAAGGAATGGGGGTTCTTCAGAGGAGTCTGAGAAAAAGAACACAGTAAAGTCCTGAAGTACATAACACATTTCTGTGCAAAAGTGTGTTAAGCTATTTTCACTGAGACAAGGCAAAAAGCAGAAAAACCAGATATGAGGATAAAGAAGGGTGGAACTTTTGAACTTTAGTTCGACTATGGGTGTTGTGTTCCTGGAGATTTGTAACACTTTAATACCATGAACAGGGTAAGCCCAGCTGGACCATGAAGTGCCCAACCCAAAATTTCTATTATTCTGTCACTGAAATCTAACAGCTGCCATTCCATGCAGGGAAAGAAGGCTCAATTCACACACACAGAACAATTCAGAAGGCCACACCTGTAAGACTTATTCCAAAATGAGGCAGCTTCTAATTCAACTAAAATAACAAAAATGCAATATATGCTGTTCTCTTTTAATTCAGATGGGACTACTAAGTCATTAGAGGGGGGAAAAAGATAATTAGAAGTCTTGTGTGGCAACAATTTCTTCAAACTTCAGAAAAAAAATTAAATTTAGTAATATAAGAACTTCCATGGACCAAGAAACTGGGGTTCCTTTAAAGTATAGCAATTATGATTACAGTTGCAGCATGTATTGTATTTGGTTTAAACTCTGATCAAAGTGACAACAGTAAGAACACCACTGTTCTCACTGTATGTAATTGAAGATTAAGGAACATCTCATTTCTTAACCCTTTTTGCATCCCAAAGAGGTTTAAAAGCACTTATATTTACCTAGATCCACAAAAAGTTGCTTGTCACCTTCTTTACCATTTACTATTAAAAAGGAAAAATCCAAATTTTCTCCCTGGTGCAACATTTCCATATCCTTTGTTTTGTGAACAATGGCTGGCCAGCCTTTGGAAGCATCTTTGACAGCTTTGAGGTTTGGAAGAGAACTATCTAATCCAACTGCTTCTGCAGAACACTGGAAAATATGTCCTGCTTCTTCTGGAATCATAGCAGCTTCAGCCTTACTCTCCATTAATCTTATGGCAGGCTGCAAAACGGCTCTCACAAAGTTCCCTTAAAAACAAACAAAAAAGGCCAAAAGCAGATAACGTCATTCACAAGTCAAGGAGGAACTTAACTAGTTTCTGTGCAAACATTTTTCAAAACAACCAAGATGGAAGTGGTTGAATGCTTTTTAGCCCTTCTGGATTTTTAAAAATGTCTTTTGATAGCCCACTGTATAAAATGGTTCTGGCCAGTAATGAGAAAATGATGCTTGGCAAGAATTGGTATTAAAGTTCTTAAAAAATCCCCCCAAAACATTAACAAGCTCAGATTTAGGATTCTGAAAAGCTTGTGATTGTCCCTCTCGCTACTGTTTTCCCTAATATAATTTTCAGAATGACTGAAAATGGTTAGTTGCAGCTTCATGGTGTTCGCCCACGTCAGAGTTTGATCAAAGCTTACTCAAACAACAAATTACTTTTACAAAGGTATTTTGTAATGATCAAACTCCCAGTATTGTAATTCAATTCCCATTGTACCTCTGGGCTCTACTAGATGATAACCAAAGACAAACAAATAAAAACTATGCCAAATTACTTCCAATTAGAAAGCAGAGAATAAAGATGTGGGGAAAAACCTATGAAGTTGAAGAAATATTAGCAAAGAGAATTCTGCAGTTGTTGGATGAAACTTCAGGGGGGAACATGAAAGAATATGTCCTATGCTACGTATCAGTCGACTGACTCAGCATATCAAGCATCAATATCATCATTACCCTCATAATTCATTACAGGACTACTGAGGCACATAAATGAGTCACAGTCATAAACAGCATTTTAACCCTGTGTGTCCAAATACACATTGAGAACTTCTTAGTTTTATAACAATAGTTACTGGATCTTCAGGGAGAAAATGTACCTATTTCAGAAGTGAAGTTTATTTCAATTGCCATAAAGGTTAGAGTATCTGTAAAAGTCCCGGCTGACACTTCACTTATCTGTGTGTGTAATTAAGTAACAACCACTCTGGTGTCAGAATAGTGAGAGTTCTGTCAGTGAAAGATTATTTTAGGAGTTAGTTCTTTATCATGCACACATCCCTTTGTTTTCTCTCTTCCAGGGTCTTCTGACTGGTCAGATGTGGGAAACAAACCCTGCATTTCATACTTTTGATCCTTGACTGTATGTCATATTGTTTGTATGTGGGATTTATCATCTGAGTTGATCAGTGTAAATTCATTGATCTCCACAGCTTTCCTCTGGACATACATGATCTCCTGTGCTTTCTTACATGAGCTATATATCGCTGTACATGAGCTATGTCGCTGTATTTTAATTCTAGCTAGTACCTAATTTCAAATATTACATACTAAAAGTTTTTAATCATACTTAATTTTAAGCCCACACACTTTGTGCATGACTCCTGACATAAAAGCTTATGAAACAGTATCATCCAAGATGTGGTTTTTCATATTCTAGTTTATCCCACATAAATATCACTAACTCATCTTAAAGTGGTTTTTTTACTAGGCAGAACACCACAATGCTGAATTTTAAAAAAGCCAACACTTGCATGTGTCTGAAAAATATATAAGCCCTTTTAAATTTAATATTAGACAAAATCTTTCCATCACATCAAAATACAAGCCCACATCAAAAAGTATTGGTTTTTAATATAGATTCTGGGAAATTACTTTATGATGCTATCTGCATTTTAGTTATTTACTACAGCAGAGCATTTGGTACAAAGTACAAAGCTAATACACTTTAACACAAGTCTGTTAAGGTTACTAGAATGCATTAATGAAAAATAATGAAAAATAATATTGATAACTTACATGAATTTAACAGTGACATTTATGTATCTCAGTCATAAAAATTCAATTTTTACTGTGATTTCAGTATGCTGTGGAAAAGGCAAAGGTTACACAAGCTAGAGATATATTTGAAGACTGACAGTTTGTAAACATGTCAAATTCATGTCCCAGTGGAGACAGAACACTTAAACCAATGGGCTAGAATAAACAGTTCAAACTTCTACTGAAAGAACTGACTAATGTAATTTAGCTATCAAGATCACAGGCTAAAATTGCTGTCATACCATATTATTTATCATTCATTTATTACTTAGGCGTTTATACCAGCAGAGGAGTTAAAAGACCATACTTGTGAACTAAAAATTGCAGTACTCTCATTTAAATCTTCAGGGTTTGTAGCTGCTTACCACAGTAAGAAATAACTGTTCTGTGTCACGCTTGGAGCTGGCAACCAATATTTACATGCATTTGCTTATAACAAGACAATCTGCTTGCCTTTCCCCGAGCTACTCCTCAAAAGATTTAGGGACACAGATTTCACTGCTCCTAAGAGTGAGAAATTGTTTTTTAGTGTTAAAAGAGCTGGGGGGGAAAAAAAACCTCTGTTCCGGAAATACTCTGTCCTCTTTGTGTTGGAGTTAGGACCTGAATTTTAGCCTGAAGTGGTGCTTAGGCCATGGACCACATGCTTGTACTAAAAGTATTTGGGAAAAAAATTTGTACGTGCATGTGCGTTTAAAATATCCATCCTATCCTTACCATTTGCTCTGTTCCTCCAGATGTTCACGCTGACAAGACCTTTCATAAATGATTCCTTAGAGCAACACAAATTGTGTCAATTCTACACCACTTCAATTCAAGAGTACATGTGTTCTTCCCCATGAAAAAACTAGACAATTCAAAAAGAAAATAAGATCTTTCTAATGCTGTACTGGGCTAGAGAGAATCCCAGCACTGTGTCATTAATATCATTAATCATTGTGCTGTCACTAAGTACTAAAAGCAAAGAGCTCATCTTCCCTGTGCTCTCTACAAGACCCTGCCAGATCATGCACAGTGTCCAGTAAGAATCTACTTAAAAAACACAGGAGGTATCTAAAAAATAAGAAATACAGTATAAACTTTCCTCAAGATTGGAATGAAGGAGGGTGGAAAGCTACAAAAAAGGGTGAGAAAAGAGAGGACTGGACATGAAGACAGACAGACTGTACCAAGCAGATAGCAGAATAAAAGTGGGGAGCTGAGTGGGATCAAAATTTTGAACCAAACATCCTCAATGCTGCCTATTCTATTGCCAGTGGAAACCCAGTAACAATGGGAATAATTTCTAGTAATCCTGCTGCTGTTGGCATGGTTCTTCCTGAACACAAACAGTAGAGCTAAATGCCACAAATCTACATTTCATCCCTTCTAATAACCCATGAGATTATTAATCTCTGTGTAACAGCATTTCTACTTCCTTTCTCTCACCTTTTTTGTTTATTGGAAAAAAACACAATAGGGAACAAAGGTTACAAAATTAAACACTAAAATATTAAGAAATAACAAAACCAAGGTTGCAGGTGCAATGTTAATTAACCCAGAGTTCTGCATTTGTAGATTGATACAGACTTTAATTCCACCACTGAGCGAGCTGTTTTCCATCAGTTCCTGCTTCGCTCAGACAAAATTCAGCTAATATTCTACCACGCCCTCACTGGTCTAAGTAGGCCTATAAGACTATTTTACTGTGCACCACAAAGGACATATATGTAAGAAGAAATTATGAATTTCAACATTAACTTTTCCTAATGCTCATCACTAGCACTTCAGTGCTTCACAGACAGTATTTTAAAAGTGTGTTAAAATACTTCTGTTAAGAAGGTATTAGTATACTTATTTTAAAAACAGAGTCAAGAGAACCCTGAACTGGCAACTCTTTGTCTTGGAGTTGCCATATCTCAAGAAATCCCAGCTTACATCAACACTTAAAATTGTTTTCAGCTTCCTCTTAATCATGTTTATGCACAGGTGGCTTGAAATTATCTTTGTCCTGCCTTCCTGACCCTGGGCTGAGCACAAATGAACTGTATTTAGTGCAAATAACAGTAGCTTTAATTGTTAAGACTGACATTAACACATAAATAAAAAAGTCATAGACTTGCCAGTTTTGTAGAAGTCAGTCATGTCGTGACTTTTCCAAATAAAACATACATGCTAATTATAGGAAAAGGAAGTAGAAGGTGAGAAAAAAATTAGACTTAATGGAACTGATAGTAATTTCTGCTGGGATTACGTATTTGTTTCCACATATAATTTTATTAAAATAAACATTCAAATGTGAGATGGCACTGTACCAATTCAAAACTTCCCCTTTTGTTTCTAGGTGTAAGACAATAGAATACACTTACCAACATGAATGTTATCCTTAAATACAGTCCTTTGGGGTAGAAATATTAAGTGCCGACTAAATTTTTCATCAGTACTGGAATCTAAATTCAAGACATCTTTAGTTGAACAATTTACATCATAAAGTTCTTTTAATTTTTGGCTGACAAGCTGAAATCATAAACATTAACTATGTTATTTTCTCCGGCATTTTTAGTAGCAGCATCTATAAAAACCTACCAAAAATGCAGATTTTACATTTTTTTCAAGGTTTCTTTTTGGATTTTTTTCCCCATTTTAAGCATACAACTAAGTTAATTCAAATTAACTCATATAAAGTTTTAACCAAATTTGTCGTATTTACTTGTATGTGCAAGTCACTGACTGTACTAACAGTGATAAACTGAGCTGACCTTCAGTTTTTCAGGTCAAAGTCTAATTTAGAGGCTTTATCATCCAGGGTTTTTTTAGCACCAAAAAGCAGTTCACACCCACAGTGACAATATTTGTAACACAGGCTTCCCAGAACAGAAGATAGAGACTATCATAATATAAAGGATTGGTATGCTTATTCAGTGTTATGATTTGGCTAATTCATTGGCATGTGCCAATGAACACTGACTAAGCAGAAAACATAAGATACTTGGCTCTAGATAAGCTCTTAAAATCTTCTATAAGCTAATCTAGTCATTACTTATGTTTGGGACTGGGACTCAGAACCTAAGGGTCTGGAAGCTCCAGGGTTTAGCAGCTAAGATTCCCCAGCCAGCAAATCCAAAGTTCTCCTCTTAACCTGAGCGATCTCTAGATTTCGGAATTCTTTGATAATGGATAAAGCCCTCCAGATTCTGTATCAGTGAAGTGTTCTTTAGGAAGGAATGACCTCAATAATTTTCTTCTTTATTTCCTTTCTAGCTAGAGATGTGTAGGCCACAGAAGTCTCACAAATAAATGTCCACTTACTAAGGGATTTTATTGGAATAGAAGATAGTCTTCTAAAAACCTGCTGTATTTTCCACTTCTGTCATACTGAACTTGCAGAGAAGTTTATTTTAGTTTATTTTCCAACCACATTTGCAATAAAGTGGAAAATGAACTATTTAATACAATTGATAATTAGTAAAGAGATTTAATTTTAGGCACCAAATTGGTAAGTGCAGTCACTGATAAGTGTAGTCACGTGATGTTCTCTACATCATCATTTAACTCAATAATAATGAACTGTCATCCAAAAAACTTAAAATCAGGAGGGATTTATCTAAACCTTGATATATTCCTGCACCATTTGGCAAAGGGAATGAACTGAGGAATATCTGAATGGAACTTTTATTGATGTTACTTTAAAGAATACCTAAACATTTCTTCAGTTTTACCGCTTTCAAATGGCAGAGGACATAAAACAATCTCCAAAAGTAAACATCTGTAAACCTACAGTGAATACAAACATTCCAAAAGCTATCATTCTTTAGTTTTTCCTTTCACTTAAAGAAGATGACTTTTGCTTTAATGAAAACAGTAGTTTTACTTAATTAAAAATAACCATTAGGTCTACAGTTCTTTTTCATTTTACTATAGCAAAATCAAGATAAAGTGGTAAATCCTTTGGTTTCATATTAAATCACAAAATTCATATTAAATCAACAAACATATAAATCATATTAAATCAACAAATTCATATTAATCTACAACATAACTTTGCTCCAATTTACCTCAATTAACTTAGCAACCATACTCCTGCCATCTGCACCAGGATTTGCTGGTTTGTAGAACTCCAAATCAAAATAAAGTTTGCAAGCAACTTTTTCAGGAATTACTTCATAACAATGCATAAGACTTGTTTTGTAACCTTTGCTAAGGAAAAAAAACAAACAAATCACAACCTCTCACAATAAACATTATACATGCTTTTCAGTTATAAAGAAGGATCCCACAAGTCCTAAATATTCTTTTATTATTCAATCAACAAGCCATGTTAAAAAATGTAGCAGCCCTATAACGTTTTGAAAAAATTTGTAACTACAGCATCAAACATCAGCACAATTATTTGTCTGGCCTAGAACTTAATTTTGTAAAATATTCTCCTCCCCATGCCCCCCCAAGTGTTAAAATGCATACAGAAATGCTCTTAAGAATTCAAGGAACTTTGAAAACTACAGTTAAAAACTTAAGTTATCACACGTGTCTTAAGCATGAACAGTGAGATTATATAGTTTTTTCTGAGTAAATTAAAAAATAGATAATCTCATTTTCGATTTGAGAAAACAATTAAGGCTTTTCACATAAAAATTTACACGTTTCTTTTACTTCATAACCATTTTATTGTAAAACAGCCAAATGGGGAAAAAAGTTCAGCATATGATCAAATTGTCAATACTTGGAACTACATATGCAAATACAAACCCATAAATCAGTAACCGGACATATATATTAATGCTAATTGAAAATGATACATGACTAATCACAGAAATAGGTTTTTGGCATGTGTTGGTATGATCCCCTGAGGAAAGCTGACAGCAAAAGTGAATCTGCTGCTAGTAGACTTCAGTTCAGTAGAGAGAGTCCTTAATTCATAGGAAGTAATAGCACTCTGCTACTCAAAAGAAAGCTGAAACCCACTATAGAATATATTGGTTTTTCCTTATGAAGACTTTTTCCCAAGGCCAAGGTGAAACCTCAGGCAACCCATTACAGCTGGCACTAGTCAGAGCAGCAGACAGCTCCAGGGGATGACTATCCAGTGAAAGCTCTTGCTAGGTAAGAGGATATCCAGTATACTGCTGTCTTTGAGCAACATATACGGTACTTTTTCCCATACTCACGTGTAATAAAACCAAAGCTCTTTATATGTTGTCACAAGGTAAAGCCTCTGTCCACTCTGTGTATTCTTTTCCAAAGCAAATACATGAACATCCTTTTTAAATAAAAACATTGAATTATTATTTTTTTTTTTTAGTTTTATTCAGTGAACCATTTAAAATCTTCAGAAGTTCCTATTTGACATTAATCAAAGGCTAGTAAATACTACAGACATATAAGCAGATCACTTATCCTTTTTCAAGCAAAGTAGCATTTGGTTTTAATTTAGAACATCATTCTGATTTCAGTTACAAAGGTAAAACTTTGAAGCTCTTTTTTTTTGCTGTGCATTAACGTAACCTCTGCTTTCTCTCTAAAATCTTCTCTTTCCAATCATTGGGAAGTGCATCTAATGGGAGGAGGAACAATGTCCTGAAAGGAGCAGCCTCATGAACATGATGGCAGCATATGGTTTTATGGCAAATATTCTTCAGACATTATGTCGTTTAAATAAAAAAATGGAAATCTGAGAAGAAACCTCCCCCAAAAAAACTACTGCCAAGCCAGCGAGAGTGCATTTTGGAAAACAGATTGTCAGGATCACTTAAACATCTAAAACAGCGTGGACAAAAACATGGTACTTTCTTTGAAAACAGCAACCAATTTGAAATGTGTTAAACTGAAAGCAGATGACACCTTTTGCATAACACATATTTGGTTCACCGCTTCTTATCATCTGAACTTGCTACTCTGATGCCACTGGAGAGTTGTACTGTTTTTATTTTGTCCCTGCTTCCTGTTTCTCTCCTTTCCTTCCTCATTTTTTCCTCCTGTTTCTTCCTGCTCAATTCTCACTACTGTCCCATTCTCCTGCCAACCCTGGCAGCTTGCTCATCTTCAGAAGGAACAAATCTATCACTACAATGTTAAGAAAAAGCACTTTACTGTTAAATGTTAACATCACACATCAATTAGTATGTTAGAATTAGAACTAGTACTTCAGAGAGATACCTCCATTGCAACATGATCTACAAGGACAAAAAAATCCCTTGCTGTTTCAGGATTGGGAAGAACAAAAAAAGATCTTGCAATCTGATAAAGACTTCACTGCCAACCAAGATTTTAAGTGACGTTCAACCTGGGAAATACATAGAGACATCCACCTAACACGTAATATACCTCTTTGCAGGTTTCTACGTAATTAAAAGCTTCAGCCTGCCGAGAAAATATCTTCCAAACAGAGGATGGCTGCAAGGGCTGTGACAGTCTTGGTCTATAAACTGTAGGAAGTGGGTTTCTTTCATAGTAGGATGCTAGTTCTTCCACTTTCTTCAGTCTTTCTTCCCATCTTCTCTTCATTGCTCCTAAAGCAATCACAAATAGTCAAATCAGCATCAATTAGTCTTTGCAAGGCAATTTTAATTTTAATATATCCTGTACTCATCACTGCTTTAGATTCCAGCTTTCTTGAATGTAATTTACCATTTAACCACGAGTAGCCAATATTCCAAATGAACACCCAGCCTTGTTATGATACTCATTTTAATATTAAATCTATCTACACTTTTGAAAGTACAAGAACTTCATATTAACACTATCAAAGAAAAACACAAAGAATAATCACAATAAAGGAAGGTATAGGGAGTTTCCTTTTTGTCTACAGAACGGTATTACATTCTTCCTCAGAAAGTATACAAACTGTGCCAATTAGTCATACAACATCATTAACGACCAAAAACATAGTATTATTTCTGCCTTATGCTGGAGGAGACAAAGGAGATCATTAATTTGCATGGGTGGTACAGCACTTGAGTTCTTGAGAAGAACTAAGATTTCAGTGACTGAGCTCTGAACTTCATATCTCAAAGTAAAAGAACTGAAATCCAAAATGAGGGCTCCATTCTCCACTGCTGACCTTTGCTACTGATCAGTGACACTTTCACCTCCTTTAAGATCTCCTGTACTTTTTCCCAACCTTAGGATAACAACCTTATCTCTTCTCAAGAAATAGCACCATACAGTAACACTTGCTATCTTGTAACCTTTAAACTTCTAGTTCCATAAAGTAATCGAAACACTAGAGTAATGTAGTAAAGCATAAACACACATACATACAATTATCTGTAAGTAGAACAACTGCAAATCAGGAAAAAGCATTGCTAAGAAACTGAAACAGAGGAAGAGGGGCAAGAAGTAACAAACATGAAGGGGAACCTTTTTTGTTTTGCCCAGCATAACCAGCTGGTTCTTTTAACAGCCCCCCAGCTGCAAGCAAAGATAAAAATAAAACTGACTACACTCAAAACTTTTCAAACCTTTAACAAGCTGGATCCACAAGGTGAGTTTAAGTATTTAAATATTCCTGTGGGGCCCCGAAGCCCAAATTTTAGATCCTTTCAATCCACCCTCTACGTTTTCCACAGCAAAAGTTCCTGGACACTTACACTT
The DNA here is from genome assembly GCA_035221455.1 of Xenops minutus. Classification (NCBI taxonomy): domain Eukaryota; kingdom Metazoa; phylum Chordata; class Aves; order Passeriformes; family Furnariidae; genus Xenops; species Xenops minutus. The sequence goes on along the minus strand of JAWWEE010000122.1, from coordinate 41,358,544 downwards.
CTGCCCAGGGTACATCTGAGCCTGTCTGTGTTTTGACAGTTTAGTGCCTATGTTGAGTATAAATAACAGCATATTTTTCATCTAACAGGGGTCAAACATATTATCTCCATAGACCTTGTCAGTTTTCTTACCTGTACACTTCCTCCAATAGGGGTCAAACATATTATCTCCATAGACCTTGTCAGTTTTCTTACCTGTACACTTCCTCCACTCCCTTTTTGTGCAGGTAATTTATTCTTGGAGAATGAAAAGTGAAATTACAGGCAGCCATCAACATTTCTCAGAAGCGCTTGCAAAACCCCCCAGCTTTATTTTGATGCTGTTTGCTCTGCTGTAAATTAATTGACTGCAAAGGACGCTTCCTACATCAGCACTTTCACACAAGGTTATTATTTAAAAAGGAAAGTGAATTTCCATAATTCTCTACTAACTTTAAACTTTTTTAGTTATATCGGCCCGTATTTTCGCAGAAACACTGCTGGCGGGATATCTGAACCTGGGAGAAGCTTGATGACCCTTACAATTAACACCATCACAGCACCAGTCAGGGTGGAAGGGACCACAGAGGGTCATCTGGTCCAATCTCCCTGCTCAAATTCCCGGGTCCGGGGGGAGCGGGCCCGGCTCGGCCTCCCCACGGGGCCCAGCCCGGCTCGGCCTCCCGAAGCCACGGCCCCGACTCCCTCCTTCCCTTCCTTCCCTCACTCACCGCCGCTCCACGCCGCCATTGGGGCGGGCCTGCAGGGCGGGGCTCCCTCCGAGCTGTGCCCAGCCGAGCCGGGAAGGGAAGGCAAGGCAAGGCAAGGCAGGTCGAGGGCAGCAGCGGAGCAGGTGGGTGGTGGTCGTGGCGGTGTGTGGCGGGGGTCCGAAGGCAGGGGGTGGGTGCGGCAGGGCGGGCTGTGTCGGTGCCGCTGGGGCCGTGCTGCCCCCGGGCCCCGGCCCAGAGCGCCGGCCTGCCAAGGGCCTGAGGGTGGCCCCCCGTCCAGCCTGGTTTTGTGGAGAAACGGCCGAAACAAGTTAAAAAGGAGGGGGGGAAGAGAAAGGAAAACAAAGGAAAGGCGCTTTCATTGTGAGGTGCTCTCTGGTGTCCCCCCCTGTCTGGTGTCCCCCCGTCTCTGGTGTCCCCCCCCCCTCTCTGTGGTGTCCCCCCCTCTCTGTGGTGTCCTCCCCCCCCGTCTGGTGTCCCCCCCTCTGTGGTGTCCCCCTGTC
>JAWWEE010000122.1:41324157-41355321 GCA_035221455.1 Xenops minutus | reverse complement strand
CCCCCCTCTGTGGTCTACCCCTCTGTGGTGTCCCCCTCCCTCTCTGGTGTCCCCCTGTGTGGTGTCCCCCCTGTGTGGTGTCCCCCCTCCCCGGCAGGCCATGAGCCAGGCGGAAACACGGGGGCAGAGCCTGCGTTTGAATCTGCCTTCGGAAGAAAGCGGGATAAACCGCGTGTGCTCCGACCCTGCCGGCGCTGGGGAAGGCGCGGCTGAGACCCGCAGGGGCGCCGGGCATAGCCTTGCCTAATCTTGATCTTTCACCCTCCGCCCCACAGGTCTGTCCCTCAGTTACCAGCTGGGCAGGTGGTAGGTTTGAGGCTAACACATCGTGCCCCCAATGCTGAGGAACCCGATAGGGCTTGTTGCTTTGGTGATGTGGTTCATAGGTGAATTAATAAGCAAGGGCCCCATCTACACTCGGAATAATTTCAGGTCTCGCTAATTTTGCAGCTTAATGCTGACTAACTGAAAGTCTGTTTGCTTTTGGAAGATCAGAGTGCTGGACCAGTGTCGGCTTCCCAACAGAGCCACATCCAGACCAGGAGTAATGTGAAAGGATATCACAGTATTGATATGCTTCCATCAGTAGGAGCAGTGCTTAGTAGGGGGATAGTGTCACATGGAAAATATAATGGTATATTTCAAATGTTTTGTTGTTTTCTATATAGTCAGCTTCTATATTTTCCTTATGGTAGGAATCAGATAATTATTGTGTAGCGTTATACATTGTAGAGTGGAAAATTTTTAATTTACACGTCTGCATGCAAATTACTGCAATATGCCATATATATGTGTGTGTACATAAAATACCTTCTTTGAATGCTTGACATTTTCTCTTGCAGTCATGTGAGCTGGAAAACCGCCCTTTTCTAATCTTTAAGGACATGGTTTACAATCCTGATGTCTGTTTTGGACATGTGTTCTAACACTGCTACAGTCATTGCATTGTAGCCGCAGATATATACTGAACATGTGTTGTCTCCTGTGGTTTGCATACTTAGGATATAATTGGTAACTAGAGACAGTCCAGTTATTTTCTTCCTTCCCTGTCTGAGAAGCTTTGGTATTATTTTTATCACTATATCATTAATTTCTCTTGTTGGTTGTCATTTCAAGTAAATATCACTTTAAAAAGAAACCAAATGGTTCTTATGGCAGTGGTGATACATGATGATGTGAATTTATTTTCATTCAGTCCAGGTAGAATAAGTAAATCCAGGCTGGAACGGAGTAAAAGGTTCTTTTATTTCTCATTTTTCTGTCAAAAGAAAAGCATTGGAACAACTGCATACATATAAGATAAAAATGCTTTTGTTCTTATTGTCATACAGAGAGACATTGGTCATTTTTTGTTAGCTCGTAAAGCATAGCTGTGGACCTTTTTGAACCACTTTTTTTTTTTTTACTACTCAGTACCTGTAAAGATCATTGTAACATCATCTTTATATTTGCTATCTCTGTCTCATAGGGTTCTTTAAAACCTTTATATTTTTTCGATAAAGTATTGTTAAATAAGCTTAATTAGCTTCCTACAACCTAGAGAATCTATTCTGCTAGATTACAAAAATGCTGTTGCGTTTTTCAGCCACTTGTTTTTTACATTTCCTTACAGCTTAATGTTCATCTTACCTAAGCTTTCAGCAAAATTAGTATCCAGGAGAAGAATAACAATTTTTCATTAAATTCTTAATGTACTGTCCTGATTCCCACTGCCTCCCTTCCCCCTGTCTCATCGCTGCCATCCCTGATAGGATGAGATCATCCTCCACAGGGAAATGTGTATTTTGCTTGAAAGAGCATGGCATCACTGCGTTACCTAAACCAAGATGAGGCAATTCTTAGTCTGTTAGAATCAGCACCATCCTCCAGAGAGCATTGCTGTTATGCCTTAGAGCAGAAAACGTGCTGCTGCTGCTTAAAACGTGCATTTGAGTGCCTAGCAACAAGAGATGCCCCTTTGAGGATGTCTTTTGTTCTTTAAAGAAATGCAGATGACTGTGTGCCTTTAAGGTGCTCAGAAATTGATGGGTATTAAAGGTGAGTTACAGAGTCTATTCTGAAGAAAAAGCTTTCAAATACCTAACTTGTTATAACCAGCCTTTCTAGACAATCTCTCTAGCTTGTGTAAAGTCTGTTAGTCAAGCTCCGATTGTGATGAAGTAGAATGCAGTAGGCTGTAACACTTCGTTAAACAATTGGAAGAAGCACTCAATGCTTGCAGCCAGTTACGTCTCCAGTTTGTTTACTTAAGTCTGCTGCTGTTCATCTGTGCTATTCTCGCCATTACTAAACCATTAAAACTTACTAAAACCAGTCCCTAAAGGGATGCAGCAGTTTGGTTGGAGCACACCTAGTGATCCACTTACCCTCCCTAATGATTCCAAGATCTGATCTGTTGGCCAGAAAGTTGTTAGCTTGCCCTGTACTTTGGGTGAGGCTTTCTCCAGGTAGCTCTTGGTAGCCCAGGCTGGCTTATATGATAGACAGGAACCGACTACGACTCTTGTAGGTACCTGTTTACTAGTTTACACTCTGTGCTTCATGTACTTGCAGTGCTGGCACTGCAGATCTTCATAGTGTCAAACAGCTGGGATTAATACCTGGGTTTTTAGAAGTTGATTTCTGTGCTGACATAGCTGCACTGCTGTCAGTACACCTGCTGGCAGGTTTCTGTAATTGAGTTGGTACGTGATGCTGTGCTTTTTTATATGGTGTAGTTGTTTGTTACTGCATTACTCCTATTTGCTGCATTACATAATACAGTTCTGAAGTCTGGAGTAATTTGGTGAGGAAAATTTCCTAATTACACCAGTGCTCCAAAATACAAAGAAATAGTATTCAGAGTAACCTTGAAGATCTTTTGAAGTCACTAAAATTTTAAATAAATGTCTTCTAAGAAAGAAGGTTATACATAACCAGATTAGTGCTTCTGATGTATCAGTAGCACCATTTCTTGTTGCCACAGAAAATGGATGTTTATGATGTTATGTAGATAGGAAGTTGATATTTAGTATAATAATAATATCATGATGTAAGATGGCAGATATAGTTTACCACCAAAGAACTTAAGCCTTAAATGAGAATCTTCATCATATCTGATCAGCAGATGCTATTTTTTTTGTTTGCTGATATTCCTATGATAAAGTTATTATCTGAACTCTAATAACATTTCTGTTTTCTTACATTTTCAAGCTGATAAGCAAAAGCCATAATGGCTGACATAGGAGATGGACCACATTTGGGAGAAGATCTGGCAGATGCAAAATCTATTCCAGGTTTCAAAGGGTAAGTGAGGTACTTTTGGTTTAAGTCTTCGATTCAAGTCTTGAAGAATCTTGTGCTGTAACAGAAGGCGAGAGCCATGGAAGAAATAATGCTAAAAAGAAAAGTTTCTATTATGGTAAATTGTAATCATCATAAACTATTAAAGTTTTACTGACTTGAAAATATACAGAGTCTGCCAAAACAGACCATGTGCATGTACAAAGAACTAAAAAGCAAAATACTTGAGATGCAGTTAGACTGGACTTAACAGTATTATGAAGTGGTTTGCTGTTCTTGAGAAGAGACATCTGTGTCTCACCCTAGGCTAAATGTTCACCCCTTTCCTTGAACTGCTTTTAGAGCTGACCTGAACCTCTGGCAGACAGCCCAGCTGCTGCAGGGGTTGTATGTACGGAAGCAGAAGTGCAAGAGGAACTTATGGGCTGGAAGGGAGGAAATGCAGGCCTGTTCTTCCTGGTGCCAGCTAGTTGTTACACTGGCCTACCACTGTAAGATGATGCTCTCTCTGGGAATTTAATTTGGTTCTGAAGTTATTCTTTTTATTATTTCAGTGAAAATCAGACTTTAAGAGTATTACAGACTTTTTATTTGTAAAATACAGTATGATAGGCCCCAATCTTGTAACCACTTACCCATGTGCCTAAATGAGAAAATCCATACCAAATTCAGTATCTATGGACTGAGTAAAACTGACAACTGTTGCAGCGTCATGAGTGGGTGGGATGGTTGGTGTGCTCATTAGGGCAGAATTACAGATGTATATAGAGTCTTGGTCTTTTGTCATGGATGCAGAGATACATTACACTGGTAAGAGGGAAGTAGTGGTGTGTTTATTGATACAAAACAGTGATTTAACAAAGTTTGGTAGTAGACGCAACAACGGTCTAACAAGATTCTCTGGCAAGGTACACTTGATTATTTACTGCAAAGAGGACAGGGTCAGACGCAACTGTCGGGGAGACCCTCTTGTTGAGTCATGAGGTTCAGAACGGACCTTCTTGCATTCTAAACTTCTTGTCAGAGGGGAGTCTAGCTGCAACTGGACCCAGACTTAGTCCCAGGCTTCGTCGGCCATTTATGTCTAAATGATTTTATGTAAACAATCAGTCCTATAAATCAGTTAGCTAAAATTTTAAAGTTTAGCATGCTATCAATTGCTTACCAAGAATCTGCTGCAGCGAGGAATCTCAGCCTCAAGGAGTAACCTTGAGAGGCGTCTTTGTTCCTGGTGTGCATGCTGCTGCCGTGCAGGAGAGCTCAGTGGGCCCTGGGCTTTATGCTATATATGGAGTAAGGTAACTGAATTACAATCATATTTGCATCCCAAAGCCGTGTTTTGGGATGGTGCATGCTTAGCTAGCCCTTAGGTGTTGAAGAAGGCTCATGGCCCTTAGTGATTGTGTTATTTAGCTCCCCAACCCTGAACCCTAAAGTGCAGCTTCATCCAGATGCAGCTATCATGACTACTACTGGTGGCTATTGCTTAAGCAGAAAAGGAGCACATATCTGCCACATCTTTCTAGGTTTTGAGTGTTTACTTGTGAAAATTCAATGGTAATATGACTTTTGGTTAGAATTCAGAACAGATTTGCATTCTCAGAGCTAACCTTGCCTCCAGGTACTTGGCTTTCAAAAGATGATAGTAAAAAAACCCCAGCTGATTCCTTCTTGATATAATAACTGTCATCCCTAAAGTAAGCTTTCATATTCTCCTGTGCAGAGGCATTGTAATTTTAAACACAATTCTTCCTTGATTCTAAATTTTATGCTTGTTACAAGTTGCACAGAAGGTTACTACAAATACAGATGACCCTTCACTCTTTTATTAAAATTCATTGTGTATGTGCACATTTTAACTGAAACAAAAGTTTTATTTGGGAGCATAACTGTACAAACCAGTAACATTCATTTTAACCTTTGGGCAAGTACAGTCTTCATTTAAATCTACCAACTGATTTCACAGGCATAACTTAGAATCATAGGCTGATTTGAGTTGGAAGGGACTTTAAAAATCCTGTGGTTCCAACCTTCCTGGCATATGCTAGGACTCCTTCCACTAGACCAGGTTTCTTAAAGCCCCATCTGACCTGACTTTGAATGCTTCCAGAGGTAGAGCATGTGCAACTTCTCTGGGCCACCTGTTGTGGTGCCTCACCACCCTCACAGAGAATTTTTTCCCACTATCTAATCTAAACCTACTCTCTTTCAGTTTAAAGCCATTCCCATTCATTCTGTGGCTACCCATCCTCGTCAGAAGCCCCTCCTATGTTTCCTGTAGGCCCCCTTTAGGTACTGAAAGGCCACTAAAAGGTCTCCCCAGAGCCTTCTCTCCAGGCTGAACAACCTGTCAACCTCTCTCAGCCTGTCCTCCTAGGAGAGATGCTCCAGCCCCACAATCATCTTCATCATGGATTTCTCTGGATTCACTCCAACAGGTCCATGTCCTCCTTACACTGGGGACCCCAGAGGTGGATGCAGATGGGGTCTCACCAGAGTGGAGTAGAGGGGCAGAGTCACCTCCCATGACTTGCTAGCCATGCTGTTTTTGGAGCAGCCTATGATGCAATTTGCTTGCTGGGTTGCAAGCACACATTGACACCTCATTCAGTTTTTCATCCACTAGTACCTCCCAGTTCTCCTCAGGGCTGCCCTCAATCCATTTATCACCCAGCCTGTATCCATGTTTGGGATTGCCCCCACCCAGGTACAGGACCTTGCACTTGGCTTTGTTGAACTTCATGAGGTTGAAGGCACATGCTCACCTCTCAAGCCTGTTGACATCCCTTCTCTTAAGAGTATCAACCACACCCACTCATCTTGTCACCAGCAAACTTGCTGAGGGAACTTCTAGAGAAAAAGTAGCAAACCTTACCAGTTTGGTTGGGTTTGCTAAAATAGCCTCTGTTGTTGTTATTTTGAAAATAAAAAGATCAGGATTTAATTTTGTCTGGTTTCTATGCAGAAGGAGCCTATCTGCTAGCAAGTCTGTGGACTCTGGAATTCTGCCAGACTACAGTTACAGAATGGATTATCCAGAGATGGGGGAGTGTATAATAATAAACAACAAGAACTTCCACAGACATACTGGTACCACTTTCAAGCTTATTTTTTTTCCTTAATTTAGATAAATTAGTGCTGTGTGTTATTCTTCAAAATTAAATAATGCAGACTAATTTTGAGCACACTCTAAAATTAAGTCGTTTGAATGGGTGTGATTTATTTCAGTGCATTTTTCCAAATATGCTTAGAGGGAACACGTTAGGGTATAGCAGTAACAAGGAAAAAAATTGATAGGCAGCACAAATCTGTCTTACCTTTTAGTCATGAATTCTGTTTTGCAAATGAAATTCTTTTTATGTCCTTAAATAGATAGGTAGATATAAAAATAAGATGTAGATAAATGTACAATACGGGTACAGAGAGTAGGAGGTGGTGTGTATGTGTAAATAACAGTGTTTTTTCTGTTAGAGTGGATCAGACTGATACAGTATAAGTGAGAAAAGAATTTGGCTCAATCAGACCATGCCATCTATGTCATCTAAAAAAAAGTAACACGTTTCTCTTATGTATAGGGATGCTACCCCGTTCGGGTACAGATGCTGATGCTGCAAGTGTCAGAGACGTTTTTAAGAAGTTGGGATATAAAGTAAAGATCAACAATGATCTTTCATGTGAGGACATTTTTAAACTATTGAGAAAAGGTAAGTAATAATATGTTTGGTGTGTATATTAACTCAACGACTGTTTTCAAATACATTTCTAGCTCTCACATCTCTTCTTCCATGGTTCTTTTAGATGATGTTTCACACCTTCTGGTTTATTGCTAGGATGACATGTACATCATAGTTTCTATGCTGTCTCTCCATCTTTTGTGCCATGACTGTTGTCTCCATATCCTATCTCATCTTCTAAAGAAGCCTGGAAAAAAGACTGAAACTTAAATGCAGACTGATTTATATTGTGACCCTGGGATCACTGAAGCTCTGTGAGTTGAAAAGAAAGCTGCTTGATTGGGTAGAGGGGTTCTGTACTACGTGCTTAGTGGTGTGGCCCAAGAGGGATTCTGATCAAGGGACCAGAACTGCAGGTGTGTGGACTGAATTACTCTTTTAGAGAAACAACTCATGTTCTGTTTAACTTGTGAAATGGAACGCCCTCCTCTCAAATGAGAGCTTTAAACTACTGTGTTAGTCCTGCTTTGTTTGGACTTGGCTACATCTAGATCTTTAAATGGTGCCTGGAGGTATTGATAGTCCTTGAACACAGTCTATTCTACTTAACTGTTGGAAGGTTCTCTGCCATGACTGTGACTTGTGCCTACTAGTGCTCTCCCAGATTGTTCCAGGTTACAGTTCAACAGTAGAAGTGTTCCAGTGATTATTCCTAACAGCCAGTTAACTTGCAGTGATCCTGGTCTTGGTTTTTTGTTTTTTTTTTAATGGAAGCGTTTGCTAACATTGATGTAGGTTCTTTGGTGCCAGTTAATGTTTATGCCAGAGAATGTTCCCAGGCATGGTTAAGTTATTAGTATAATTGCAACCAGTCTATTGACAGTAGCTGAAAGTGTGACTTTTTTAAATGCCTGTTTTCCATACATTGTAGAAATGTCTGAGTGTGATCACTTGAGAAAACTATAAATAGTTCATTTTTTCCGGAATAGAAATTCAGTGTTTTGGTAAGCAGTAAACAGTAAGACTTCAGCTTTAGGGACTTTTACATTTTCATGTACAAACTCTTGCATCTTCTTGAGTTACCACTCAGAATGTCTTTTGGATCCTTTCTTTTAAACCATGTTTGTATCTTTTCATAAATATAAAAGAATGATCTTGGTCCTTAGGTACAATTCCCACAGTGTCAGGCAATAAAAGACATTGGAGAATATATATCTTATGCTCTTTGTATGCCACAGAGTGGAGGGGAAAAAAGTATAAATCTACAAACACTTTATATCAAGCTTAAATGTCTTAATTTTTTACTTAAAGAGGCTTGAAAAATCTTTCTAGACCTCACTACAGGTCAAAAGTAAGAGGAGGAGAGGGGTACTGCTAGTATCTAGGTTCCTGCAGCAGCAGCAACAGCTTTCATGTTGCATTCAGTTCCCATGTAATCCAAGTAGTTGAAGCATCTCCATTTGGAAAGAGAGGTAGGACTTCTCCCTTTCCCAAAACTCAGAACTTTCCATCAGTCCGATTGCAGATCACAAGACTGATCATTATTGCATGAGTGAGGTTTATCTCTCAGATTTTGAAACACCCTCTGTTTCTTCATGGCATTAATTCCTGGCCTAGTTATGTGACCACATCTTGGAATGGGTAGGGTTGGCCTTTAATTTGGGGTTTTCTGTGTCCAACCTCCTGAAGTAAAGTAGGCAGACTTCTTTTGTTCAGAAGTGAATACTGATTGGATGTTTCTAAACATGGGAATTACTTCTTAAAGAATTCTGTCACATGGGAAGGATCAAATGTTCAAAATTTTTAGGAAATGCAGGAAGTTAAGATAATTCTGTTTTTTTCTTTCAAGTTTCTGAAGAGGACCACAGCAAGCAAAGCAGTTTTGTTTGCGTGTTGCTAAGCCATGGTGATGAGGGATTAATCTACGGTACAGATGGCCCTGTTGAACTGAAAGCACTAACAAGCCTTTTCAGAGGTGACAGGTGCAGAAGTTTAGCAGGAAAACCCAAGCTCTTTTTCATTCAGGTGATGTACAGCTGAACAATGATCATCAAATCAGTTAGATACTTAAAAAAATAGTGTTTTCCACTAATTATTAGTGAAAAAAGTTAATTATTCTTAAAATTCATTTAAATGGAATCACTTTTGGAATAAGATTCTTTTCAGATCTAAAAGTAGCACAATCTGCCAGTATTTGTAATAGGTGATACTGCATTCCCTTGGTTCTATGGATTAAGTGAAATTTTAGCCAATATTATAAAGAGTTTCTGAGTACAATTTTGAATGAGTATCTATCTTATCCAAAGTGTGTAGTTGGTTTAAATGCTAGCTCCTTTACTTCTGAGTTGGTCTAATGGAAATGTGACACATAAATTCTTGTTATTTTTTAATTGGGATATTGTCATCTTTAAAACATGAAAAAATCAATATTCTGATCATGATCCCTGCCTTTATCTCTTCATTTTTGATTCTATTTTCCATTCTTCTTTCCACCAAATAGGCTTGTAGAGGGACCGAATTAGATTCTGGTATTGAAACAGACAGTGGATCAGAAGAATCAATGTGTCAAAAAATACCTGTAGAAGCAGACTTCCTGTATGCATATTCTACAGCTCCAGGTGAGAGACTGTATCTGTATGTCAGCCTCTGCTGATGCTAAAAACTAAAATTTGCAGTTGTACCCAGTCAGTGGGTGACTTCACTTATATGGAATACAATGGAATACAATGCATTGTTCCCCTAATTGCTAGCCTGTCCTGTATCAAAGGCTGCTACATCTGATCACTTTAACATTGCTCTCTTCCACAGGCTATTACTCCTGGAGGAATTCAGCTGAAGGCTCCTGGTTTATTCAATCACTGTGTAAAATGCTGAAGGAACATGCAAGGAAACTCGAACTCATGCAGATTTTAACTCGTGTAAATCGCAGAGTGGCAGAGTACGAGTCCTGCTCAACTCGACAAGATTTCAATGCAAAGAAACAGATTCCATGTATTGTCTCTATGCTCACCAAAGAATTTTATTTCCCTTCCTAAAAGAATTTTTCAGTTCATGTTTTTATCTGCAAATTATACGCAGTGTTAGTACAAAATACCACTTTTAAATTTGAGTAACTATCACTGCTGTGTGTAGCACAATGAACTATCTCAGTTAGATATGTCCGTTATTAGAAGTAAAGCAGTGTGGCTATGTTAGAAATGCAAACTTGAGTAGCTGAAGCACAGGCAGGTTTGAAAATAGTGCTCTGAACATCACAAAACTTAGGAAGGGGAGACCGAAGAAAGATCATATCATTTATCAGAACTACTTGGTGCTACATTTCACTTGGCTAAAGAGGCAGACAAAAGAAACAGTTCTTGTTAATAGTTTGGTTTTATATCTTACAAAGAAGATTCAGAATGTGATATGTTTATTAATGATGGTTATTTGGTAGTGGTGTCACTGTACATTTCTTCTTCTCAAAGGTTATAAATTAACCTATTTTTATCATTTTGGGCATAAACTGTGGAAAACAGCCATTTCACTTTTTTACATAAAATTAGGAAGCATGTTTAGAATACAGCCAGTTTTTCCTGATAATTTTTTAACTTTGTGTATGGAATATTAGATAAAGCAATTATATCAACATGGTAGCTGTTTCAAAATAAATTTTGTATTCTGACCTTGAAGCTGAGTGCCTAAGGGGCCAGTCTTCCAAAATTCTTTTTCTGCAGCTCCCTAAGGGTGGTGCTGTTGGGGCATATTTGGGGCTGTATCAGTGCAGAAGGAAGTCTTCATTCTGCACGGTCTGTTTTCCTCTTTCTGGCCCTAAATGAGAGTGGGTTTGCCCGGTGCTATGTGTGTACCACATGTAATCTGTGTGAAAGCCTAGATTTGTGGTACTGAAAATATTTCTTAACTCTAATATCAATTTGAGTTAATTACAAAACTTGAGGTAAAAGACGATAACAAATAGTAAATTTCTTGACTGAATTTTGTGAAACATTTCTACAAAATTTTAAAATATTTCTGCTAATGTTTCAGCTTGTAGCAGAAATATTATAAGATCAGAAGACAGAATACTAAATTACCACATGGTGCTTGCAAAGTAAGATTTGAAACTCTTCAAATTGTGTAGCATAAACAATATTAGCAAATAATGTTCACTTTCAGAGGCATTTGGTACCTTTTTTTTTCTAATTAAATACTGTTTCCTAAATTACATCATGTTTTTCTATATATGTTATTTGTTTAGGATCTGATAGCTTTTGCAATTAATTTTAACTTTAATTATGTCCCATTTCCTCCTTTTTCCTGTACCTTTTCTCCCCTTATCACCTGAAGTTGAAAATAAGCCCCTTTAAAGCATTCTTTGCCATATAGCTGTTATAACCCACCCCAGAAGGGGAGGCTAACCTGGGTTCTTGTTAATAAATCCCTGGGGGTGGATTATAGTGAAAGGACACTGAATAATTGGTGTTTGTAAACATAAATAGGAAAGGTTTATTTTAGAACAGTTTTGTTTCAAAGGTAAACAGGTATGTTGCCATTTTGGGTGTTATCATCTATAGTAATACAGCAATATTAAAGTGTAAAAGTCATACCTAAGAAAATGTGTAAGGGAGAGAAGGAAAGGATAAGGGTCCTAAGATATACATAGTCACCACCCACTGGATCCAGCGATGAAATTTGGTAGTTGCAGCTTCCATGTCTGTTGGTTGAAGTGGTGGTCGCAGTCCTGTCAAAGTGATGGTCTTGATCTCTTGGGGGTGGGGGAAGCCCCTCAAAAAACTCCACCATGCAGAAAAGTCGATGGGCTTGCTCCTCTCCCTAAAGCAGGAAAGTCTCTTTGGTGAGACTTGCACTTCCACCTGTGCTGTAGCATATCCGGGAACACTTTTACCTAGTGCTGTACGCTTATATTTTTTTAGGCCTAGTGAATTGATCACTGGCTATCTAAAAAGAATCTGTAACCTGTTGCTCCAATAAACTGCACTGTTTGTGATTCTGTGGTTGCAAATGAGACCAGACTTACAGTGCAATGTGCATCTGGGATCTTGCTGAATGCAACCAGACTGACAGTGCAGAATTGGTTATAGTCAGAAATTAAACCTAGCCACACCCAGCCCCTCTGATCTCTGAGGAGGAGTGGGAAAGCAAGGGAGTTTATTTTCTGCCAAATTTCTGTACTCTTAACACCAGTCACTTAGGAAGAGGTAGAGATAGGGCTTAGGGAAAGAGATAATAGTCCCATCAAGTCCTTTAAGGACAAGAACTGCATTTTACTCCAAGTCAGTAAATTATGGTGCCAAGAAGGCATCTGTATTTCTAGCTCAGGGCTAGTGTTCAAATCGGTGGGTCTTGTAGGTAGAGATTGAACTTGTTGGAGAAGGCAGAGGGTGAGATGATAATGTCCTTTTTCTTCACGTCTTATTTGTCTTACTCTCCTGTTTTCCTCATGTCTTTCCTAAATGCTTACTCTATTACAATCTTCCATCCCACTGCCTCTTAATCAAATTCAACCTTCCATTTCAGCTAGATCACATTTTCCCAATTACCATTAGCTTAGCTCACCAGCTCCAGTCAGACCTCCTTGCCAAACCAAGTCACCAGTGGTAAAAGGCTGGGTGAAAACACTTTTATAGAAGTGTTACACAGTTATGAATATGCTACACCGATGGAAACACATCATCACTTCCCTGCGGGAGGCCTTCATGCCAAGCATGGCTGCAGTTTCCAGGCTGAGATGCAAACTTCACACCTTTATTTTCACCTGCAGACACATGTATTTGCATGACTAACTGAATCATCAGTTAAATCATGTCCAGAAGGCTTTTAAAAAGCTTGACAATAGTATTTTGCTGATTTGAAAAGCCAACAGAACCACAAACTTTTCAAAAATCAATTATGAAATTAGAAAGATGACACATGAGATACATAAGAACTTTTATTATTTTCTAGTAAAAAAAATATATATATTTTTGTTACTAAATGCATTTGATGCTAAACGATGGAAGGATGAAGAAAATAAAAGACCTGGGCTGAAACTGAGGAGGCAGTTCATGCTGCCTGGTTTACACTGGGTCAAGTATTTCCTCCTGGCTAAGCAAATCCTTATGTTGAATGCAGTCAGTCTGCCTTCTTCCCACAACACCCTCTGAGGGTACGTATTTCAAATAGGGTTTTGTTAAAAAAAAAAGGCACTAACTAACACACTAATGCTGTTAAGTCACATGGAAACAGTCTGTCCTTGAGAATGGAATCCACACTTTGGGTACCATGCTCCTTAACAGAAGAAACCCCATGCAATTTACTCAAAATACAAATTTGGTGTTGCTTAGCCTGGAGAAGAGAAGGCTTCAGGGAGACTATACCAGGCTTTCAGTACCTAAAAGGGGCCTTTGGAAAGAGCATTTAGCAGGACTTGTTGCAATAGGACATGGGGTAATAGTTTTAAACTAAGAGATTCAAACTAGATTTGAGAAAGAAGTTTTTTTAGGATAAGTGTGGTGAAATACAAACAGGTTGCCCAGAGAGGTGGTAGATGCACCATTCCTGGAAATATTCAAGGTCAGATGGGATGGGACTCTGAGCCACCTGATCTAGTGGAAGGTGCCCCTGCTTGTTGTGGGGAGGTTGGACTAGATGACCTTCAAAGATCCCTTCCTACCCAAACCACTCTTTGCTTCTATGACAGTACAGTTGGCAACAACTATGAGATCTCTGTACATGATACATTCCTCTTGGAAGTCCCTATGGTTTCTCCTCAAATTTTAAACTGCCTTATATGCAATTTAAATTGGTAATTCACATGCAATTTGTATTTTTAGCTATGATTTCAGTTATCTATTTTCTGATAAAGCCAGGCAGTATGCATATGAAATCACTTCTAGTGATTATTAACAGTATGAGTAATAACAGCTAAATTATAACAGTAACACCAAAAGACTTGTCAGCTCATATCCTATAAGGAATGTTATTACCATGAAAAACTACCTTTCAGCTATATATTTCCTCCCACTCTTGACTGCAGGCAGTAGGACAGTCACAGCAGAACTCCAGCTTTCTCAGATAACAGGGTCAGAGATAAACCACTGTTTCATCACCACAGTGTGTCACTGCAGACAGCACAATAATCTCCAAAACACACATTAATGAGTCATTCAAAACCAAAACCAAAAGCCTCCTGAATGAAGCAACCCTTTCACAGCTCTCAGTGGTTGCTTGCTGTCTGTCATCTTGCGTGTTTGTTACATCCTGGCACTTGCATCCCAAAGTATGCAAGAACATCACAATGCTGCTTCCCAAGAAAACTTCCCCGTCTTACTGCATATCAGAGTAAACCAGAATCAGCTGATTTTGAGGCAAAAGGCTTGTCTCTGCTGTCCTAGACCTACCCAGAGAACACTTCCAGCTACAGAGCATCTCCCCATGCAGATCCCTGTCACGGACAGTGCTGTAATGTTTAATAAAAAAAAAATCCAAAGCACTTTCCAAAACAGGCTTCTATCATAGCTGTGGTGATGGTCTTTAAGCAGAACTGAGTGGTGCAATGGCTTGCTTTGCCTGCATCGTGACAGTTAATTAGTGGAAACAGAGAACTTTCCTGGTAAGTTCTTAAATTTATTTTTATGTCTTGAAGTTTGGACTTTCCTGTTGTAATCACCAAAAAAAAAAAAAAAAAAAAAAAAAAAATTAAGACCTGACTTTCTCAAAAAAATGAAACAATGTTCTTTTCTTCCTAGAGACCAAGATGTTCTGTCATGAAGACAATCACATAATTAAAGTGCCTCAAAAGAAAACAAGATGCACAGCAGTCATTTCCAAAAGTGTTTTTGTTTAGTGCTGGCAGGAAAGATTTGGCATTGGATTCAATAGCTCATCACTGCTGCCCCCGGAGTCAGAGGACCAGTGATGCTGCTCTGCCTCTGCCTGCTGTGCACAAGACCAGAATATTTCTATCTAGCTGAACATGGTGAGATTCACATGGACTTACCTAGTGAAATTCCATAGGATGGGGTATGTAGAAGACCATGTTTTAATAGGTCCTCCTGGCTTCAACTTGGATACAGAAAGGCAAAACCACCCCACTCACTTTGAAAGATCACCAGATAACAGGTTTTCCTGCATATGTCTGAAGCTATAGTGTCTGAGTAGTTTGAGAACATCTGATGTACAAAGATTTACCTATACATGAAGACTACTACCACTGTATTCCATAACCATTCAGAAAATAATGGTTCTACATATTTAACCACAAGACCTTTTAAAAAAAGCAGTGGAGACAACCACCACTGTGCAATTTACACTCATCTGCACAAAAACATGATTAATAGTAAACACTAACAGGGTGATTTATTTTTGTAAGATCCTTCTTAACAGACGCAAGTATTTCCTCTTTCTCTTTCTGTCCACTTCTGGTACTGAACCCAGAACATTTTGTGTTCCCTTTTATCCCATTCAGCTAAAAGCCACTTCCTCAAATGCACAACCCATACCTCTCCTGCATGATGCAATGTGAAAAGAACTGGCTAAAGGCAGAAGTAACCTCTGCATAGAGTGGTTCTACTGCAGAGCTCCTTCACCTTTCTTTGCCTCCTCGTCCTCAGCTGGTTGCCCATGCTCTGTTCTCCCACCTTTCCTCAGCTGAGGCTGTGATCTTTCTGGGTGAGGGTTGACCTTCAGGTGGTGGGGATGATGTTGGTGCTGCAGGAAGGCTTGAGCCTGGGCACGTGCTCAGAGGACTTTGGCTTCCCCACCTGACATCTGGTCCTATTGCCCAGATTGCCGGTAAAACTGGTGACCCCATGGGTGTAGATTTCTCCATTCACCCTGCCTGTCATTAAGATCTCAGGAAGCCAATAAATAGCCCCAAGTGTGCTGTGGTCTCTCAGCCCTTCAGGCTTGACATTTAAAGCAGATGTACTTCCACACAAGAGTCCATAATTCTTGGTTAACCTTTTCTTGCCCCAGATGGGTTGTATATACATATATGGGGCATATATATATAAGAATGCATGCACTATTATGATAAAATTGTCTCCTGAGATCTACGGAAGATGGGAGAAGCACCAGAAGGATCCAGCTTTACCTAGTCTTCAGCAGTGTGCCAAGAGCTGGTACCAACTCTGCCTTATGCTTAGTAGTTTCTGGTCACTGAAATGCTACTGAGTGAAAGCACAGAATCGTAGAATGTTTCATGTTGAAAGGGGCCTTAAAGACCACCTAGTTCCAACCTCCCTGCCATGGACAGGAACACCTTCCACTAGACCAGGTTGCTCAAAGCCCCATCCAACCTGGCCTTGAACAAATCCAGGGATGGCACATCCACAACTTCTCTGGGCAGCAGAGAATTTCTTCCTAATATCTAATCTAAGCCTACTTTCTTTCAGTTTGAAGTCATTTCCCCTTGTCCTGTCACTACATGCCCTTGTAAAAAGTCCCTCTCCACTGTTTTGTAGGCCCCCTTCAGTTACTAAAAGGCCACAGTAAGGTCAACTCAGAGCATTCCTTTCTCCAGGGCAACCAACTCACATCGAGAGGCAAAATTAAAAACAGATTCTTCCACTCGTTTCACTAGTCCCCATATTTTATGTCTGCAGTCCTCACAGGCTCTGCATGTGATGTATAAGGCTCCCTGGCCGGCACCCTGCTTTAGTGGGGCTTCCTTGTAGACCACTTATAAGGGCCAGCACTGCGCAGGGCTTGGTGGCCCACAGGGCTCAGTTGCCTCCAGGACTTCATGTTTCTGTAGGCAAGGTCAAAGGATGACACTGGCTTACTTTTCAAAGTAAGTCACAGAAAAAGAGTGGGGATTTGGGTCATGCTGAAATCAGTTCAACACCAGCAGGTGGCTTAGTTGCCCGAAGTGACCTGTGTCTGTGATGGTGGCAGGACAACAGCCACCTACTGCTGAAGCCCTGAGCAGCAGGGAGGGACAGCAGCATGGTGAGCATTGTCATCTGTGTCTCTGGTCACCAGCTGGGTGCTGCAAGGGCCGTATCCCCCTGGGGCCACACACAGGTTGGGTGAGCTGGGGAGACCCTGCTGGGGAAAATGGCATTGCAGGCTTGACCAGCTGGAGCATGTTAAGACAGGCACTTTTTGATCAGCTTTCCCCAAAGGTACCGCTGTGGGAGGCAGTGAGGAGGACAGGGGAAGCAAGAGGGGCAGGAGTGAATGGGACATCTGAGCAGGAGGTCAGAAGATGGCACCTTTGACTGCAGCCTTTAACTACCGACCACCAGCTCTGAAAATCTCCGGGGGAGAAGAGGTTTTGAAGCAGTGTATTGGCTGTACTGAGTCTTTTAACTTGGATGTTGACCTTAGGAATGTAATTAGAGAGCTGATTATAAATAGTTTGTACAGTTGTTGATGAGATTAAAATGTGCTGCAGCAGGCGGTTGGAAGCAGAGGGTTACTCCAGTGTGTGCTCAGGATGCTGTACCCCCGTCATCTACTGCTGCACAGCAAGTCTGAAAAAAGGAAGTGCTAAAAAAATACTCAAAAAATGGTCCCAGGGAAGTTGGGGAAAGAGGAAGCAGCCTGGCTTACAGAACTGGGGGTGAGGAACAAGAGGGAACAGACTAGGGAGTAAGAAAATTAAGGAGGAGGGAGGACGGTACTGCAAGGGATCACAGTCCAGGCATGGGGCAGACTTACCTCAGGGCAAAAACACAACAAATGACCTGCAATAAAAAAGACTAAATTAGCAAAACCCTAAACCAAGGGAAAGCCCTAACTAGCAGAAGTAAAAACCTCCAGGTAAACCATCAGTGCTAATTTGTGTTCAGATGGCAGCATGTGATGGAGATTGGCAGAAAGAGAAGGAAAAGGTAGGGAAGGAGAGGCGCAAGATGTGGGTGACCCAGAAGATTGAGGCTCTAGATGAGAGCTGCAACAGCACCATGAGATGGACACAAAATGCCCCTAGGAATAGCTGATTATATCAGCTGCAAGTCTGAGCAGGAGTTGCTGCCAGACCTGTGCTGCCTCAGAGAGTAGAGGAAAGCTATTCCCACCTGGAAAGCCCCAAACTTTACAACCTTGAAGACTTTGGTGTCACCATCCCTGGAGGTGTACAAGAAACGACTGGATGTGGCACTTAGTGCTAAGGTCTAGCTGACAAGATGGTGATCTTTCAAGCATTGGACTCAATGATCTCAGAGGTCTTTTCCAACTTAAATGATTCTGTGATTCTGTGGCTTCACAAGCAAAAGACATAGAAGGAAACAGCAGGCAGGACCAGTGGGGCAAAAAAGGAGGCAAGGAGTATCAACTCGCTGTGGGTTTTTCTGAAGTTACTATAGAAGAATTTTAAAGAGTCATTGGAGAGATGCCAGGAGCTGTGCATGATTCTGCTCTAGAGCATCATCCAAATGAGGGTCCCAGCTGGGAAGAAAGTAGGGGAGCACTTGCTGACCAGCAGGACAAGGGTTCGTTTGGTGGGCAATGGGGACCAGGAAAAGCCTTGAAAGCAGACAAGTAGGCTATATCGGAAAACTGTATTTGGAAGAGAACAGTGAAGCAGCAGAGAGTTGCAAGTGCAACAGAGCAATGACCATCAGTGAGCTGAGAAAACCACCAGTACAGCCACCTCTAGGAAGCTGTCCATAGGAAAACCACCAGTACAGCCACCTCTAGGAAGCTGTCCATAGGAAAACCACAAGTACAGCCACCCCTAGGAAGTTGTCCACAGGAAAACCACAAGTACAGCCACCCCTAGGAAGTTGTCCATAGGAAAACCACCAGTACAGCCACCTCTAGGAAGTTGTCCATAGGAAAACCACCAGTACAGCCACCTCTAGGAAGTTGTCCATAGGAAAACCACCTACAGGAGGCCCCAGCAAAGCATTGGTGGTGGCCAAGATGTGGAGCTCTTGAGCAAGAGTTGTAGCTGTGTGGATACTGTGGAAAGGCCACATCATGGGATCCTCTGCAGGCCAGTGTGTAGGTAAGCTGACCCCTGCCAGTGTCTGTCGCAGGCTGCTTCCACATTTAGAAAGGTGCTGAGGTCTCCCCATGCTCCTTCCCCACCAGGTCACAGTGCAGGCAAACAGATAGAGAGATTTTTCAGCACAGACTGACCTAGAAGCTTCAGGTTTCTCTCTCCTGCCTCAGAGTACAACCTGATTTTTAGTTTGACAGAATTGTGCTGGAGCAGCACAGAGGGTGGAACGGGGTTTGTGTCTGGGGATGAAGAAATTCCTGAGGAGAGGTGAGTCAGGAGAAAAGGAATTAAGTATAGAGTGTCCCTTATTTACTGCTGAAAGTTGGACTATTTGGCAGAAAAAGTGCTCATCTGTGTAATTCATAGATGGGAGAATTCTGCTGAGAGAAGCAGCAAAAGAAGTGTTGTAAAGGATTAAAAGGAGTGCTCTGAGAGATACAAAGCACATGGCTTTTCCCCCCTTACTTCAAAACAAAATAGTAGTTATCAGCCTTGTCCTAGTGACTGAAACACATAGAGCTGAAGGATGTGAGTGTATGCACAAAGTGACAGCAACCACGTTCATGGATGTCAAGCTCTATAAACCCATTTAAATCCATACCATATTCGCATCAGTACCATCTTCCCAAGTTCTGGCTGGACCTGTGTGCCTATAGCTGGATTTCAGCATCCTCTGGTGTGAATTTTTAGAACTTGGTGTTACCAGGTTATAACATTGTGGGAGGCAGAATGTAAAGCAATCCATAATGTAAAGGGATAATACCTTAAATATTCGTCCTGTGAAAGGTCCGATCAGAGTAAGAAAGTCAATGTTCTTTACTGACGTAAGACATAGCAATAGAGCTAGTGAAAAAAAAAATACAGTGCTTCTATGAACAGAGGAACTTCAGTTGTTGAATTTCCTGTGGCTTTATGCTTCCTGTTTATGTTCCTTTCATGCCACACATACGAAGGGGTGAGCTCTCCTCAGGACTTTTTGTGCATTCATGCCTGTGACAGATGAATCCTGTGCACATTTCTTCACTGGGAAGAAGGTGACAGTGACAACTGCAGTGGGTGATTTGTTTTTCCACTGATCATCACAAGGGTCTCCAATACCCCAGAGATTAACACAGTGTTGAAACCTACATACAGCTGAGGAGAGCGAAAGCAGTGCAAAGAAATCACAACCTTCTAGGATTCCTCCATTTTAATACCAGAGGTAATTTAAAAAGAAAACCAAATCTACATTTCACAGGATTGATGGTAACCCCACTGAACCTGCCACTATCTAGCATTTAGGTTACAAGTATTAAGGAGATTTGTTGGGAGCCAATTTGCTCACTGACCTTACTCTGGGTTTAACCTATAAGTTGTGTCCCTTGTAGTCACACCTGCACCTGAATCATGATAGCAGGGGAATAAAACCATGGTCGTATCACAGTTGAAGTGGGAAACAAGATTCCAGCATGGATGTACATGTAGATATGGCACTGAGTAACAAGACATTTCTGTGCAAGGACCCTGCAAAACATTGGAGCAAAATGCCAGAAAACTCTGGAATGCAAAAATAAGTGCTGAAAAAGTGTAATAATACAGAGGCAAGCTTCCTTTTCCTCAGGCTTCTTGTTTCAACTGTGTCCTGATCTCTCCATAAGTGCAAGAGATAAGGTATCTGCAGAGGAGTTCACCATTTGCCTCCTTTCTAAAACAGAGGATCATTTGGGTTTGACATCTTGCAAAATGTTGCAAAACACTCCAAACACTGATTGCAGGCCTAAGTCAACAGCGTTGCAGGTGCCGCCCATTTTCAGGCTGCTTTCGCTCCACGTCTCAGAGGCGTATATGGGAGACAGTAGCACAGCCACAGCCAAACTCTGCAACTCAACTCTCTGAGATCCCATAGGGATTTGGTTGGGAAATGGGAAAACTGAAACGCAGATCTGAGATAAAGTGAGATCCTGAGGCAGGGGCAGGGGGGGAAACATTAAGAAGAATTAAGAGAATTTAGTCCAGGATTCTCAATGCTGTTTTAAGGCACAAGCAGCCCTGCCAACCTCAGTGCATGGTGTTAAGCAGAGAGGAGAGGTCTTACCCGTGTGCCCCCTCTTACTGGGCTTACAGGGCTTGTTGTATTCCAGAAGTTTAACTTCCAGCAGGTATTAGCTAGCTTTGGCCTGCCAGAATCAAGACAGCCATGTCAGGTCAGATGGGCTGTGGGCTGTGCATCCACTGTTCCCAGTTTTTCATAAACATGGAGTAACAGGGATGGCAGGTGGACAGAAGGAGTCCTGTGATGATGGACACTCAGTGAGCCCTCTAAGCCTCACGCTTTTGTCCTTTAGGCATTTCCTTCAAGTCAGCAGATTAAACAGCAGCTTAGTGTGCAAGCAACAGCATGAGTTCCGGTACAAAGGTGGAGATGAGGATATAAACAGCAACCTCTCATCACCAAGCTTATAGAGAGAAGTTGTGCCTTCCACTAGAACCACTAATAAAGTGGAAGAAAGGGGCATTTTGAGCAATTTATCTATTTTGCCTTTCTCATGTCGTCAGCTCATCAGGACTACCACAACTGCTGCATCAAAAGCAGTGTGGCCATCAGGCATGGGGAGATGATTCTGCCTCTCTACTCCACTCTAGTGAGACCCCACCAGGAACACTGCATCCATCTCTGGGGTCTGCAGCACAAGAAGGACATCGACCTGTTGGAGCAAGTCCAGAGGAGGGCCCCCAGGATGATTACTGGTCTGGAGCACCTCTCCTATAAGGGAAGGCTAAGAGAGTTGGAGTTGTTCAGCCTGGAGAGGAGAAGACTGGGGTGACCTAACTGATGTCTTCCAGTACCTAAAAGGAGCCTACAAAAAGATGGTGAGAAACTCTACAAGGACATGTAGTGACAGGACAAGAAGGAATGCCTTCAAACTGAAAGAGTAGGTTTAGATTAGATGCTAAGAAGAAATTCTTTACTGTGAGGGTGGTGAAGCAAGAGGTTGTCCAGAGAAGTTGTGAGTGTCTCATCCCTGGCTGGGAAGAGAGGGGAGATAATGTGATAAAAGGCTTAAATACACAGACCAATCTGAAAAAAGTGGGGAAGACCATGCAAACACCATCAGCAGATCTTCTAACAGCTTTTGTGTAAACGTTCTCTGCAACTATTCCACAAACTATTTACTACGGGTTTATGTGCATTAAGTGTTGGCTTGCCAAGCAATGAAACATTACCCTTTCTTTGAAGCTGACTGGGAACTATTAACACCTGCTTATCAGACTTTTACATATCTAGCCCAAGGTATAATTTTACAAAGCTTTCCCACGCAGAGAACTCTTGACTCTTCAGCCAGATCCACTTCACAAGTGAAAAGGCAGTGCAGGAGGAAAAGAAGTGCAGTGAAATTACATATAATTGCTTTTTCTTCACCTCTATTTATACAGGGAGCAGGTGAGTCAGCATTCCCATAGAACTACTTCACTGTGAAAGGAGGAGCTCTGCCTCACCTATCAGCTGTTTGCCCTTGCCTCTGCTTTTGGGATCTGCATACTAAAACTTTCCTGAGGGGCTGGTTACTTCTTAAAAGCACCATAACATGCATACCTGTGGATTACTCCTTCCATTAGAAAGAGAAGTTGCCACCCCACATGTAATTATTGAAAGCAAGGTGCAAATAGGCAAGTAGTAACCACAAGCATCTGAGTTGTATTTTTCAAAACAGTCCCGCTATTGTAATGCACTACTGAAGTCCAGTTGGGTTCATGGGTCCAGGTGTCATGCCATGGCTTACAGAACTAAGGAAGCAAACCCTCTCCTAGCTTTAAACTGCCTAAATAGTTGCTTCTGGTTGTTGTTGATTTATTTGAGATATTGAAAACACAAGTACAAATAAATTCTGCTACTGGAGAACCACTGTCCAGTGCAATATTATTTCTCGTAGTACTGTACAAGAGCAGGGTTCCTGAGAAAGCAAGACACATTTGCACCAGGCACTGTAACACTGAGTAAGAAGAGACATCTGTTATTTCTGGGAACTTAGCGTCCACAGGGACATAAAGTCTGAGAGAACAAGGAAATCTCACAGCAGGCAGGTAAGATTAGGAAGGGAACTTAAATCTCCTGAGTCTGAGCTGGCACTGACTCCGCTAGTACACCTTCAGTGACAGTCCCTCTGAAGATCAAGGTTGATTGATCTGATGGTTATTTTTTAATTTGGGCATTTTTGCTCCGCCTATTTGAAACTCTCCTGCAGAGCAATGGTCTTTTTTCTGTTTGCCTCTCTCTGATCTGCACTTGGGAAGTCAGCAGGTAGAGTGCATCATGGGCCTTGCTTTTGCATTGCATGTCACTAATTAAAGAAGCCATTCAAAATAAAGGTCCTACTCATCTTCTCTATTAATAGCCAGGAGCTTTCCTCCTTCCTCCCCTCCCACGACCTCTTTCTTTTAAAGTGATAAAGCAACGCTGTCCAGGGTTTTGAGATTCCCCTGCGTTCAGATACCAACTCAGCACCTTTCCAGCTGCATTACAGCAGTTGCTTGGGAATCTCAGGGCAGTTTCCTCAAAAATTTGCCACATAGCACCCCAGTAATCCTAACAAGATCCCAGTAGCAATGGCAGATTCTGGGAATACATGACTTAAAATTGATGTTGGCTTTCACTATGCCATGAAAGGTTTTCTTGTTCAGCCCCTGATAGAGATTATCCACTTCCCTCTGAAAGAGCCTCTTCTCAGTTACATGGACTTAGCAAATCTGAGAGCAGGGCAACGACCAGAGCAGAAGAAATGACTTGTCAAAAGAGAAATGCAGCGAGATGGCTGCAGGAGAGATGAGTCATGGGGGAGCTGTGCTCCAGAAACAGCTCAGCAGGGCCAGCCACTGCCTTTCAGAAAATGAAGTTGCTGGACTCGACTGGCTAGTCCTGAAGGTGTGCAGAGGAGCTCAGCTTCAGCTAGTCCAGTGCATTCAGAAGATGCTGCATCTGCTCTTGCTTTGGGAGGACAGTCAGTTGGGTGTGCAGAGTCTATAAAGGCTCTGGAGATTGGTGTTGCCAGGTGACATACAATGAAGGCAGTCAGCAGACAGGACTCGTTCAAAAATTACTGTTCTGTTAGTAATTAAACACTGATTAGGAAAGGTGAAAGAGCCAAGGAACAAAAGCTTTAAAGAGGGTGCTGACTTGGAAACGGATTTGTAACTTGTAGCCACCATCTTAACTTCAGGTAGAAGAGCCTTAAATTGAATGTCTATAATCACCTATCTTTTTTTTTTTCCCTGGGGTCACATTGGGCTGTGTTGCTGTATGAGCTGGGGAGTGCACCAAAGAGGAAAGGCTCAAGCTGTATGGAAATAGACCCCCAATTCATGTTGCATTAGAGGCTGCTGCAGGGTCAGACAAGCTGCAGGGCACACAGAGAACTGCCTGTCTTGTCAGCAGGCGATCTCATGAGGAGGACCCTCCTTATTGGCACCGCTCTGCCTCTGCCACCCTTGAGAGGCTGGTGAGGTGTTCATGTCCCAGCACCTCCTCCCTCTCCTCCTGAGATGGGCCATAGCCCCTGTCAATTCTCATTGCCCAGCACAGAGGTGCACTGGCTTGGACCATGAGAGGTGGGATGGGAGGTTGGATGCTGGTTCGTCCATGTGGGCACATCTGTCAGGGGATGCCCAGGGCAGTCTGGGAAAGGGCCCATGGGTGTGCTGGGTCGTCTGTCATCCTTAGTTTTGGAGGGGAGGAAAACACCCCTAGCATGGAGTGGGACCTTTCTCTCCACAAAGCCATGGGACCTCGGCAGGATTTAAGGAAGGGTGTCATCTGCTTCAGACAGATTGATGGGGGAAGTTGCCTGGTGAACATTTTTGCAGTGACTATCCTTGGAAAGTTCCCTTATATGTGAAAATCCACTACAAACAAAGAGAATTGACGTGATTCTAACAATAAATAAGTTTTGAATTAATAAATCAAATCATGTGTTTACATGTGATATGAAGCAAAGCTCTTAATATCTCACTATTATCCTGAAGAAAAAGCATTTGTTCTGCTTTGTCAAGCCAATAGATGACATACCACTTATCTTTATATTCTACCTCAGTTTCACTGGGAAAATTGCCATAAAAGCTTCTACTTCGGCAGAACACTATTAAAGCAGGGCTAAGCAGGATCACTTTCAGGTATGATCTGCTGAAGCAGCCTGGCTCCCATCCATGTTTTCTCTGCCAAACTCCACTCCAGCCTTGAAATGTCAAGATCCTGTACATGTTTTTAAAGGACTTCTTTCCTCCCTAAATTTTGCTGCAAGGGCCAAAAGATGTGAGTGGCCAAAACCACCTCACAATAGTCGTGTTAAGCAAATTCCTTGTCCCCTTTCTTCTCTCATACTAAAGGAAACAAATTGTATACAGCAGCTGAGCTGGCAGAGGTATGGGCTGAAGAACTGCAGCCAAATAAAAGCAGTGACAAGTAACATGAAGAGGCATTATAGCTCTCGGTAGTGTTCTTCTCTGTCATATGTATGTTTTTGGCTCAGGAGACGGGCTCTTCCTACCTACCCATCCTCCTGGAGCACCTGGCTGCAGCCAGACCAATAAGATTGGGAAGGTACAAAAATTCCTTAGTAGAAGAGATGTCTGTCACAGGTTATTATTTTATCTTTTTTGTCTTTCTGACTGAGTTCACTAAGGGCTGGCTAAAGCAGCACCTTAATGAGGACACTTGGCCTTCTTGAAAGTGTAGGAGGCTTCAAGTTGTGTTGGAAAAGTTTTATTTTGCAGTCTAGAGAGGCTACAGTTCAGCGATCTGGTCTGAGCAACAGATTTTTCCATCCTGGAACAGTTTTCTGTAATTATTACTTTAATTATTACCACTAAAAACAAAGTAACACTTCTACCATCTGATTTCTTAGCAATCAGAACAGTACAGCTGGATTATGAGAGCTGAGTAGCTTTCACTAATTCAGACACGCCGTTAAACCTCTAAAGGGTAGGTGTCCCTGCTGGCGTAGCCCAACCAAGACAAAGGAATTATCCCACGGGTGGATTTGCTCTGAAACGTGTTAAGGAAATTCCCTCTTTGTGCTGCGTGAATAGCATTGGGGTGGTGCTGCTGGCATACAGCACTGCCACGGCTGACAGGGCCCTGCTGCAGCTGGCCAGAAGGTCCTCAGACCATGCTTCTGTCCCCTGAGATGACGTGGCTGAGCCCCACCACGAAGGGGCAGGGGTCCATATCCCATCGAAGCAGCCTGAGCAAGCTACACACTGCCCTGCAGCCATTATAGCAGGAGAAATAAAGGCAGAAAGACCACAAAAAGTCTGAGTTAGGAAACCTGGGCAAAATGAAGGCAAAGACCGAGAGGTGGGAGGCTCTCCCAAATACCCACTCCTGCCTGGACATGGAACTTCAGATGCATGAAGGCTCTCCCTGAACTCAAGAGATATTACTCATGTGCTTCTATTTAAGGGCCTGTTTGCTCAGTTGGGACTTAGGCGATTTAATTTTTTTCCCCCAGAGGTTGGGTGAGGAAGAAGAGACCCAGCTGTGTCTGCAGGGCTCCACCTGCAACAGTTTGCAGATGCTTCCTGGTGTCCACTGCTCTGCCCGTCCCCCTTCCCATGGCAAGGCTGGGGCCACAGCGAAAGCAGAAAGAGAGCGAGAAGCTTTAGTTTCTGTGAATTTTAATATGAGCATAAATACTTCTAGAACACTGCAGAAACACCAAAGCCCAGACAATCCTTTTATTTACAGCAGTATAAACCGAGTAAATTAAAAAAAACCAAAAAAACACAAACCCCAAACCCTCCAACAAATAAAACTCATCTCAGAGAAGACATGAATTACACATTGTTGAAGGGTTAGCCAACACTCTTCCATTATATTTAGTATAATGGAATAATAGTAATGATTATTTGTATTATAGCAACACACAAATACTTCAGTTTTAACTATAATCAGAAATCTCATGAGGAGTTGTTTTCTTTTTTTAATAAGAAGGGTGTCATTACTATCTAATGTTTAAAAATATCAGTGCAAGAGATTGCATCAGCGCCAGAAATGTTTTTGACAGGACAAATTAAAACTGAAAATAAATTTAACTGTGCAACACGTTTAAAATGAGTGTAGACACTCAGGAAGCTGTGGGTAATACTGTCAAAGTAAGAATTATAGGATTCTTGCAACTGATTTATTTTCTTGTAATGTAAATTAACTTTTCTGCTCTAATGTACCAGAAAAACAACCAGGTCAGCTGTAGGTGAATAAGTAAGCTTGGGGCCCACCTCCACTAGAAAATCCAACTACTCAAATTCTCTGCCTGAAAATAATGGTATAGTCAGCTCCACGTGAAGACAAGGTGAAACCTACAGCAACAATAGCAAAAAGTGAAAATGTCATAAATGTTATTAACCTTTTCAAAAATATTATTAAATGTCAAAACTAAGGTGGATGTCTTCTTTATTTACCTTTTGGAACTTAAGAGATTCTCAGTTTCAAGGTTTTTATTTCTCACAGAAATTAAGGCCAGGCCAAAATAGTGACTCTTTTGTGAAGGAAAAGCAGGATGCTAATGGAAACAGCTGATTCCAGTAGCTGGATCCCTAAGGAAGGTGGTTAAAAAAGTGGATTGCAAATTTTGACAATTCTACAGAGAAAAAGCTGTGGATTTATGATGCTTCTGGGTTAGTTTTTCTGATTTTAAAGCTGCCAGGTCTTGGTGAAACAACAAAGTCACAAGAGGTAAAAGTCCCTTTTTGGAGGGAATGAGTCACCGCTGAAAGTTAAATTTAGAAAACAAAAGCTGCCCATTCCCATTACAACATTAAGAAAGGAATCAGAACAGAAGATTTAGCTTCTGCTATATCCTCTGAACTTGTGATGCTAGAAGACATGGAAAGAAATGCCTTTGTTAACACACAGAATGCACCTCATCAAGATCCTTGAACGTGATCCACTGAGATGAGGTGAAAGTCAGGAAGAAAACGGCAAGACTGAGCTGCAAATTCTGCTCAGTGGTTTGGCTAGTGTTTCTCAGGGAAGCCAACTGTGTTTTCTTTGACCAAAACCAATTAATGTCATTCACAGCAGTGCCACTTTGTGAATAAGCAGTCCTCTGAGTGTGATATTAAATTATTAAAAAGATGGTAAGCATTTTTTACACACAGTATCTACTGATACATAAACTACAGTATTTTTCACAGCTGGCTCGTTCTGTAAACACATTAAAAGCACATACGAGACAAAACAACAGTCACTGAGCATCGCAAAAGCCAGCCCCAGCTGCTCTTCTCTTTGCTCGGAGGGAGATGTTGAAGCAGCACTGGGCACCTCCCCTGCCCTGAGCCATTTGCAGGTATTTCCAGTCAGGCCTTTTCAAGGCTACCAAAGAGCTTCTAGTCCCTAGAAATGTGTCGCTTTGGGAGCTGCTTTAGGCGGAGTTGGTGTCTTTACATTTAGTAAACCCCATGTTTTTTTTTTCCTTCTATGAATATGTACATGTGCTTTTTTTGGAGCCCCTGTGAACTATTGGCACGTCAAAACAGGATGCCCCATTGTCTAATTACCTGTTGCACGAAGATCCACCTTCTTCTGTTTGCTTTAAATCTGCCACCTGCTAGTTTCCCTTGATGCTCTCTAGTCCTTATATTTGAAAAGAAAGCAAATAATCCACCCCTGCTCCTCTCTACTCATGATTGTGGTCTGCTTGTTTTCTGTTGTTTATCACTTCTCCATCCTATATAATCCTGGTCACTTGAATCCTTGAATCACTCTAACATCAGGGTCATTCCATATTTTTCTTTATGTTTGTTGTCCTTTTCTGGATCTTTGCCATTGCTGTTACACATGGGCCAGAGTCATCACGGGGAGGTGTATTACAGCCCGTCCCATTCTGGCATGTCCCACAAACTTTGTGACAGTTTTTGAGTGCTGAACCAATTCTTCCGTGAGTTTTTACAACTGCAAGATCTTATTTCTGTGTGGTAACAAACTGGTTAGAAATTTCTCACTTTCAATCACTTTAGTGCTGTCTAATTGAACCTGGCATAGTAATTGCCTCCATCCTGGTCAGAGGGCATTAATACCCTACTATTTTCCTAGTTAGACCTTAAGTCTACAAAAATTTGGCTTTAGTTGCTGGAGTTTGCTGATTTTGCTCCTTTTATTGGTATGCAGTGTATAGCCCCTTTCCCTATAGCCACAGTCCTAGTCTGACCCTTCTACACAAGCTGTGTCCTGTCACTACCATGTCCTGCTGATTATCTCTGTTTCCTGCACGTCTATTCAGTCAACATGCCAATTCAAAGCCAGGCATGCCATGTCCCTCATTCTCATTCCACTGTGGCTTCATGGATAACAGTCCCTCTGGTCTCTTCTCTTCTGGAAGTATCTGGGAATATTTGCTATGTGAATATGACCCTTCCTTGCTTCTCGTGTGCAGCCACTCTGAGAGCCTGAGCACATGAGTGTGGATCTCTCCATACTGCAGGAGGAGTGATTTTACTGTTCAGCCTGGCACCCTACATCTCGCTTGGAAAACCTCTTCCTTGCCTTTTCTTACTTCACTGGTGCACACATGGACCACAGCGACGTACTAGGCCCCAGCATTTTCTGGGAGGTGGTAGGTTCCTGACATCCAGGAGTCTGTTCCGACCTAAATTATTTTGTGATTATGTTCTCCTCAGTGCAAGGAGAGCCTTTTCAAAACACAAGGACTCATCACCCACAAGGATGGACTCCCTACCTCGTTGATAGCTCAGTGTCCTCTGCATCTCCAGGACTGCCACCACAGAGCGTCCTCACAGCTCACAGCACCTGGCCAACACCACCCCCTTCATTTGCTATCCAGCTGGAGAGTACACAGCTCCTTAACCTAACTGCTGTGCCACCCCTGCAAACCCCTCCTGTCCCAGCATTCCTCCTATCCCCAATGGCTGTGCCTCATGTAGCAGCACGTGGGGCTATACTGCTTGCTCACCCAAATATATGTATGTGCATGCATATAGCATATGTATAGGCATGTGTGCATGTGAGAGACATGCGTGCACCTGTCTCCATATACCACCTTTTGTATGAATACGTCCTGTATCTCCTCCAGTCCCCAAGTGCTTGGGGCCTTTCCTTTATTACTTATGGCTGGGGCTAGGAATGGCACATTGCAACCTCTCCTCAGTCAGTTTTATAGGCTGTCGTTTGAATTGGGATTATCAACATTCTGCAGAACACCCTTGGTCTCTACATAGACTCGGTTTAGAGAATCTGTTTGGATCCCAGAGCTCTCTCTCTTGAAGTAACCCAGCTGCTCGAGACTCGCTGGGTTCAAAGGACCTGAAACCGTCCTCGTTGTGGAGCGATGACATTGTGCTTTTCCAGAGCCAGTGACAGCCCCAGCACTGTGATGCAGCCCGACCCCAGGACCCGCGGCCGCAGGGTGGGCAGAGGCGCAGGGCGCGCTTCGGCCGCTGCCGGTGGCGCGGAGCGGAGCGGAGCGGAGGGGCCGGCATTGCTTCGGGCAGCGCCGCGGGCCCGCGGAGCCTGCGGGAGGCCGGCGGCAGAGCGGGGGCCGGGCCGGGGGCGGTGGCAGAGCCCCGGGCCGTGCTGTGCCGTGCCGTGCCGCTCCGTGCCCTGCTGTGCCGCTCTGTTCTGTTCCGTGCCCTGCCGCTCTGTTCCGCGCCGTGCCGTGCCCTGCCGTGCCGTGCCCTGCCGTGCCGTGTTGTTCGGTGCCGCGCCGTGCCGTGCCGTGCCGTGCCGTGTTGTTCGGTGCCGTGCCCTGCCGTGCCCTGCCGTGCCGTGCCGTGCCGCCCTGTTCCGCTCGGCTCCGCCGCACTCCGCTCCGCCGGGCCGTGCTCCGCTCCGTGTCCCGTGCCCGCCGCCGCAGCCCTGCCCCCGCGGCCGGCGCGGCCCGGCGGACACGGAGGCGGGGGGATTTCCAAGCGCCGCCGGCCTCGCCGCTTCCTCTCCTTGTTTTGCTTTCGATCTGGCCCTCTCCCCGCCCGGGCGGAGGCACTCAACTTTTAGTTTTGCTCCCGCGATTATTCAGCGCCTGTTTTCATTTCCATTTCGCGTCCCCTGGCAACGGCGGTAACCTTGAGGAATTACATAAGGGCCGCGGAAACGGGCCGGCAAGGTAATTTTTAATTATTTTCCTTTTTGTTTTTCTTTCTATTTGTGTTTTTTTTTTTTTTTCATGTTTAATTTTTGTTTTCCCGCACTGGCGCCGTTTCCAGTGTGTGCGGGGCGGCGGGGGCTCCCGGGCAGACGCGCATCGGTTTAACAACAAAAGGCCGGGCTGCGGCGGCGGGGCCGGGAAAGGGGCG
>JAWWEE010000122.1:41215326-41323844 GCA_035221455.1 Xenops minutus | reverse complement strand
CCCGCTCCGGGCCCGTTACACAAGCGGGGCGGGGCCGCCTCCCCTCGGGCCCGGCGCCGCGCCTGGGCCCGCAGCGATACGGCCCGCAGGGCCGAGATCCCCCTGCTCGGGGCACGGCGGCGGCAGTGCCGGGAGAGGAGGGCGAGCGGGCCGGGGCCGGGGCCGGGGGCGGGCGGAAGGACGGAAGGAAGGAGGGAGCGAGGGAGCGCGGCGGGCGGCAGCAGCAGCCGGCAGTGCGGGCACGGGCGGCACGGCCCCTGTGCCGGGCGCGGCGCTGCCAGCCGGGCCCAGCGCTGCCAGCCGGGCCCAGCGCCGGGCGGCTGCCCCCGCGGGAGCTGGGGAAACAGGGTTTTGTCTGTGCGCAGCGCGGAAGGACAAATTCCAAGCGCCTGGCGACCTCGGGGGTCAAAGTTGGCGTATTCGAAGAGGTGGATCCCGCGGCCCGGGTTCCCGGAGATACATAGGTCTTTAATTCCCGGTTTGAATAGCGTGAGCACCTGAACAGCAAAGTCGGTGTCTTAGTCTTACTTCTTTAGACACAGTGCTCAGATAAAGGAATTTCAGAATGCAGAAAACTTTCCTTCCGATTAGTGTTATAATTTATAGCCCAGCTTACCATGCTAAAGCATTGCAGACAGCAGTTTCTTGATGGTATGAGCAGTTGTAAACTACAACCTCAGTTTCTGGAGATGAAATACAGCATGTTTAAGTTTATAGTTATTTTACTTAAGTCATAATGGGTTTGCATACAGTAACTTTTACAGAATGCTTGTGTTAATGCCATAAAAAGAGAGTTGAGTGGAGCAGCAACATTTAAATTCACCCTAATACAGAATCAGTGACATAAAAGTAGCAGAATCTGTGAAGCCAATGGCTTCAGTCTGAATTGCAGTCTTTCCATGCCACCAGCCCCTGTGGAGACACCAGTGTCCTTCTCTGGCCCCTATTAGTAACATCCCACTGGGGAATTACCTCACATGCCCCTTGTGTGCTGCCGTTTGGTAAAGGGTGGTGGAAGGTGTGAGAGCGTGGACTCCTTTGACACAGTATCACTTTATTGTGGTCATCTGCCACACTGCAGTTCTTGAGCAAGGTACAGGCATGGCAAGGTGTGGGTCTGCTGAGCCCCGTGTACCTCTCTGAGGCTCGGGATCCCAGTGGGTCGGCAGATGTACGTAGAGCAGTCAGCCATTAAATTTGGCACATGTCTTGGCATTGCCACCTGGTTACTTGCTGACTACAGAAGGGTCAGGTTTCAGAAGATGTCAAGTCAGTCTCTAGAGAATAGCTGTTCATCACAGGCCACATTACATGGACAAGGATAGCCAAGAGGTATGAGAAGTAACATACAGGCTGTTAGGAGGTTAAAGGCCTCATGCTCCATTGTGTGAAGGCCTTTGGTATGTGGGACCAAGTGAAGTTAGAGTCTTAATACAGAGTTGAGAAAATTATGGGGAAAAAGAAAGGGAGCTAAGATTAAAGAAGACATGGAAATATTTTTAGAATAGAAAGAGTTTACACTAGAAGACTAGGCTTTGTGTAAATAGATTTGCAGCCAGGCTATGTATACCTTAAAACATTTACATATATATACTCTGTGTATATTAATATATGTTTAAAAAGCAAACAGTGGGGAAAAGCTCATGGGTGAAGAATGTAAAGTTTGCCATGATACATCCTCTCACAAAGAGGCGCATCATCCCCATTGTATTAAAACATCTCAATGATATAACAGTTGGAGTATCAGAAATTTGTGGATGTTCAGATATTGTAGAGACAAGCACAGAGAGGATAGAGTAGCTGGCATGTGCATGAAGTGAAATATATTTTGTTCAAGAGGAAATAACTGTTTGGGGAAGTAGCACAGGGTCTCATGAATTGATGTTCTAGGCCTGTATAAGAAGAATAGAGATTAGGGCTATATGGCTGTCTGCCCAACCAAGGTGATGGCAACAACTGACATAAATAAAGGAAGCACAGACAAGCTACAGGTGTAGGAATATGATTGTTAATGGAAGGTCTCAGCTGCCCCCACATAATTATGTCATGCTCCAACGTGAAATTTGCCCAGGTGCAAAAAAAGCATACTTTATAGGTGTAGCTTGTACAGATACTCTGTGGCTAGCCACTCTGGACAAGAAACTGGCCAGCAAGAATTCACTACAGAATTTTGCATTCGAAATCCTAGCCAGCTCTGATGTTACAGTGATCACAATGTACTTAAACACAATGTTGCTTCAGGAGCAATAAAGCCAACAGTTGTTGTGGGCCATGTTGGTTTCCAAAGTAAATCTTCATAAACTGAAGAAAAAATTAATTAAAGGGTGAGAGGCAATCAAAAGTGTAAAATAGTTGCAAGTGGCATGTAATTCATCAAAGACACTAACAGTAAAGGCTCAGAGCAATTGCTTGGCAACATGGTCAGAAATACCAAAAAAGCTGATCAGATTGACAAGCAAAGTAGAAACAGGAAAAAAATCATCCTTCAAACGTTGAAGTTTTGTCTTCAAACGAGAAGGGTGGAAAAGAGCATAAAATCTGTGTTACACACAGAAAGATAAGCCAAAAAGAGTAATGGAACAAGCTGCTAAAGGCATGAAAACAATTAGAAACTCCTCTTTGAGGTGCATCAAAACCAGGAAGCCTGCTGATCGGTGATCTATGCGTAGAAGGAGTGCCCAGGGAAGATAAAGTCATAGCAGAAGAGTGAAACAAATTCTTTGAGCCTGGCTTCACTGAGGAAGAGTTTTAAGCAGATTCCCTTGCAGGAGGCTTTTTCTGGTTTTGGTTTTTTTTTTAAGGAGTGAGCATGTTGAAGAATTTTTCCTGAAGGGAAGTGTCAGTAAGAGAGGGTACAGGTGAACCATTGAGAAGGATGAAATAAAAGGCAGGAGGTGATCCTTGTTGAAGAGTTTTGGAGAAACTTAAAATAGAAAGTTGCTTGTACATTGCTTGTTGTGTGTATGTGTGTAACTCCTTGTGTAGGCCTGCCTTAGTGCTCCAGGAACAGAAACTGACAAATGAGCTGTCAATTTTTCAGGGTTTCTGGGGAAACTGAGGACTCAAGGATGGGCATTTTTGCTTGCTTGCTTGTTTGTTTGCCAGGGATTACTGAATGGCACTAGTGAATATAGGTATAAATGTGATACATTGATAAAGACTAGGCCACTAGGCCCAACTTTTTGCCAAGGAGTTATGTGTCATGACTCTCCTAGTGTTATCTAAAGGTATTGCTGAGCTGTTCGGTTGATACAGTCCTTATTAACAAAGGGCTGGTTTCAGGATTGGGATCAATTTGCTCAGTGAAAGGAGATTGCTGGTTGTACCCCCTCCCCCCAAGTCTGCCCATACTCTATGCTGTTCAGGGATTGGAAGAAGGGATAGCTCATGGTGATTTAACAAGTTTGCTGTCTGTATTAATTCATTCAGACCATAGAAATCCCAGTCTGCAGAAGAATCTTATATTGGAAGTCCAGATATAAGTTTGTAGATGATCTTCAGTACAGAACAACCTAAGTGTAATGCACACGGAAGGTAATGCAATCTTAGCTTTCTATACTCAAGGATGAAGTGTGAACTGACTTCTTACTCAATAATCCAATGAAAAAAATCAGCTCTGTGCCAAGATGTGACTTAGAAATGAGAGGGCAGGTTAGGAATTATCAAGAAGGAGTAAAAATAGAAATAGAAAACACCATTGTGCCATTATAAATCTGTGATGCTCCCCTCTCCTGATTCAGGATGTAATGAAAGTTGCTGAGCTGCAGAGAAGGGTATCAAAGATGATCAAGAGTATGAAGGTGCTCTTTTGAAAGAGAAGGTAGCTTGAAAAGACATGACTGAAGGGTTTTTGGAGATATTCTTTAAAATTACTGTCACAAAGATAGTGAATAAGTAAGATAAATGAGATCCGAGTAAAACATTGGGAGGTAGCTTAAAAACAACAGATGTTTCTCCTGCAATTCATGAATTGTGGTGCTCATGGCCACTGTGTGTATGTCAGGAGTTTACTTGGGTTCGCGAGTGATTAGGCAGTCTGTGGGAGAGAAACTTGCTATGCAACTTAGAAGTCAGAACAGTTCAGTATCAAATTTTGGGCACTGATGGTCCACAAAGAATTGCTGAAGATGCTGACCAAGAACTATTGCTGAAAACTGCTAAAAAACTTCCACTGAGAAGCGTAAGCTACGGTCCATTTGCAGATAACACAGAGAAGCAAGACTGCCTATTGTCCTTTGTTATGTGAATCTTGTGGCATAAGATCTTATGAAACTTCCAGAAAAAAAAAAAGTCTATGATGACCCTGTTTATTCTGTGCTTGTTACCCCTGCACTTGTTAACCTGACAGTAATTACAGTAAGGTTAAGTGCATCCTGTGTGCATTTAACATTGCACTGGTGTGGTACCCCTGCAAAATTCTTCTGATATTTACAGATTAGAACTTGTATTTTGCGCATCTTATATGGGAAGTCATGGTCCATTTGTGGGTAAAGCCATAAAACTAGTCACGTGTTACTCTTACTTATCTCTGTGACTTGTTTGTAAAGAATTGCTCTTTTGAAAGTTGATTCTTCAAAGGCCTACAATGATTGTGATATTGAGGGCATAGACCATAAGGCAGTGTTTACAGAAGTTTTATTGTAGCTTATGCTGCTGTAAACTGGGATTAGTGGAAAACATTTTCTGGTTTGTCCTTTGAGATCTCAAGTGCAAAAACAAAACACAAATAAGCAAGCTAGAAGGATTCTGGGTACAGTGTACGAATAACAAAAAAATGGAAAAAATAATTTGGTATCATTGAATAATTTCCCCTTGGGTTGGGTGTTTTTTTTTTCCCCCAGAGGTTTTGTTGGAACTGTATGAAGGTTCCTCCATGTATTGACTATGTGTGAACTCTTGTGTTAAGATTAAAATAGATTACCATAGCCACAAAGAAAAACTGAAATTAACAATGGGCAGTTAGTGGAAAGGAAACCATGTTAACAGTTTAGATCTTAATGTTGGTCTATATGTATATAAATGCATATATGCAGACAGATGTATCAACATATATGTAAAAATATAAAATTAAGGTGTTTTGTATACAGCATAAATAATATATTGTACAGCACACATTTTTTATTGATAAACTGTAAAAAGGTTTTAAAACTTGCTCTTCCAGTTAGTGCCAGATATGTTTTCAATGTCTTGGAAGCTGATGAAAAAATACTGTTTTTTTAAATGACTTAGGAAGAAAAAGAAAGAAATGGTAACTAATACAGTAATGTTTACTTTCCTGATGTGTAATATATTGCAAGCCCAGCTTTGTGTATATTGAAAATCTTCTGACCCCTTTGTTTGCTTGAGGGCAGATTGCAGCAAATGTACAGTCATCTTGCGTACAAGGCAAACATTTTATCTTGTTGCAGCTTGGACATGTGGCATGTTGTTTCACCCCAGGTGCAGAACTAAATTTTAACTCTTAAGTTATTTTAACGTTCAATTGTTGCTATATAGATTGCTAGCTTCCAAGATAAGCTTGGAAGTAATAATCCCCATATTCCTGGCTATTAAAGAGTAGAGCAGGTTGCAGTTTGATAGTTTCTCAGCTAATCTTTACAGGCTTGGTTGGTAGCTCCCAGCGTATCTCTGGTGTTAAGAATGGAGTTAAGGTATGGCAAAGCAGAAGTGTTTAAATATGTCCTATGTATTGAACTGCACGTGACAGTGCACGTTGTTTAACCATTTCCCTTTTGCTGTAAAATTATTTTGCTTTAAGGACTTAGATACTTAACATTGATACAACATAAAAGAAGGAAGAGTTGCTTAGTCTGAAGTGTGGTTAACTTCTGCTTTTTGATATGAATGGAGGGATATATGTGACTTGAAGGGCCTGATGAGTGCACAGAAGACAAAGCCTGTACTGTAATATTTCTGTTGATATTGAAAATTGCTTGACAGCATTCCAGGCGAGCCTCTTATAGCTTTATCTAAGCAAGATAATGCCTTAGTTGTTTAATAAATTAAGGTAGCAGTAAATTTAGGTCTCTATGTGCACTTCATGGAGATAGAGACAGATATATATAGATATATGTATATAACACACATTTGGTGCATGATATGGGCTTTTGTGCTGACTGCTCTGTTAAGGTGTGTTGTTGAATCATGTAAATGGATATGCAATTGAGATGAATCAAGTGGAAAATACTGAATTTAATTGGACTAGTCATATAAATTTGTAAAATCAAAACTGAACACCCCCACCCCAAACACTTTCCAAAATTGTGACAGCATCTTAAAAACGTTATGTAAAATTAAAGTAATTCCACAATAGGAAAACAGGCAGGATAGGAGACTAACGTTTTTAAATTACTGAAAGCTTGCCTGCGGCATCTGAAATCCCAACAGTGTTACAAGAAAAAGATGAAAGCAAAACTTGAGGATAAAATTGAAACCAAATACAAACAAAAGTGAAACTGACTCCATTGGTTTTCATTTCCCAGTTGGCAAAAATGAAAGAATAAACAAAGAGCAAAGAAGCATGCAAGCTGAACTTTAAAAATTAGTTCAGTTTTACTATTTTTTTCATCTGTTGGTAAATTTGACTGCTGTATGGCAGCAAACTACATAATAGGGAGTAGAAGCTGCACTCCTGGTTTATCCATGTACCACTTTTCACAGCCAGAGGTCTGGTCAACAGTCCTACGGTATGGGAAGCGTCATCTTCTTTGGTCACAAAAGTACCATTTCGAAATGCTGTGGCAAACGTACAGAAAGTACAAAGGAGGTGATGACATCCAGTATGATGAAAAGGAGTCAGTCATTCAGCTGGGAGGTGCGCTTGAATTTTATTCATGTTGAGGTTTGAGTTGTTATAGGATCAGATATGAAATAGGTGGTGGGCTGTTTTTTGCACCCCACATTTGGGGTTGTCCACTTAGATCTGGGGCAGATCAACACTAACCAAGAGATCTTACCTGGTATCAGCTTTGCTGATGACATGAAATGACCAATGTGATTGGTTTCACTCCATTTCCACGGATCAGTCAACATCTAGAAGGTCCTTTCAAGCCTGATGAATTAGTCAAAAGATGGCCAAACCTTGGGTGGCTGAGTAATCTCAAGTGAATGTCCTTCTCATACGTAGAGGTGCGTGTTCTTGGGCTGTATCGACAAAAAGTTTGGGTGTTCATGAGAAGCTTGGACAATTTCTGCTCTGCTCAAGCTATACTGGGGTGAAATAAAAGAGGGTTAAATTCCAGAGGTCTAATTCTCATACATTTGAACACATTGCACTCAAGCATGTAAAAACTAAATGCTTTGGATGCCGAAACCATTCTAGAGATTTGAGTTTGATGAGGGAAGCAGAAGACGACTAGCTTTGTTTAATTTAATAATATTTATTCAGCTTAGATAAGAAATGAAGATGAGTTGTCTCACTCTAGCTCAGTAGTATTTTAGGAAGCTTCCAAGATAGAAATAGCTATTGCAGATCACAAATGGAGCCTGTCTAATTGCTGTTGGTCTGTGGTCAACACAAAAACTTTAAATTAAAAGCAAGTTTTTTAACCAATCCTATTAACTATTCATATCCTGCATGTCTTGTGGCAGAAAAAGGAGAATTAGATCATGCCATTTCAACAAGTGAAGGCACTTAATACTTTGCCAGTCTTTAAGTGCAAGCCTTTCAAATGTATATACAAGAGAAAAATACTTCTCTTTTAAATTCTCCAGTGTCAAGCAATATCTCTATAATAACTAATTCAATTTATTTTTTGTGCTCAACACATCTGCTTCTTTCATGGTGCTATTTTTGTAACCGTAAATACGTTCATGTGACAGACATGTTTCCAGCTTGCCATGTGGATGATTCAGAGGATCCCAGCCCCCAAGTCTCTGCCTGCTCTGATCTGTCTGTAAAGAAAGTGTCTAAGTAAGCACAAGAGTGTTTTTTACAAATCTGAAATAGTGTTGCTTTTCTTTAATACCTTCTCTTGGAAGTAAAGGAGAAACTGCTTTCCTGAAAGGGCTGGGTTTGCTGCTCTCAGAGAGATTAGGCAGAGGTAGTTTATGTCTTTTGCTCTCAGATCTGGGTGCTGTGCTTGCGATTAGAAATTTGGATAGCAGAGGTGTAGGTGTGGGTTAGCTATTAACTTCAGTGGTAGAAACTGCCCTTGCCCAGACAATAAAATGAAAGCTTTAAGCAAATATTAAATCGCACTTTAGCGTAGTGTGTAAATAGTTTTTGCTGTGTGTTGCAGAACAGTATGTTACACAAACAAAGGTAGCTGTGAGAAACAATCCCTGAGTCTGAGCACAGTGGATTACATCAGGTGCAGGTCATGGCCAGTGAATGTGAAAACTCTTTCTTGAACACATTTCTCAGTGTTTGCTATCTGGAATAATTTTTTTTTTTGCCTCTGTGAGTGCCTCTAAAATGTCATTGTCTTTTTACCATCCTGCCTGAGCCTCACAAGCCATAAGTGTGGGAACACTGAGATTAAGTACTTTTGTTTTACGATGGCTGTTTTTCTAATGTATAGCACCCTGTAAAGTACTTATCCTATAAAGCATTTACCCTGTACTTAGGTAGAGGAATGCTAGGCAGGACATAGAGATGAAGACTGCCCAGGCTTTAAAAAAATACTTTCACAGTTTATGATTCTGATCTTGCAGATACATATGTGTGTGATTTTCCACTGCTTTTAGCGGGATCCATATAAGAAACATGCTTGTTAAAAGTTGTAGGGTTGTCTCCTATAAACCTAGTCATGGAGCTTATAAGAGTGCGGTGATCTAACAGAACCATACTGTTGAGTTGCATCAGTGAAGTGATTCTTGATAATTGTTTACACCTTAATAGCGTTCTAGTTTTCAACATGCTGGAAAATTCTTTAGGAATCAGGTGTCAAATGCTGAGTTTTCCTGGCAGCTTTAAAGAACACACAGGGTTTGGCTTCAGTGGATTCCAACTGACACAACTAAGCAGCAGCAGTGTGGGTATTCAGGAGTGGATTCATGTGTAAGCACTTAATTCAGGAATAAAATTGATTATTTGGGGGATAACTGCTCCCCAGTGCAAGTAATTAATTACTCCCTGACAACTATGCCAGCAGATTTCTTGTTGTAAACAAGCCCTTCCCAGACTTGGCTGAGTGAAGTACAGCTCTGCTACTGAAAAGTCACCACCTCTCTTGTAGGCAGCTTTTGAGAGAGAAATGGTTGTATATCCTAGATACTGGGGATAAATCGTGGTTGGTCATGAGATGTAACACAAAGTTTAGGAAGGAAACAAATCAGGTATTGGACTGATTATTAATAATGAAGTTAAGTCTGCTTTCAAGACTCATGGAGGAGGTGGCAGGGGAAGAGTCTTCTGTAGTCACGTGCTGTTGAATATCACTTGCACAGACCTGTTGGCATCCTAATGCCACCAGAATCTGGCATCTCCCATCTTCACACACTGCAAGACCTGGGAAACAAATGAAAGAAAGCCCCTGGAAACAAAGTATTCTTTTAAAGCAGAAAATAAAGCAATCACTTTGTATTGTCACCAGACTTGCAGACATTGATGTGTGGGCACATGATCATCATGGTGAGGATAGTGTAGAGATGATCTTTAACAATCTGTTAGCAGCCTGGGCCAAGTTCCCAGCTGAGGTTAGTTGCTACAATGCCAGAGAAGTGAATGGGCTCAGCCACAGACACCGTGTTGTTCAAGTGTTACGATAGTGTTCAGTATAGGAGGTAGTGCAAGGGATATTTCGTTGTTGGTATTAAGAGGTTAAAGCGTTGTTTCATTATGGCTAAGTCCAGAAGCAAAAAAAACCCCAGCCTTCTGGGTCTATTGTATTAAAATAAGATGGCTTTTCTTCAGTGCACTTCTAGTCTGCAAATCTGAGGGCTGCCTTTAATGATGCCTGAGATGACTGCAAAATAACAACTCATGTCTTTGCTGCTGAGGGAGAATAAGCTTTGCATGGAAACCAAAGGAAAGAGTCTGTTTTGATGTGTAATGTCTGAATCCCAGCCAGGGAATGTTAACACCCTTTGGGTGGAACACAAATACTATAGGGCTGATGAAGCACACTCTACGTACAGTACGAGTTCCCATTGTATGTTTTCCTGGGCATGCTTATCATTCAGTCCGTAATGCTGATTTCAATACATCTTTAAGGTATTTTCTGCCTTTGTTTTGTTTGGTTTTTTCTTTAGGACAAGTCAGGCAAGTTGGTTTTTGCCCTCTGTCCCTTGAGGGATGCAAGGGCTTTTCTTCCTTCTACCTTTGTGTATCTTTCTTGGATAGAGTGGCATGAGAGGAAGGCATGCTGAATGTTTCTGTCCACCTCCATCTGCCTTGCACTGTGGTGGACACAACCTGGCCCCTGCTTTGCATGGCCTTGGAAGGTTGAGTGGCTGTTGAAGATGTGATGCACCAGCCTGGTTTCCAAGGTTTTTCACCACCCCACAGATCTCTCCCCATAACAGCCGTGGTCAGGTTGTAGCCCTGCCACATTTGATTCAAGAACCTAGGGCAGCAGGTGAAGTGCTGCTCACTGATTGCATGTACAGGTTCTTCCTAATGGCCAGGCCATGCCTTATACCAGTCTGCCCAGGATCTGTGCCCTCCCACCCTGCCTGCTCTCCAATACTTTGCTTTCTGGCCTGTCTTGATGGAGTTTCCTCTTTCCTGTAGGCACCTGAGCAAATAAGATACCCCCTTTCCTGGCTGCAGGAAATGATTTTTCTTGGTGATGGATAGGAAGGATATAGCATGCTCATGGTGTCTTTTCTGCAGCCACCAAATTGGTAGGAAAGAGCAGGAAAAATAGTGCCATTGCTGCAGTGTGGATTAAGTGTTACAGCCAACAGAGGAGCTGAGCTGGTTCTCTGG
Organism: Xenops minutus; assembly: GCA_035221455.1. NCBI lineage: Eukaryota > Metazoa > Chordata > Aves > Passeriformes > Furnariidae > Xenops > Xenops minutus. The sequence continues at coordinate 41,312,971 of JAWWEE010000122.1, read as the reverse complement.
AGCAGTTGACCATGGCATATACTTTAAAGCAGCACAAGGCAAGAGGTACTTAGTGAGAAGCAAATCTGCCAGTGATGTTTCCCTCATCCCTGCCTGTTCAACAGAGCATCACTGACAGAATAATGGAAGGGAACAAAAGGGGCACCATTATATGCAATTAAAAGACTAGAGAGGATGGGTTTTGCTTTCTAACTGTCCATGAATCCAGAAAGTCTCTTACAGGTTTTTATGTGTTTCCTGCTTCATACCTGTTTTCTAAGCCAAGAACTTTGCTGTAAACCTTGCACTTTTAAGAACACCAATGCCCACTTTTCCTCATTTGCTACTCTTTAATTATGTGTTTTGCTGTTGGTTCCAAAACCGTATATGGATATTTGCATAATTTGGCATTATCAGAAAGAAGGCATGTAAATTCTGTAGCATCAGTGGTCAGATTTTTCTCTGCCTCATGGCAGATGGGAAATGCACCAGGCAGAGGTCTTGTCTCCCTGCAGGCTGTGGGCAGCGGGATTTCAGGTTTCTGAATTTGAAGCAACTGAGTAAAGTGAATTTGTGTTGCCCTTGTTGCAGTATCAATCTCACATTTCTGAACTATTTCTGAGTGGGTGAGGCTACTACAAGTTTGACTTCCAAGCAGGGCTTGGCTCAGAATATGTAGGGTTAAACCTTTGAAAGGGGTGTTCACAATAGAATAACTGAGAAAAGTAACTGTATATGCAGAATGCCATATGAAGGCAGAATCCAAAGGGCAGAATTTTGCTCCAAGTACTGTTCTTTAAAAAAAGATCATGTTTCCTTGTATCCTAGAACAGTCTTGGCACAGGCACAAATACAGAACCCATTTCTGCGAAACCTAAAATTAGGGTATGGTCTCATTTCAGCATATCTCTTTGGTCACACAGGGTGATTGATGCTTTTCTGAACTGCAGCAGCCTTAACAAACAAAGGGAATAGTTTAAAAGATTATCAGCAAAGCACAAGTACAAGATAACTAAAAAAAACCCCAAAAATGTTGCTAGTTCTGTACTTGCAGAGAAAAGAGAAATAGATACCATGCAATGTTCTGCACATTTCCTCTGGGGAACAGATGTTTTTTCACAGCTTTGGGGAAAGGCTGTGACCTACTTCATAAATGTACCTCCAACATCGTTATCTCATCTTACCTTCTCAGAACCATTAATAAAATTTCAGTATACTGACAAATCTTGTACCTGGGTATTTTGTGATAGGGAAAGAAGAGTTGCTTTTCCAGATTTTTTTAGTTCCATAGAAATATTTCATAACAAATATCCACAGGCATAGAGTAGCTTCTGGTTTTGGGATAACCTTTGTGCTTTTTCAGTTATCCAGATGCTGTCAGAGTGAAACTGAAGGGAAGAGAACATCTTGTACTGCTCAGATGTAACGCCTGCCATGCTGTTGCTTTCACTTTCTGTCTACAGCTGCTGCAATTCTAGTGAAGAGCTCTTCATTCTCAAAGGTCACACTTTCTGTATGGCAGGATTGTTATGTCTGTCAGGATAAAAAAAGTCAGACTTAATAGAATGGTTTAGCGTAGAGTAGGAGAGGACTACAAGCTCTTTATTAAATATTATGGAGTGAAAATATTTATATGTATGTGCAGGTTGCAACCATCATATATTTTCTACTGTCTCTTTAAAGATAAATAGGTCTTGAAAATGTCTTTAAAAATAATTGAGTACTGTGAGTTTCCTCCTGAAGAGTCTTGCATAAAAAATGTTAGAAAAATACATCTTGCCAAGAATGTGTATATAGCTGAATTTCGGCATGGTTTAACTGTGTCTTTAAGAATTCTGTGGTGATAGCTACCTGCTCAATGCCCTTTGTATGACTACTCCTAAAAATGTGCTTTGCATCCTTACGCCATTAGGACTCTTCTTTCAGCCGTGTCTATCTTAAGCCAGCTTGCATGCTTCAACCCAGGCTGCTGGTGTGATTTCCTCATAGAAAGCTCATTTGCAAGTGCAGTGTGCAGTAGCAGGAGCAACATTATTGACTGGCCTCCTCCCAGTCTTTGTATTCCTAACTTGGCTGTGCTGGCACCAGCTCCAGCCCATCCTCTGCCCTCCACAGCACTCTTCCTCCATGTCACACCGGCAGGATTAGGACAGTTTATAGCTTGTTGTGGGGTAGCCTCCACCACTTTTTTGCAGTGTCTAGTTGCAAAAAATAGGGTGAACTGACCACAGGGCTGGCAGGAATAGTGCAATAAATAAAGCTTCAAAGAAGGTCAAAATAATCCCTCCATAAACCGTGGGCCATGCTTGTCACAGGGGAATGGCTCCTTCCAGGCTCCCAGTAGCTTGCTTTTCTGGACAATTGCATTTGGGTTGGTATCTTGTACACTCAACACTTGTTTGGAAATAATTTTATTGATGTCTTAATGTCCATCAATACATATAGGTTCCCACCACAGAAAAGGCAAATGTCCCTGACTGCGGCCCACCTCTAAGAATGAGGCAGGTGATAAAAATGGAGTGAGAAAAGGGACGTTCATGGAACTAGCAGTCTTAGCACATTTGTAAGAAGCATGGTTAAAAATAGTGGTTCTTGAAGACTGGCTGTTTTACTAAGAATGGCAAGAGTTCATAAAATGATTTCCCAGCAGGTAGCCCGACTTCCAATGTCTAAATGAGTTTCTCTTTTGAGATAGGGCTGAAAAATGCTTTGTTAGGTCCCATGTGCAGTTGGCTTTGTTTCTTGGTGATTATTCTTCTCTTCCCCCACAATGGGACAGTGATAAACCAGAAACAAAAACAAACAGGAATTATTTTCAACATAATGCCAGAAAGTTTGACTCCAGTGGTGGGTCTCTTGAAGTATTAAGAATTTTCCCATGTTTTCCCCAATAAGATGCTGGGTTTCAGTATTATCCAAGTTTGAGGCTGTGGTCTAAAACCACAGCAGCTTTATTAGTGGTCTTGGATTAAGGGGGTTCTTCCCTGGTCACCCCAGCTGCTCCTTTCCACTCCTACGCTGGAGTGTCTTCCTTCGTTGGTTGTGCTGTCACTCATGTCTTTGAGCAGGATGAGAGCCATGGTGCAGGTTCAAATGGATGAAAAAGACCCTACAGAACGAGATGTTGCTTGTAAGCCTGCTAAGTTCCTGGTCTTGTTCAGAAAGCTGTCTATGCAAAGAGTAGCATTAGCACGCAGCAAAATTGGGATGGGACTGAAGAGTGATAGAGTGTAAGGTGGTTCTTTGCCACTGCAGCCCCAGCTGACTCTGCTCCTCTCCCCAGCCACTCCCATCCATGGTCTCTCCAAGGTGGAAGAAGATGGTGTCAAGTGACCCGTGGCAGGCATTAAGCCGTTTTTCTGCCAGTTAACCTGAGTGTGAAGGTTCAGGCAGGCAAAGATAGCCAGGTTTCTGGAGAGGTTTGCAGAGGCCGGTGGATGGATACCCACAGCTCAGGACATCATGGTGGTGGTGAAGTCAGTGAGGACTGCATGCCTTGGCAGCTCTGAAAATACTCTTTGAAATCCACTTTTCCCCTGTTACAAAAAGAACAGACAGCTGCACACGGCTTCTAGGTGTAAATGTGCAGGGAAAGTGCAGCATTAAGGTTGGCCAGGAATGGAAGATAGGTGCATAGGTGCTTGTGGTTTTACAGCCTGCTCCAAATTATAAATGCTGACGTTTCGTTCTCCTTAAAAGGATGGACTGTTTCTGCTTTTTTCTTTCAGCTGCATAAATATTGGAGAGGGGCTGGAGTAAGGAACTTGGCATGCCTGCTGCTTTGTATGACTTCCTTCAGTTTCTGGCTTTGTAGGTTTCTTTTATAATTAATATATTCTGATGGATGGTGAAGCTGGCTTGGTGTTAGGTCATGGCCCCTGAAACTTTACATGTCTTTGCTGTGTATTTTGGAGAATTTCAATGATCTGCTTAAACTTGAATGATTCTTAATGTCAGGTGATTGATTCTGTACTCACTGAGGGATGGACTTCAGGTTTACCCACGTGGAGCCATTGGAATAAAACTTCCAAGTGCACCTATTGACCCCAATTATGGACAGACAGAAGCTACTTTTAAGACACTGCAGAAGTTGATGTTTCTTTTTGTACAAATAAAGCGTGCATTTGTCAGCTCTGGATGGGAGGTATGGCACCTTCATTTCCCACAGGCAATTACTTGGTAGAGTTGACTTGATATTTTCATCAAAAGGATGTTGTTGACATGCAACTGCAAAAAAACCCACTACATTTTAGCACTGTGGTGGTTAGTACTGTCCTGAGGCAGACAGGTCTAGAAGTGTCTTCTGAAGACATCCAGCTTTATTTTCGGCAGTATGTGCTCTTAGAGGAGCACAAGGAGGCATATTTTGAGCAGAAGCATAAGGTGAAAGACATAGCCTCAGAAGGTGCCCACTGTTCTGCCCAACCGGACATGATTATGGGTTTATAAATATAAGATAAATAGGTCTTGGAAACCACTCCTCCCTTCTCACAAGTCAGACTTTTCTTCTGATTACTTTGGATCAATTTGCCTTAGTGCTGGTGATGGATGTGAAGGTGTGTGCTGAAAGCTGCAGGTGCTAATCCCAGAGGAGTCCCAGGGTGCCAAAGAGGAGATGAGCACCACACTGCAGCATCTGCAGGGGAGCAGCTGGGGAAGCCCCCAGGGATATGGGAAGGAAGAGACAGACTGGCTCAAACGTGCCATTTTGGGCAAGACTGACTTCCTTGCAGTAGCAATTGTTGGCAGCTTTCTCATTTCCTGAAATGTATTGCTTTTGCACAAAGGCAGCTTCTGTTTCTCCCATGTTGCCTGTCCCAAGTGGGATTCATTGCTGCTCCTTTCAAGATGACTTTTCTGCCTTCTGTCTAATTTGTTTATTCAGATGGGCTTGAAATTTGTCTTAAGGGCTTATTACCCGGAAGACAAGACAAGTCCGACTGCTAAATGGGAACACTCAATATATTGAGTGTTGAGTCTGATGCGGTGTTTCCAGGAATTGTCTCAAAAGTGCATGCATACTTAAAGATACCTTACAGAGAAATGCATCTGTTGCAGATACTTGTCTCTTTCTTGTAAGACAAATAAAAATTTGTTCATGTTGTTAGTACATTTCCATTTGCATTTTTCAGCTTTGACTCAAAGTATTGTAGGGGAAGATGGTACAAATCTCCTATAGACATTCTGCAACTTGGATGAGGATGGCTGGTACTAAGGGCAGGGGGCTGCAGTGGCACTGCCAGCTGTTTGCCACCGACCTGGGGGCTGAGAAAGCTATACCCAATGTCACCCTCACCCAGAAAACAGCTTCCCTCTTGCACAGAGAGAGGATTTGCACAAGGGCTCAGCTGCTGTCAGGTTCTGGTGTTTGCTGGTTTTGTATGTCTGATGTGCACCTGAAAGGGAGCTGAGCAGTTGCAACCATTTTCTGAGCAATTTTAGAAATTTGTAGTTACTGCAACAGGCTGCAGTTGAAGTGTGAGTGACCCCTCCACACAGTAGGAAACAAAATGCCAATGCATTTGCTAAGAGATTAGTGTAAGTGTGGCTGCTGGTAAGTTCTCGGAACATATCAAAGAGCCTTATTGTTGCACTCAGGTTTTAATTCCTTATTAGTTTCAGGAAATACATGTCCTCAGAGCAATGAGAGGAAACTGAACGTTTTTCTTCCTCTTGCGCTGGGTGTGGGCTTGGTACTGCCTAATTGTTAGTCTGTCTGATGCCTGTACTCCCATAGGAAGAGAGAACAAACCCATTTACGTTTGTGCCATTGCTGTGATGCTTTCAATTTCTTTTTGTCTTTTTTATTTTTATGTTAAGATCAAAGGTGACAAGAATAGTGGAGCAGAGAAGTCAAGTATGATGCAGAGAACACAGATGTGAAGAACAGAGGAGAAAGGAAGGAGCTGAGCCCGGTGCAGAAGGGGCAAGGAGAAGCAGCAGCCTAAATGCAAGTACTTCAGGGTGGAAATGATGGATTGCAGGCTGCTTAACAAGCATTTAATGCGGTGCTTTAATGTGCATCTAGTGGCAGTTGGCATTTACAGAGTGGTGCCTGAGATAGGTTAATGTTTTTAAAATTTTCTGCCTCAGGTTCAAGACTTTGGACTCTTATGTCAATAATTTACAGCTCTTAACAGGGAAGTAGCATCAAGGTCACGTGTGAGAGAGAGACAGAGAAAAAAAGACGTCGGAGTCTTAACTGAATAATGTGAGGTGGTATGGTGCAGCTGAGGAGGTTGTGAAGCACTCACTTCATAGCTGAAATGTAAAATAACAGCTAAAAAAATCAGTGACTGTGTTGATCTGAGAAAGCTGGAGGGAGGGGGCCAAACTACTCAGTCACAATAAAGTGGTCTGATAAATTGCTGTGACGTAAAATGTATTTTTCATAATTTTAGTCCAGTTTATGGGACAGAAACAGACATTTGAAAGCACTTTTCTTAGCAGATGCCTGATTTTAGCTAGTAGAGTGATGCCTCCAGCATGTGGATTTTTTTCTTTACATATTTTTATTTTGCAAGAAAAGGTCTTGTGCAAATGCAGATACATGTGCCAAAACGAGGTACATCCCCAGAAGCATAATTGGTTTTCTTTGTGACTTCTGGTATCCTCCCTGTATCAGCAGATGAGCTTTTACCAATATCATGTGTCTTCTTCAGGTGAAGGTTTTCCTAGTCCAGGTGTACTAGAAGAGTGTTTTCTGCCATGAAGAAGACTTTATCATCTCACTTGGTCTTAGGGGAGGCTCACACACAGATCTAAAGTCACGGTTATATTTACAGTTGTTCAATGCCTGCAAAGGTTTAATATGTCTGTGCTGTGCAGAGGTAGGGGAACTGCCTGGGAGTTCTGCCTGGAAAATAAGTAACCTTGTCCATTGTTCCCTCCAGTTCCCTCCCAGGTGGGTGACAATGCCTGTCGAAAGGATGCGCATGCGGCCCTGGCTGGAAGAGCAAATCAACTCTAACAGAATACCGGGGCTGAAATGGCTAAATAAGGTAATGGGGGGTGCATGCATGCACTGAAGAGGAACTTATAGCAGTGGCTGAGGTCTGAATAGGTAAATCAGCTCATTCCTGGCTTTCAAAGGGGTGACATGGGGAGGAAGGGCAAAGCTGAATGCTTCCTGCTGAACCTGTTCCTCCAGCCTCGCCTGCCAGATCTGAGGCATCTTGCTTTGGTCTGGTGGATTTGTGGCTCCTTTGAAAGCATTTTCCAGCTCTTTGTTGTTGGAGTGAGTGTTTCTGGAGACTCTGATAGGTGTTCTTTTTTTTCAAGCTGAGCACACATTGTTCACCAAGTAGCGTCAGAGGTATGTGAATACAGTGCTCTCCTGAGGCAGAAGACTATATTCTGAGTTAAATTCTGGGCTGAAGCAATGATTTCCTGTTTCAGACTTGTGTGAAGACTTTTATACTTCTCGACCTGGGAGAAAATGGAGTAATTTTTACTGTGCCAGACCCAAACCTTAGCTCTTACTTACTAAGCACTCTAGATGCTTTGAGAGCACAAGTGTGAGCTCCAAAATGTCAGTGCCCAATTTGAATTCATTTTTATTGGTTCAGTAAAACCAAGAAGTGTATTTGAGACTCTGAATAGTAATAAACCCTGGAAATGTTGCATGCGTTTTGTAGTGTGCAGGAGAGTAATTCACCCCACTAAAAAGCATGAAGTTGTTTTGGCTGCAGCAGCTACTTTATTATCAGAATCGGTGTAAATGCACAAAACTGAGTGCAAAAACATAGAAACTGCCACTCTGGTTAAGACACTAACCCAGATAGTCTGGTGTTCTCCTGATAGCAATAGTAGTTGTGGTGCTCAGGTGTTCATTTTTGGAGCTGAAGAATGGCAATTGAAATGATTACATTTGATTTCAGCTTTCAAAGCTAGAAGTGCACACAACTATGAAATTATCAGGAGCCCTTTAAATTTCAGCTGCTTGTTTCTCAGGAACTTCCTGCATCAGTGACTCTCACATGCTGTGGCTGAGTAAATAAATATTGCTTTATCCATTCCGTAGTTAGCTGCCCTGTGAATTTGAGTAGGTTCTTTTTCTTCCTAGTGGGGTCACAGCTGAAGAGGAGGAGACCAGTTTTTACTGTTGTCTTTGTAATTTGAGTCCCATTTTGGGGTCCCTCTCCTTGAATATCTCTACTTTGGTGTCAGGTTTTCTGCTGACAGTCGATATCTGCTGTCCCTTACTGGGCATTCCTGCCCAATGCTGAAATAATTTCTCTGCAGTTAGTAGGGCACAGTATTTCAGATTTGAGCATATTACTCATAAATACCATGTTTTCATCTATATGTTATGTTCACCTAACATTTTTTGGTACATATGAGGAATGGTACTTGGCTCCTTTACAGTATAAAAATGCTGCCACTGTGCTATTCTTCCAAGTTCAGACCACCAGCCCATAAAGGCAGTTTGCAGGGCATGTCATGTTGTTCGATGTTTGCAGCCCTCTGATTGTGTTGTTACAGCAGTTCCTGCCTTGTGCTTCTGGCATGAGCTGTTTGCATGCAAGAGCTGGGAGAAGATTTTGTCCTCAGCATATTCTGTATTGATCAAGGCTTGTCTCACAAATAAATTATTTTGATTTTTTTTAGATTTATGCAAAGCCCTGTCTCCTATCAGAAAAAGGATACTGGGATAAGTGGCCTGCTTTGAGGTTTATTAAACTCTGATTCCCCACTTCTACCCTCTGATTTCATATCAGTTTGGATTGCCTTTATTGTGCTCAACAAGCTATTTGCCCTTCTGAGCATTTCTCTTTAAAAATGTTTAAATATTTATTTCAACAATGGATCATCAAATCAAAAATATTTTTGTTTTTACTCTAAGTCCTGACCATAAACAAAGCCATGCATGGATTTAATGATAGAGTGTCATGTGTATCATAGCCTGTTCTGAATTGACTTTGAAGGCTTTGGATTTTGTTATTTGTGCAATTTAATTAGAGTTTGGCAAAGGACAGTTAAGAGTTTAGAAAAGAAAGTGGGTCAGATTATAAAGAGAATGAAACGTGTATGCACAGCTTTTAAGGAAATAAGATTTAAATATGAAAGGAATTACTACTATTCTGGATTTGTCATTTGCTGTCTCTTGGGGAATTTTTCTAGACTGAGACAAGGATGAAACCTCCCTCAGTTAAAAAGGACAAATCAGGTGCAGCTGACTTACCAAATTCCTTCCCCTACTCTCAGTTCATCACATTATACCTCCACAACAAACCCCTCCTTACAGGGCTTTAAAAATAAATACTTGTGTACCTCCCTGTTGAAAATGTTATTCTGGGATTGGCATGAGAGAGGAAGAGAATTTCTTTACATTCCCAGAGAGACAAAATTGGGAAGTGTGAATGAAGTGACATGGTTCAGTAGAGAGCAGAGGTGGCGTGAGGAGGGGGATAATGGGAGGTCAGTATCCCTCATGGATCTGGAAAAGGAAATTAAAGTGGAAACATTCTGAGTAGCTGTAACAGAAGTCGAGAGGCAACCTGCAGCTTTTATGGATGCTTGGAGTATCACTCTCGAGAAGGATACTGCTATTTAAGATTTGTCCTATGACTTCGTAACTAGTATGTGGTCTCATGCTCATTCACCTACTTGGAGCATTTTGCAATGCTAGTTCCAAGTGTTCCATACTATTTTCCCCTTCATGCCTATTTCTAAGAGTGTCACAACTTTTCCCTTTTGAAGTCCCCACTAGAGCTTGATTGCAATTCCTGTTATGCTGCAAAAGTTTTACGGGTTGTGCTTTTGACTTCAGGTGAGGCTAATTTTTTAAGAAAAACATGAGACTCTACAGACATGTCCAGTGCTGTACCAGTCAGCTCATGATTTTCCAAGTTGAAGAGAAAGCACTGATGAGCCCTTTCCTGTTAAGGGCATTACTAGGAAGCATCAACTGAAAAAGAATTATAGGTAATGTTTGACAATGTGCAAAATGAAGAATTGGTATTTAAATAGAAAGCGTCCAGGTAAACTAGAGCAGGACACAGAACCACATGGTATTGATGCAATCAGCAGCCTTTCAGGATTTCAGAGAAGGTTAGATATTTGATAGCTGATGAGAAAATCTGTAATTTCTGTATAGGTGTGTAAAATTAGATATGTATTATCAAATTATAATACATGTGGATTCTATTATTTTGCTATTTGTATTTAATTTGCTATAATTCTTGTGCTTAAAGACATCTGAGATTGAGAAGAACTTTCTGTAATGAAGAGAAGCACTGTAATGACCACTTAGACTGCTGTTGAGTGTCCTAGCACCTTCCCTTGAAGCAGTGAGTACAGTTGATGATGACAGGATGCTGTCTGGAGCCTTGTTCAATCTGCTAGATTTTGAATTACCATATGGAATATGAAATCCATTATATAATCTCTGTAGCATTGTGTAGCATTGTTCAAACCTCTCAAGCATGAGAAGACTTTTTAATCTGTTCAATTCTCAAAGTTCTTGTTGAAAGAAATTGTTTTCCATAGGAGTATGATTTTTTTTCCCACATGCTTATTATAGTCTGTGAGAGACTAAAGGCAGGAAAGCTTATTCTACCTCTGCTGAATACAGTAGTGCTCCTGGACCACAAATAGTGAGGTTGATGCTTTCTTCGGAATGCTTCTACTTGGGGGAAAAAGGTGAGCAACTCTGTAGGGTTATTTAATTACATATAGGGGGAAGAGAAAGGAAGCAAAAGGAGAGAAGTGATGGGACGAGATTAAGAGGAAGAATGAGGGCCTGAGGATTTGAGGGGAATGAGGAACATGTTAAATCAATGCTTTCATCAAATTAAAGATGAAACCATGCGAGAAGGGATGAATGCAATTCCGAACAAGTGAATGTACATGAGAGAAAGGATTAAAGACAAGAGTTGAAGGACAAAATGCAAGCTCAAAAGAAGAAAAGATCACATGGGAAGGAAGGGAAATAAACCTAACATTGACATTAGTGAAATATTAACCAGACAGACAAGGAAGAAAAGTGGTTGCCGGAGGAAGGCGAAAGGGCAAAGTATACACCTCACCTGACCACAGATATCTACAATGCAGTCATTTAAAGGAGAGCTGCCTATCTGGAGTTATCTGTAGTTAGTGGAGAGAAATAGGCTCTTTCAGGGTGCACTTCAGTTGGTGCAGCTCAGGTGGCCACCTCAGGAGGAGGATGCATTTTGTCCTGGAAGTACTTTTCCTCTTCACAGACTGAGAATTAGATCTAAACCTGCAGAGGCAAAGTTTATAGCACAAGATGTCTGCATGAAGCCACATAAGATGTATTCCTCCCAAGAAGGGAGAAAAGACAAGTGTTGTGTAACAAAATCCTTTTGTATGGCTTTGCAGAAAAGAGTGTGAAGAGTTCTGAAGCAGCCCTGTAGGTCAGCACAAAGGAATTCATTACTGTGTCGTGTGACATAAAAGCACATCTGACCCAGCATCCATTTGGCCCAGTATCCCGTGTACTAAGTGCTTGTGGAAGGAGAGTAGGAATGCATGCTGTTTGAGCTCTGAAAGCCATTGGGCTCCCAGAGCCAGAGCTACATCCCAAAACTATCATCTTTAATAGTCACCACATCTAATACCTTCCATGCCCTCTTTGGGAACCAGTTTATACTGCCACCATGTAAGGCATGCCCTGATTTACCTACAAGTGTGTTAAAAAAATAATTGAAAAAAAGCGCCTTCCTTTGGATTGCTTTAAATGTACTTCTCTTTGGCCTAAAGTTCCTGAACTAAAATATATTCAAGTATCTTCAATGCCACCTATTCACATGAGTGTCTGGTGGTTTTTATCCCCACTAGAGAGGCGTCTACAGCTGATACAGTTATATGTCTATTTGCTTGGCATATAAATTTATAAGATCTGTTTTCTTCACCATGCTAGTATTTACCGGCTGAATTCTAAATCCTTTGAATTTGGTCTGTTCCTATGGTTGTTTAGTGTCAGATGTAATTTTTCTAATCATAAAAGTGTCTGTGTTGCCAAACTAGCCTTTCTTTGAATGTTTAGAAATGTGTAGTACTGCATGTTTTTTCCATGTGTCAGCTTGGAAAGCTGCCAGGCTCATCTTCCATGAAGCGGCTTCTGAGTATTTCATACACTTGGGCTGTATTCTGCTTTTGGTGACGCCAGTGGATATTTTCCTGTTGACTTCAGTGACAGTGACTCTGGTTTAGAAGGGAGCAAAACACTTGCAGATGCTGAAACTGTGCTTATAAATGAGTGATTTAAAGTCATCAGAAGATCCCTCAGTCTTGGCATTTCCTGTTTGTTTTCCCTTCCAGGAGAAGAAGATTTTTCAGATTCCCTGGATGCATGCTGCAAGACATGGGTGGGATGTTGAAAAAGATGCTCCCTTATTTAGAAACTGGGCAATTCACACAGGTATCAAACTCTTTTTCTGCAGGACAGATTTTCACGTTGTTTTCCCATTTAAAATTACATTTTCCTTCTTCCTTGTCTGCTTTTCTAACAGAGAGTGAACTTAAGTTTCCAGATTTGTGGGAGGCTAAGAGCTTTTTTTAAGGCCTACGATACTCTCCAGCTTTATTGAAGTGCCATAACTCATTTGCATTGATGAACACAGTGAAACTTAATTGATTTAAACGTTAACAGCATTGCATTCAAAACTGTCAAGAGTAGAGCACAGTCAGCACTTTGTAGACATAGGCCCTTAGGCTTTTTATGCCTTTCTATGGATCTGAGCCAGACATAATAAAGGTAAATGCTGTGCAAGCTTTTCCATGTTGTTGTGGAGTCACATCTGATCTGCAGCACCCTGAGTCTTTCTTGAGCACAAACTGTTCATCATGTGTTCTAGAAATGTTCATGGAAATGAGATCATAGCACTCTCCTGCAACCTCAGCTATTGTTTGAATGCTTCTCATGGGAACCAAAGACTGATACCTTGAAGCCAACCTACACTGTTATTAATCTGCCTTAGGTTTTCAATCACATGCCACGTGTTCCTAAACCTTCTTTTCTTGCTTAGGAAAATACCAATCAGGAGTAGACAAACCTGATCCAAAGACATGGAAGGCAAACTTCCGTTGTGCTATGAACTCCCTGCCTGACATAGAAGAAGTGAAGGACAAAAGTATAAAGAAAGGAAACAATGCCTTCAGGGTGTACCGGATGCTGCCATTATCTGAAAGACCTTCCAAAAAAGGTAGATGGGAGAGCTTGTCAACATGAAATGTTCTTGGGGGCATAGTGTTGTGAAGTACACCTAGTGCAGGTATCTCAGTATGCAAGCTACCAGTGCAAGCCTGGTTGGCTGGGAAATAACTGGAGCCCCAGCAAGGAGCTCAGAGTGGGCACCAACCCTCTGCCTAACAAAGGACAGCAGAGCCTGTGGCCGGCTAGCTGGGGGTGGGGCTGGCTGGGGAGTGGTCGATCACACAGAGACTCTGCCAGAGCCAGTGAACAATGAGAAGACCCCAGACCCAAAAATAACTATTGGAATGGGTACATAGACTGTAATGGTATAAAAGTCCACGGATTCTGTTCTTAGGGTCCCTGCCCAGAGGCACCTAGGCTGAACTGTTCCTATTGCTGTAGTACTCAATTATTTAATGAATTTTTGCCCCCTTGAAAGTGGATGTCTGACATTGCTGCGGGAAACCTAGCTTAAGGAAATTGCTTTAACAATTAGTACTATTTCAGAGCCTGCAAAATATACCAGTTCTGCTGTGAAGCTGGATGTTTTTATTCAGATGTTCCCTACAATTTAGGAGCTGCTGTATGAAAAATGGGCTACATTCAGTTAAGAGAAGAAGCCGCTTGAAGAGAGGAACAATGAAATGTGTGTGATACATCAAGCTGTTGATGTGTGTGTGCTAAAGCCAATGGAGTTGTGTTGAGATTCTAGTCCCAGGTCTCCTTCAGTCAAGGAATATGGTTGGGGGTAGCAGAGATCAGCGCGTTTAACTCAGTAGGGCTCATTCAGAATACAGTGGCAGACACTTTGGTATCTTTTCAAGCAAGGGTAGAATTAAACTGGCTCTGTCTTGAGCTGGGTGGAAGCAGTACACTCTGCTCAGAACACTAAACCATGAAACCATCTTAGTTACAAAGATCATGAGAAATCAGCCCCCAGAGCATGATAATGGTGAAATGGGAAACTGTTTGAATCCCTAAATTTAGGGATTAAATCTCCTGCCTGCCAGGAGGAGACCTAACCACCAGGTCAATCTCAGGAGTATTTGGTTTCTTTCAAAGTAGAAATGTTGGTTTACTTGTCGCTCATTTGCTTTCTTATGGCTTCTTTATTGGTATATGGAGCAGAACAATGGCTTCCTTAGTCCTCTGGTATCCTCTGTTGTCTAGGATTTCAGAGGAAAAGATAACCTGTGAAACAAATTCAGAGTGTTCCTCTAAAATCCAATTCGGTTCACCTGTAGCTGAGTTTGCTATTTTCTTAGATTGAGAAGTGAAAGGTACAGCTGCAGTTTAAGGTCAGTGTGACTGGAAATGATGAACCATGGCATTTTTGGGGCAGAATCATAGTTGAAAGGGAGAGCAATCTGCAAAAGGTAGAACAATTGCTTTGAAACTGTGTCTAGTCTCTTGTCAATGGTGTATTTTATATGTTTAGGCATATTCCCCTGGACCATAACCTGTTCCTTTTGGTAGATTCATGTAAGAACTACAGAAGTTCATCTTGAAAGATGAGATTCTGGAAATGGTGGCTGTAGCAGGAGATTTTGCAGAAAGTCCAGTTGCTATAAAACTGACATATCTTGGGCCCCATATATATTTTCACATGCCCTTTCTTCCTGGCACATGGCTAAATTTATGTGTGGGAGCAAAAGAATTTGGCTGCAAACATACTTAATTTCCAGCGATATTTTGTAGTAGAGATGGGAGAAATTCCTGGGACACATCTGTGCTAACAGTGGGGTAGAGCTGAGCTTGCACCAGCAAGTCTTGAGCTTCAGCATCAAGCTCTCATCATGTCAGAACAGGGGCAGCAAAACTGGGGTCTGCCAAGGCACATGACATTTTCTGAAATTCACATGCTGTGTGGTTTTCTGGATTCTCAAGTCCAGCATGATTGCATAAACCACTTTTGCGTGAATTGTAATATGTATTTCCCCACCAGGTTGCAACTATTTGCAAAAATATTGGTTGAAGTTTATGTGATCTCTTTTCACGTTAAACAATCTCCCTTTTCCTATAACTATAGTGAGAGTGTAAAAAATGTGGTAAGACATACATTTTGATTTTTCTTCCCTTTAGGAATATTTTTCTCCCCTTTCCTTCTTTTTTTTTAACAGGCCTTGTTGCTTAATTTACATTATTCCATAGTTTTCACTTTGATTTTTTGAGTGCAGTTGCTTTCCTCAGTCCTGTAGGGGTTATCTTTTGTAGTCTTTTAAAACAGAAACACAAAGCCATAGCGTTCAGTGTGAATTTTTGGCTGCCCAGACCATAAAGGAGGGGTAAAATTAAACAAAATGTGTTTTCCCTTTACTAGGAGGTCCTGCTGTTTTGAGGCACATTTGAGGGCTATTTGTTGGTAAATATATAAAGTGTGAAGGATAACTCATGGCACACAGGAGTTTATGAAATCTTCCTTCTGTTGTTGCAGGAAAAAAACCGAAGTCCGACAAGGATGACAAATTCAAACAAATTAAGGTAAAAAGTGGCTGTTTAATAATGTGAGAGCTTGTGAAAACAGTCTGTTGCAAATATTTTTTAATAGCCGCAACAGTATATTGTGGTGGGTATTTGCAAATGCTTGTGGTTTGGTTAAGTAGCTACAGTTACCCGGGATGTTTTGGTTGGTTTTTTTTTACATGTGAAGTCTGTTAGAGCCGTGACTTACGTCATCAGTGGACACAGCCCCTGTGTTACAATGCCTGGAGGTTGGAAAACTGGCAGTCTCAGCAATACATTTGCCATTTGCTTTTCTGTATAAGGAGAAATACAGTAATTGTGGAAGGAATGCTTCTGAACAATAGAGCTACCTTTTGAAGCAATTAATTTCTGCATGTAAGGCATTGGAAATTCATTTTCATTTAAGCAAGGGGGAGAAGTTCCATCAGAACTGTGCTCATGTTTTGGCAATTAGAAGAACCCAATTGTATAGCTCCTGAGTTGCTGCCTGAGATTTCTGCTTGTTCAGAGCATGGACCCAGACTGATGTTGCTTTTCCTGCAAAGCACGGTGCTTCCTAGCTTTCACACCTCTGCCAAGGGCCTCTGTGAGTTGGGCAGTGTTACACACCAGAAGGATTTAGTCCACCTTCAGTTTTTCAAAGAAAAAGCAAGTCTCAGAGGTTTCAGACTTTCAGCCTTCAGTGAAATTGGTGTCCTTGGATTGTGTGTAGCAGCTGTGTTTGCAGTGAAAGGGCAGCTCGGTCCTCTGATGCTTGTGAAGGGCTGTGCCACCCATGCCTGGCTTCAGGCTCTGCACCCACTGGCCGGGAGATGCTCTGGGCCAGGTGAATCCAGAAAACTGGGAAAAATTGCTCCATTAGAACTGGGTTTGGAAGGCAGTTGCTGCCCCAGCAGTTGTGACATGGAGTTATGTGTCAGAATGCTATGACTTTTAAATTGTCTTAAAGGAACCACTTTTTAACCATCCTATCTGGATCATACAGCCACACATGCTTGTTATAAAGTGACTGATGGTAGCTGGTGTTCAGAGTAGTGGATTAATTAAAGCAAATGCACATTTCTGAGCACTGGAAGCTGCCTGGTGATGTGACTTCCTGATATCTACATGCATGTTTTGAATTGAACACCTCACAGTTACCCTGAAAATTTCTCTTTAGTGGAGCTCAGTGAGAGGCTGCTCCATGATTTGCCTGATAACTGCAGTGGGGTAATAGCAGCAGAGGGAGAAGCTGAGGATCTGAGCACAGATCTACATGGCAACTTCAGCATTGCAAGAGCCTCACAGTGAGCTTCCTATTGTTGCTACTGCTGGACCCTGTGGGCACCCACAGCAACCACTGGTGGGGGTGAAGACACCCTCCCAGACCTTGCTGAGTTTGAGCAGAGTGCTCAGGACACTCACTGCTTGTCCCCATGGGTGTGAAGAGTCCTGGACCTTACCAAATCCCTGCTCCACATTAGGACAGAGGGTCTACAAGCAGGTCTTCCATCTTTCAAATAGGTCTCCTACCACTGGGCTTTTGGGCAAACAGAGGCTGTCATTATAGTTCATTAAATTCATTAAAAAATGAACTCTCATCAATGGAAAACAAATGAAAGTGTCAGAGCAGCCCAGATAAAACCAGCCTATTTCCTTTGAAACAAAGAATTGAACTGAGGTTTAAATTCTACATTATCCCAGCTGTTTCCTTTTGACCATGCAAGCTCCACATTGAGAGACATTTTTTAAATCTTAGTGACACCTTTCCCCATGCATTTAGCTTAGGCTAGACATCTGGACAGTGTAAATTTAGGTGATTTAACACCAACTGAGCCAATATCCAAGTCTCTTTGTGGATCTGGCACCATCACCTGAGTTCCAAGATGTTTTAAGTTTGTTTCTGAAGGTTGAAAGGGACTACTAAATAAAATTCTCTGTAATCAAGCATCAGTAGAGGAAGGTGCTGTGTGGACAGTGTGTCCATGGGGACTGCTGTATTTGCTGTGTTGCACAACACCAGATACTGCTCAGGGTTTCAGTGTACAGCCCTAACATGTCTCTGCAGTCGTGATCCTCAATGGATCTATAGCAGCTAATTTTATCTTTTCCAGCTCTCCAGGTCTTTGACCTGTGGGTCAACACAGCTGGTGAAGCTCATCAAAGACCTAGTTGCCATTAACACTTTGCACCTTTCTGATGTGCAGAGGGACCTTGGGGCAGGGTGTATGTTTACCTTGCTTAATGGCTGGGAAGGTGTTTTTGCCAAAGTGACGGCTCTTTTTGAGTGGATCACAGTCACAGCATGTGACATCTGGGAAAAACCTGTCACAGTGTCCCCAGTTTCTTGTCCCAGGTATAACTGTTCATGCAATTAGTACTGTGAAGGGCTGGCACCTCAAGTGCTGAGGCTCACCTTTGTTCTGCTTTTGATGAAATGCTCTAGAGCAGTGAAAATGAGCCTGGCATGGCATAAGATCCAGTGGACAGCTCTGCATCTCTCTGCGGGTATCTGGCTCAGCAGTGAGGTAGAACTACCCTTGCAGGGCCAGCCTAGAGCAAGAACAAAAGACTTTAGACTTTGTAACCAAACAGCCTGTAAGGGAGCTGATTCCAGGGAGGAAGTTGGACCCGTAGATAATCCTTTAAATGTATTTATAGCTTTTTAAATAAATCCTGAGTTTATGGAATTAATTTTTTTGGTGTCTGCTCTGAAGGAAGTTTTTTACATTGCCACTTGAGTGTACCAGGCCTACAGGGATGCATCTTGTGGAAAGCTCAGTCTGTGTAGAACAGGTAACATATTCCCAATGCTGTTGCCCTGTAGTAATGTTTATGGTGTGATCTAAAAGGCTGTATTTAATGTAAACACTTTGGATTGCTTTCAGGCTTGCCATAGAGAAAAGTGAAGGCTAGAATTTAGTAATTGCTGTACAGAAGCTAAGGCTTTCTTTCAGACAGTTTGAAGAGATAGAGCATGTTTGGAAGGGAACGAGGATGAATATTAAGTGCAGTACCATTTTAAAGCGATGTTTCTTCCTTGTTTGTTTCAAATGGTAATCTCTTGTAGTAAATAGCATACCAATTCCTTGCTCTCAGAAGGCTCACTCTAAATCTGAAAATTAAAAATAGCTTTTGTTTCAAAGCACAAGATTTCGAAATGAAGTAGACTGTCTTCTCCTCAGAGAACCAAAATATGTGTTCTAAGATGCTGTACTGCAGAGACCAGGGAGTATATGGCAGGCAGAAGTGATGGGATTTATTACCATCTCAGAACAAAGAGATGAATTGTCTCCAGGCTCCTCAAATAAAGCAATCCTGACCCAACTGTACTGTTTTCATTCTAGCAAGAGCCAGTTGAATCATCTTTTGGGATTAATGGGCTAAATGATGTCACTTCTGACTATTTCCTGTCCTCCAGTATAAAAAATGAAGTTGACAGTACAGTGAATGTTGTAGGTAAGTACCTCTATGTATTTCTTACACAGTAAGTACACAGGTGACTTCAAAAACCCTTTTGGCTCTGCCAAACTCATCTTTCCATCAGCATTTTGCACTTTGGAAAATGCCATGGTTGCAGTCAAGTTGATCCTTTTTTCATTAGCAAGGTCATGGATTGCAGGTCAGACCACCACCTTGCAGACACAGTAAGCAATACTATAGCAGCATGGTGGTCCGCTTGAGAGTGAAGTACTTACAGGCATGCTTGTTGGCTTTTCCTGATGTGAACTCCACATGGTAGTCCTCAGCTATGAGGAGACTGTAGCCAGTGTTATATGGGAGTTAAGCTGAGTTGGGTGACAGTTTCTCATTGCTTAAAGGAGAGGTTTGTATGGGGTACTGTTTTACTGGGGAGTTTAAACCAGCAGGCATAATGGAGGAATTTGGTTCTTTTTGCTGGCACTTCAGTAGCAGAGATAGTTCTTAACATCACTGAGCTAACAAAAAGGATCAGCAAAGACTGCATTTAGGAATTAGCTGTCATCTCAACATGAGAATAATTGGTTCTTGGTAGAATAATCAGGCTGAATTTTGACAGCTCTTTTTTTGGCTGAGGTTGTCACTGCAGCAAGAATGCCTAGGAATATGACCCATATACCATTTTGTCTAGAATTCCACTTTTAAATGTGAAGGAAAAAGTGTTTGAAAGATATGTTAGTATGCTGCTTGGAGAGATGGCAGAAATCACTTGCAGTGACTATTTTTGATCCCCATTTCTTAGGCATAGTCATTCCCCTCAAGTACTTGTGTGGCTGAGAGTTTGTGAGTAGTTTTTCTCTCTTTATGGCAGTTCATTTAATCAGCTTCTGTTCCTTTATAAGAGTATTAGAACATGATTGTTGCTCCTACTGTTATAAATTGAAGAAATAGCACTAGTGCTCTTAGTGCTTCCTGTTCACTGACTGAGGGTCAGGTGGGGAACTGCCATCCAGTGTTCTTTAATTATTGTCATGTGAAATGTGCTGCTTTTCCAGACTGGAGAGAGACGCCCTTATTTAGGATTGCAAAAAGGATTTTAATGTAAACTGGGAGAAAAGGGTAAATTAGATCTGTTCTGCTATAAAGGAGGGAAGTCAGCCGGAGGGGACTAAAGACAAAAGCAGCACCTGCAGTGTTTCTGACATGCATACAGCTCACAGGAAGTTGTGGCATATTGCCTGAGTGAGCAGTCATTTTTGCTATGCATTTTATCTCTTGGGGTGGGTAAGAATTCATCAGGTCTTGAGGAAAAAGATAAAACAGTGCAGATGGCCTGCTCATATCATGAGAGGGTTGCACAATATTAGTTTCTTCCGGATAAAAATTAACTCTGTGTATGTGTGCTCTTGCACCCCTCTTGCCACATTCGATAAAGAGCTGGTTGTTGCATAACCAAGAAAGGTGAAATAAAATATATGGAACAAAACTGTAGTAATTGTAGTGATTCAACTCTAAAAAAATAAAGTCTATCCAATATGTATGTAATTTTCTCTATGCTGACATTGTCTCTTACAATACATATCTAAGTTTGGCAGATTTTCCAGTGCTTACCGGGCACTTCACAAAGCAAAATAATACACAGCTTTTCCCTGGGAAAATTACCTGTCACTTGTCTTTCTCAAAAAGTTGTGTCTAAAGATAAAATGCAGGAATGGATTGTGTGTATAGACATGTGCATTCATATTTATTTATCTTAGTTCATGCAGGACTAGATGCTATCTTTTGCCTTTTTCAAAATTAATAATTAGTATACTTAGGTTCCTTAAAAGAAGAATTTCAAGATCTATTGTATTTCATTGCCTATGTATTTTTCCCCTCACAGGTCTAGAAAAAAATGTACTGTTTGAACAATACAGCATTGTGTTTGTACAGAATTTGGCCTTATGTTCCCTTTGAAGTTTTATGTTCAGTGAGAGAATATCTGTAGTCTTTCCCTTTCTTTTATACAACTGTGGTTTTAGGTTAGCCATCCTATGAGATGGCTCTATCCCAGTGTGTTCTTCTGATCTATCTAGTGACTTTCAGTTCTATAATGCATTCAAATGAAGACATTTGTCATGTGTTCATACTGATGGGATCAGAGTTGTACAAGACAGAGGAAATTCTCTCAAGCAGCTCCAGAGAAGTGAGATTCTGGCTTTCAACATACTTTAGTTTTACTCAGTAACTTCTTGGTACTTGTGTTTATCCTCTTTTTCAAAAGGTTGTTGTGTAGAACAACTAATGTCTGCAAAGCATTTCAGGACGCTTGGGTAGCAATCATGGTTGCTTCACTTTGTAGAAATAAATAATGCTCCTTTGATACTAAATTTCATGTACTCTTTTGGTATTAAGTATATGCCTGGGGGAATAGGAAACCCCTCTGTTAATAACTAAGCAGACTGTAGTTTTCTGTCAGAGGCCATGGGGATTAGAGACTACAGGTACAACTGTGTACCATCTGTATATACCATCTCTGTATACCATCAACGACATGGCAAAGATCAGTAAGAATAAGCATCTAATTGGAGGAGAAGTTTTTCATAGGTTCATGTGATACATATATCAGAGTCCCATAGTGTTTTGCATGATCCTGTGGCCAGTTTTTTGCATGCCAGTTCTGGTCTTCCATTGCATAATTTACATGAGAGCATTGAGAGGCCATGGGATATTGGCAGCTTGCTCTGGGTGAGGATCAGAGATTTCCTTTAGAACTCCCACTGAAAGCAGGTGGTGGGCATGGAAGAAGCTGCTGGGCCTACTGAAGACTCAGATACCAAGCAGGCTTCAAGGACAGGCTCTTAGAGATTCAGCAGGGTCAAGGTGTTATGAGTAATATTTTTTTTATTTCTAATCCCAAGTTGTAGGACAGGCGCACCTTGATGGCAGCAGCGAGGAACAGGTGATAGTTGCCAACCCTCCTGATGTTTGTCAGGTAGTAGAGGTGACAACAGAAAGTGATGAACAGCCCCTCAGCATGAGCCAGCTGTATCCCCTACAGATCTCCCCTGTCTCGTCCTATGCAGGTAAGCATCCTGGCATTTCTTCACACTGCTTTTTCTAGAAATGTTTGGAAGACATTGGGGGAAAGGAGACTCTTCCAGGGTAGCTGACAAAGATCCAGAGATGCCTGTGCACCTGCCTTCTTAGTTGTTAATGAAACACAAAAACTCACAGTCCTCTACTCATTTCACCTTGGGAAACAACTTGGCAGATCTGAGACTGGAAATACAAGCTGCAGATTTTAGTCTGTGGCTAATGGAAAAAGAACCCTTTTAGATGTAATGCAGAGAGGTATTTTCATCTTTTACTAGAGTGGGATTTTCAGTGATACAAATGACATGCTGTAAATATAGCATGTTCCTCTTGCCCCCTGACTTACTAAAGATTAAAGGTCTTCTATACTGCATGTTTACTCCATGTCTAGCACAGTGTGCAGAGTGTTAAGGGCTGCATTAATGATATATATGCAGATGTGGAGCTGAGGGCCCTGGGGGAATGGATCTCTTGTGCTGCAGACTACAGAAGCCATGTAGTGACTGATAACAAGCGATCTTGCAAGCGGCAGAGTTGCGGACATCTGGTTTCCAACGTCTGCCTCCCATATGGATTCTCTGATACCTAAAAAAAGGGGTGAGATAACAGCCTTGCCCCCACCTCCAGTCAGGGTGCTAATCTAATGGTTTCTCTTTTCATCTGGCCCCTTATTTTCATCTGACCCCTTATTTTTGTATAACTGGTAGGAAGTTAAGAGTCTTTGGCACTCATTTATCTCTTATCCAAGTCTGACAGTGTGTTCAGAAGTTATTAGGGGAGAACAGACACAAGTGCACATATGGACGTGCTGTAGAGAGTCCCCACAATCATATAAGCCTCATTTCTGTAGGAAGCAGGACAAAGCCACATTTGAAAGTAGAAAAAGTTTAAAATCTAACCTGGTCTTTCTTTTTTAACACAGTGCTGACTTGCAAGCCTCAGGAGACTGGGTAGAAACACAAATGTCATCTTTTAAGGCAAACTTAAGTATTTGTTGTTCTCCATGCATTTTGTAATTTTACACATGGTTTTGCCTTTGACTCATTAGGCTGAAATTACTTCCAGACACATTTTTATAAAGTATATATTTAATAATTTTTATCTTTGGGACCGAGTAAATAGTATGATGTTCTTTTGAATAGTCTCCAATGTTAGTCTCACACGTTGATAAACGATTATACTTCACAATGTGTTTAGTCTGCAATGACCAAAGTATTTAGAAGGTCTTTGCAAAGCATAAGGCAGGGGGTTATCATGGTGCTTTAATTTATTAACAGCAGGGAGACAAGGGCCTTTGAAACATTTGTCCTCTTTCCAAATGTTTCTTGGAAAACTTCTCCATATATATGAACATGACAATGATGCTTTCTTTTAACCTCAGCTACAGGATCTGAGTTCTTAGAATGCAAACAGAAGTCACTGTCTTGGTCCGGAAGTCATGGTGGCTTTTTTGATTGAAACGTTAGAGAGAGGTGGTCTGGTGACCACCCTGACATGAACAAATCATAACTTATCTGCCCTAAAGTCATTGCAACCAGCCCACATAAGGAAAATGAAGGATAACTGAAGTACTACTTCTGCTTACATTGTCTTCATATCTTGGTGGTCTTCAGCTGTCCTAACTTATACCAGGACTTGCTAGCCCAAAACTCAGATAACAGAGAGTTTTCATGCCACTTGCACGCTTTTGAATGCATCTCAAGGCATCTCTTGATGATCCTGGTTGCTCTAGCTAGAGGCCAGTAGGAAGTGGAGTGCTGCATGGTCTGTCCTGGGACAAGTCTCGTTTAATATATCAAGGAGCAGAAGACGTTAAGGAGTACACACTGAAACTTTACAGGTGACACCAAGTAGGGGATGCCAGTTAATATGCCTGAGGGCAGAACCATCATCAAGTGAGTCCTGGAGAGATTTCAGGAACCGGTCAGCAGAAACCTTATGAAAACCAGCAAAACCTTACGAAAATCAGTCATAAGGGAAGGAAGAGCACTTTGCAGCAAAATAGGCTGGGGCTGATGGAATGAGAAGCAGCTCAGCAGAAAGGCAGGTAGGCAGTGAGCTGAGTGTGAGAGAGCAAAGCACCTCAGCCACAGAGAAGCTCACCAGTTTTCAGAACATAACCTGTAGATCTAGGGAAGTGGTTGTCTTCCTCTTTTCTACACTACTTGAGTACTGTGTCCAGTCTTGAGCCCCCCAAGTCCAAGAAAGTGACAAACAAATAGGAGAAAGTGCAGAGGAGGGCTAATCAGGGCAATCAGAGGCTGGAGCACTCACTGTGTGAGGACATATTGAGGGACTGGGGCTTGTTCAGCCTGGAGAAGAGATACTTTTCAGGACCTCATAGCACTACACCTACCTGCAGGGATGTTACGGAGAAGGTAGAGCCAGGCTTTTCACAGCAGTGCATGGTAGGATGATAAGAAACAGCAGGCACAAATTGAAACAAGAAAACTTGGTCCAGATGCATATAAGAAAAAAATGTTACCTTTTCCACCACAAGGACAGACAGGCAGTGGAGCAGAATACTCAGAAAGATTGTGCTGCCTCCATTCTCAGAGATTTTCAAGACCCTAATGGACCCTAATGGATCATAAGCAACGTGATTTAGTCCTATAGCTGGCCTTGCTTTGATCAAGAGGTTGGGCTATAGACCTCCTGAGGTCCCTTCCAGCCTAAATCATTGTATGAACTGCTTTTTTTTTTTTTTAAAGCATGCATTTGCCCTTGAGCTCAGAGTGAGGACAGGGATCTGTGGATTAGAACCCTGAAACTTCTAGGACACTCTTGTGACTATTTCTGGCTTTGTCCTGCTCCACACAGACCTGTACAGGAGAACCACAGGAACCCTGGTGCTGTTCTTGTGGGTTTGCTCTGTCAGGTGCTACCACAGAATGGCAGGAGAGAGTATAAGCATAACAGATGTGCAGGAACAGTTAGTTTAGCTCTTCTGAAACAACAACCAAAAGAGGTAGCCTGAGGTGTCAGCTCTCCTACATAAATCTGCTTTATTTCACAAACACCACTGATCCCTGTCTGAGGTTACTCAGGCAAATGATGTGAGTGGCCTATGTGAGTTTTCTCTTATTTCCACTGATGTCTATGAAAGCCATTTTTTTTTAGTACTGAGGCTGTTGTCAACCTCCTGTTGTGTTTGACACTGAATCAAATAACCTTCTTGATTAAAATAACCTCCCTAACTTTCCATGCCTGAGTAGCCAGCTTCCCTGGCATTGCTAAGTATAGTGCTATCTCTTGCTCAGCATTTTGTTATCTATAAACACCAAGGATGGATTCCTTTTCAGCTGCATCATTCTGTTTTTGTTGCAACACGTTTCTTCATGTCAAGGAATATCTGTTTTTTGTCTCTGTGTGGATTCCTTCTATTGATTCTATCTTCAGGGCCATTTCACCTTTGCACAGTTTAATTTCTGCCTCTCCTCTCCCCAGTAGGGCTTAATTACCTAGCTTAATCATGTTAGCACAGCTTTCTCTGCCTGAGCCAGTGAATGAGAAGCTCTGCAGCACATTAACTTCACAGGGCATCGCAGTTAGATTTAACATTTTGGACTATTCCTCTGCTTACTGCACACTGTGGTGAAGAATCTGGCATAGGGAACGTGCTGACTTTGGAAGTAGCAGTCTGGAGCATGTGAGCTGCCTGCTTCCTTGCTTCAGAAGGACTTTGGGTGCAGTTTAGATCATGGGGTCTGAAAGAGCAATTTAACCCGTTGATTTACAGCCCTCTGCTTAAACCTAATGCTTAGCCAAGCCTTGAGAGAAGGGGAAGGTACTTCCAGTGTCTCCAAAGACATGCAGGGATGCAATTCACGAGGCATGATCTGTGCACTCTTAGCACTCATGTTCAGTGCAGAGCATGAGGATACTTTCTGGGAAGGCAGGGTCACAGGGGCTGTGCAAAGCAGTCTGCATGGGCTAAAATATGTAACACAGAGCTGAGGGTGGAAGCTGGGGCTTGAGAGCTCTCTTGCCAGCTATGGTAACTCAATCACATCATTCCTTCAGACACGTGATTTCTCTGTTCCTTGTGGATCAGCCCTATCTGCACAGTCCTGCTGGGGTGTTTGGAGAAAGACCTCTTCCAAATGCCGCTGGTAGCCTGCTAGGTGCCTAGGGTTATCCTCCCAGGAAACAGGACATGGTGGTTCAAAACCTCATGAGCTGAAGGGAACCTGCTTTTCTGGGTGAGGGTCTGGGCAGCAGGCAGCTGCTGAAGGCAGTAGCCTGATGAAGGCAGTAGCCATCCCTGCAGACAAGTGCTGAAAAGAGGAGTTAGTGCCTGTCTCAGACATATCTGAGGCACAGCAGTCTCAACCAGTCCATGGACCAGTCCATGGACCAGGAGCCTGACCCTCACACAGTAGTAGACCTGTATTCAGATGCATGTAGGCTTGAAAATACAGTAAAAATTCCTGGATTTCAGGCTCTTCTGCAAGGGAGGGATGCAGCTGTGGGAGGATGGCTGTCCTGCTGGAGCTGCGCCCCTGTATTTGTGCTCTGGTTGAAGTGATGAGGTTGAGGGAGGCTGTGTGGGGAGGTGATGGGACTGGAGACTGTAGTATTGCTACTCGCTCAAGTGGTGTGTGAAGGATTGAGAAATAAGCTGGGGGAGGCTGGGCACTGGTGGCAAAAGCAAATACAAGAGAATGCCAACAGTAATCAAGCCCCAGAAGTGACAACAAGCCCTTGAGGTGGCAGGCTGAGATAACAGTTTATGAAATAAAAACACATTTATCTCCTCTGGGGTGGAGTTGTTACTGATCTTGCAGGGAGATAAAAATAAGAATTTGGACAGAAATCAGACACTTTGCTTGTGTCCAGGTCTGGAGCTGACAAGAGAGGGCAAGGGAGAGGGGGCATCCCCTGCTCGTTGGAGACTGCAAAAAAAGCGCAAATCTCATTCTTCCCTCTGTCTTGCTGTGCTTTCCAGGATATAGTCATGTTAACTGTGATAACCATGTGAATTTACCTGAGTTGTTCAATGCAGCTAGCCCTTGGATTGCTTTTGCTGCAGCAGAGGCTCCATGCTTCTCCATTGTTTTCTGATTGGCCTGACTCCCGTTTGTTACCACTTGCTGAAAGTAGATCAGGCCTTGTGAGCTGGAATTTGTTACTGTAGATGGAATAGCACGATTTTCATTTTTGTTTCTGTTTTGTTTGACAGAAAGTGAAACAACTGACAGCGTTCCAAGCGATGAAGAAAATGCTGAGGTAAGCATTTTCTGGATTTTTAGCACTTTGGAGTAAGGTCTAAAGATCAATGTCCTTAGGTATTCTTCCTCTTCTCCGTTTGCAACTCTGTCTACCAGTGGAGTCTTCATTTTAACAATATTTGGAGGAGAAGAGAAACAAGGAAGGTTCAAAGGAGACAGACATTTGGATGATTGTTGTAGAATTAATGTGTCTACAAGTTCATTCCTCATCTGTCCAAACTACAAGGAGATTAATTTACATCATAAGATGTTCTGCAGAGCCATCAACAGTGCCAGCTGGTTTGTTAATATGATGCATTTGCGTTGCTGGGTAGCATGCTCACTTTGTTCTCCTTAAATGGCACCTGGACTCATACAATGGGAGGAAATGCTTACATGTAAGATAGAAATGCAACTTGAACGTTTGAGGTATGTGTGGCAGAAAGCTTTCCCAAGCAGTCAGCTGGGTATTGCCGGGTGAAAGGAATCCATGGGGAAAATAACTACCCTGTGAGTGTTTCCTGAGCGGCACATACACAAACTCACCAGTTGGCCTTTATTTTGGGCCTGTTGTCAAGTGACCAGACCTACCTATCTCCATGAGTACTTAGAGGCCAAGGGAAGCTCACCAAGGGCCCTTAGATATCCTTTGCTCCATCTGCATTTTTCAGAAGGCTTTTTGCAAATCACTCCTGCTGTGCCCACCCCAACAGCTCTCTGAATCCTCCTTTGTGGAGAACCACAGGTTGTGCGGCTGTGTAATGACACAGTTAACCCGCTTGGTTTTGTTTTTTGTGCCTTGGTTGGGGTGGAACCCATATGTAGACTGCAGATAGTGACTCCCCAAACCTCCTTTGACAGAATATGTTGTTGCAGCATCTGTGGTGGGGAAAGGACTGGATGCTTATCTTTCCTTGATTAACCTCTTCCCTGTGATGAGGTATGGACCATCAGGTGACAGTGGTTTTCCCGGCAGCCTCACCTGTATTGATAGTTTGGGTAGTGTTGTTTGAGAGGTCTTGGGTCTCTGTGCCTGCTTCTTGGCAGGAGGATACTCTGGTAACAGAGGAGACACTTGCATTTGGAGTTCTGAATGTTTGGTCATCCATGTCCATTTTTGTCTCTGACATACTTTGAATAAGGCCTTTATTTTCCATTCAGAAGAACTGGTAGAGCCTCTTGAATGATGGTAAACCAACGAGATTTAAGCACGTGACTTCAGAGAGGGAGAAGTGGCTGAGAGCAAAGACATTCTAAGCGAGTGGCTACAGAGGCAGATCTCTTAGAGATGGGGTGATTCCCATGCAATTTGTGGATGTTTCTGTCTTCATCTTGTTAGTTAGCACCCTTCACAAAGTTTCATTCACTCATATAGCATTCCCTTCTTTTTGTGTCCTTTTCTAGGGACGACTTCATTGGCAGAAGAAAAACATTGAAGGCAAACAGTATCTCAGCAATCTGGGAATGAGGAACACTTCTCATATGCTTCCCAGCATGGCAACTTTTGTAGCCAACAAGCCTGACCTCCAAGTCACCATCAAAGAAGAAAGCTGCCCACTGCCTTACAACAGTTCCTGGCCCCCTTTCCCACACATCCCTCTGCCCCAAGTAGTGTCCACAGCCTCCACAAGCAGCAGCCAGCCAGACCGTGAGAGACGGGCCAGCGTCATCAAGAAAACATCAGACATCGCCCAGTCAAGAGTCAAGAGCTGCTAAGCCTTTGACAGTGTGGTTTTTTAGCTTTGTTTTGTTTGGTTTTGTATTTTACGTTTCTCTAAAAGAGGTTCATCCCTTGACGCACACAGGACAAATCTAAGGTAAAGCCTTGGCAATATAAAACATTGCTGTGTCCAACTCCAGTGCCGGAGTGTTTTTAACTCAGGACTCCAGCCATCAGTATGTACACCTGAACCTAGACAGATTTCCAAGGTTGCTACATAGGAAAACAACCCAAGAACTTTGGCCCACTCACAGGTTCCAGTGTTTCATAAGAGGACCAACCGACCACAAGGGAAGTGGTGCTGCTGCGCTTCTTGCTGTCAAGGCTGTGATGGAACTGAAAGCCTCAGAATGGAAGAGAAAATGTGAACTAGCTGGAATATTTTTAAATAAAGAAAAATCTATTGTGAATATTGTACATAGTGCAGTACTAGCAACGTTGCAGTCTGCTTCTGCACCTTATTAAGAAAGCACTTACAAAAGGCCTTTTATTACCTTGCTCTACTTAATGGCACATTGAAGGTCCCTCCCCACCTGTATTCTTTTCCAAGCTATTCTTGCTAAAATGTCTGTAAAGATTAGAGAAAAGGAAAAGAAGTTAAAACTTTCCATGTGGATTTCATATGTTCTGAGACTGCTTTTCTCATGTTTGTTTCTAATCTGCTATGCTTGAATGCCGTGTGGTACAATAGAAAAAAAAGAAACCTATTACAGAGATATTATGCAAATTCCCAGATTTAAAAAAGAAGAAAAATACTCTAATTCTAACCAGAGCAAGCTTTTTTATTTTTTATACAGGGGAATATTTTATTCAAAGTAAAATTCTAAAGTGAATATAATTTTTTTTAATCTTTTCTACAGCAAATTTATAATTTTAAGATTCAGTCCTTGGTTATCAGCAGTTATTACATTCTTGTGGCACATTTTTTTTTTTTAATTTTGTAAAGGTGAAATAGCTTTTATGAGCTCATGTAGCAATCAGATTATCCTGTGGATTGATAATAAATATGGTATATAGTTAAATTTTTAATAATCCTTGTTTGTCTCTCATTTTTAATCTTTCAAAAGCCCCAGATGGCATGGGTTTGATAGGTAAATGTGACATCTCAGAGTGAGCAATTAGTGTAAGCCACCTTTACAATTTGTGGAGAATTCAAGAGAATGGAAAGTACTGTGCTTGAGGCATCTTGAAGTGGAAAGAGGAACTAGAATTTAAAAGTTTGGCCTCAGATGTAGAGGTTGGGAGTTGAAGCACCTCTTCAACTGTTACTCGGTGTCTGGGCTTTAAGCAAGTCACCTCATGGGAGGGATCTTGTGAAAGTTCATCCCCCACCCAGCACAGGTTCAGCTGTACTTCCCCCGTTCCTCATAGATCCCTCTATGTGGCTTGCTTACGGTTTCCTTGTCCAGAAAAATCTCTTTATGCAGTTTCAAGCACTAGCTCCTTATTAGCGGAACAAATCAGAAGTCAAATAAGCATTGTCCAAGGCTCTCAACACTACGACTGCATGCCAAGTTCTGATTCCTGGGAAGTTGTAGAGTATCTAACTAAGGGTGCACAGTGGCTTGCAGGTTGCATGATGGTGGTGGACAGGCTGTGCCATAGACTGTGAAGCGCTCTGCACTTGGGCTGTCACTGGCACAGGCAGAACTTGAGAGCACTCACCCTCTTGCAGTTTTTTAAGCCATTGGAAATGACACAGATTGATTCAGATATGTAAAATACATAGACACAGAGTGCCCTTCAGGTGTGATTACCATTCTCATATGAACGCAACAGAGAGGTGAGCAGAGAGCTGTGTGTATTGGGCTGGTAAGAAATAACATGCACAAAAATGGCTGTATCACAGAGAGATGTGCTAGCTGGCTATTGGAATAGTAGGATTTTGCTGTGTTCTTAACCTGATGCTACAATTACATGTGAAACTTGAAATTTTGTCTTGCCATCCCACTGCCTGGTGACCTGGGAAGACAAGCTTTGTGTTGGGAGGAAGAGGAATGTTCAAGCAGTATTTGGAGTGGGGCTGAAAAATCGGAATGGTTAAAATTGTGGTGTGTAAACTTTATAGTCTCTGGTTGTGCATTTACCTTTGCAGTGGCTCTCTGGGTCCAGAGGCCATAAGGTTTGATCTTCCTCAAGGAGGTCGTGTCCATGTCAATGTGTGTGTGGAGGGGTTACAGTGAGTCTATGGCATCCTTAATCCTATTCCATCAGGGTTATGAGGCTCATGGCAGGTTTCTTTTCCTTGGTTTTGGAACTCACTTGGGATTATTTATGTATTTTCTCAACATTGTCTTCTTTGGTTTTTAAAAGTTGTTCCAGCTAAAGTTTGCAAGTTTCTCTGTAGCATCTCCTAGGCCCTTTTAAGATGATGGGCTCTTGTTAGGGAGGGACCTCATAGGATCACCGACAAGCCAGGGCTGGAAGGGACCCCTGGGACACTTTGGGTGCACCTTTCTGTTGAAAGCATGGTCTTAATAGTAGATTGTCCAGGCCCCTGTCAAACCAAGTCTTGAGTATTTCCAGGAAGAAAATATTTGTCTGGGCTTCATTAATCCCTTTCTTCCAGCCTTTCTTTTTGTGGCAAATTCCTTGCCCGGCAGCTGAGAGCTGCACATGGAGAGTGACTGGAAAAGGGCTGTCTGGGGAGACCTGGTGTGGGGGAGAAGAGTCATAATCTGGTAATTTTTGTTGTGGGGAAGGAAGAGTTGGGTTACATGGAAGAGAAAGCCCGAAGCTGCAGTTGTGCTGGAGCTGGGAAGGGGCTGCCAAACCCAATGCAGGGCTCTCGGAAGAGAAGGGCTCCAGTGCTGTGGCTGAGGCTGAGCCTAGGGTGAGGATTGGGGCTGAGGGAAAGAGAGCTCAGTCATGTAGAGCTGGAAAACATCATACAATGTAAACGAAGTGCTGGCGCTCATCTCCTCCTCTGAGGATTATTTAGTCTATGGACTGAGAGAGGCTCTTGCCCCTGGCGCAGCCTGGGTTTAACGTGAGGGTTTAGGCTGAGGGAAGGCCCAGAGGTAGAGTTGTGTCAAGGCTATAAAGCATCTTCTGAAGTAAACAGAGCTGACTCCAGACTTCTTTTCTGAAAGCAGGGTTGCTTTTTAGCTCCACGATGGCTTGCTGTCTCCTCCCTGTCCAGACTGGTGGTGTTAAATGTGGGCATGCCTTTGCAGGCCTTCGGGCAGGCGGCCATGTCCCGTGCATCACATACTGCGAGAGCCAGAGGGCTTTCCGCCTTCGGAGCAGCAGGTTGAGCTCCCTGGCCCTCACTCGTGGCACTTTGGAAGCATCTCAGAGGCCTTGTGCCATCCTGCAAAGCCCCTCTTAGTGTCTGACCTTGCACAAGTGCTTCCTGACCTCAGTCTTGTGTGTCCATCTGAGAGAGGGAACACATTTTCCCTTTGTGGTGAAATATTTTGACTTTCCCTGTTCCCAAAGCTCGCTCAGGAGCCTGACCCCCTGCAGTACTGCTGAAGAGGAGTGAGGACTGAGCGGTCCTCCTGCATGTCCTGCCTGACTTGCCTTCAGCAAGCCCAGCTGCTCACTGGGGTGAGAAGATGGTTGCCCAAGGGTGGCCTGAGTGTTTCTAGGTATAAAAATACTTGTCTGCAAAGCAAGCTGCCCCTTGCCAGGGGAAGGATTTGCTACTCTTAGCGTCATCCACCTGAAACTTTGAAGTAGTCAGCAGAGAAAGGCAGGCACCTCCAGCTTAACCCATGAGTTAACCTTTATGTAGCTGAAGCAAGTTATGTGGTCACATCTCACATCTGGCCGCTCCATGCAAGAGCTGACACCAGCATGCAGATGGCCAGGCAACTTGGATCGCTCTCCCCTCGATCCTCCCAATAGGGCTGCTGTGCTGCAAAACCTCTAGCCCCCACCCTGCTCCGATAGCTGTACAGTAGGACACACACAGAACTCTGGAAACAGTGGGCGTGCTTGGTAAATTCCCCTCTTCCCAGGGCCTCTGTGAAGCTCTTCTAAGAGGTATCCAAGCTTGGGGGTTACAGTAGCTATCCATAACACTGGTCCATCAAAGAGAGTATTCACCTGGAAAAGGCAGTGATGCCTCTGCAACTTGCTCAGACAAAATGCAGTTGGCCGGCCACCCATGAGGTGATGTAATAAAACAGGGGATTTCTTTGGGCTAGGATATCAGATATTTGTTCTGGAATGCAGTGTTTGGTTGCATTTGTTACCTGTGCTTGCAAAACTTTGCAAAGCCATAAAAAAAACATTCAGCCTTTAATAGTGTAACTGCAAATTTGGTTCTGAAACACTGAAAAGCAGGTGCCTATCCACTAGAACTACAAGCAATACCAAGTTAATCTTTTTGTGCAGTTCTGTGATGTGGTCAGCAGATAAGCCTGCGGGAATCTCCCTGACCAGAGACTGGGAGGGATGTAGGGGACAGGCTCTGGCTGTGCAGCACCTACACAGCCTGTAACCAAAGCACTGCTCATGCCCTGGCACCTCAAGCAGTCCCCTTCGGGGAGCTCAGCTAGCAAGGAGCTGTGATATCAAGGTCTGATCCCCTTGAAAGGGCTGTCCACAAGGCTCAGGTAGGAGAAAAGTCATCAGAGGAGTAGTAGAACTGAAAAAGACAGATTTGTTTGGGATCTGGTCTGTGTTCAGAGGTGTTTCCTGGGATGGGGGGTGTTGCTGAAGCTCTCCTGCTGGTTTGGACACTCACACAGCCTCCCTCTCTCTCGCCACCTAGTCTCTTTATGAACACTTGAAAGGTTAACAGACTCTTCCTTAGCAAGGCACTATTGAGAGCTTTCCTTTTTATCCAGGCACTTTTTTTCTCAAACTCTTAGGAACTTTTAATTAGTAGGACATCAAGTTGTGGAACAATTTAGGTCAGGGAGAAGATCTTGAGGTCCCCTGGTCCAACCCCTGCTCCAAAACTTCAAGGGTAAGTCAGGTTGCTTAGAGGCTTATTTGGTCAAATTTTGAGTATCCCCACAGGTAAGAACTGCTGCTTCTCTGGCCCTCTGCTCAGTGGTTTCAAAGTGTGGAGGGGGGAGGTGGGAGATCACAGGATGATGGAGTCCAGAATGATGATTTCTCAGATCCTTGGTAAATCAGAGGTTTAGTCCATAGTGCTGAATTTTCCCTGTGGTATCAGCTGGGGACCTGGCTGCATGAGGTATTGCAGCTGCAGAGAGAGCTGGTTTGAAATCTTAGAAAAAGCAAGGAGTGATGGTATTTAGCAAAAGGGAGATTATAGAGCACAGGCTCTTTCTCTATTTGCAGATTTACCACAAGGGGAATCACCCCGCTTTTAATATGGGTGCCTTTGCCCTCAGCTATCGCCATATCCCTTGCCTGAGCTTGTGTTTCTTGCACTGTTCAAAATCAACTGAAGTTAGCTTACTCCACTTAGAGAAGGCACTGAAGTATAAATATTAATCTACCACCTGAGGAGAAAACGAGGTCAAGTACAGGGTCTTGGGAATTGAGAAGATGCAAGTCTGACACATGCCATGCGGATAATTTTACATGCTCTTCTGCTCCCATCCAAAACATGAGTTTACTGAATGAATGGTGCCTCGAGGTAAATGGTATTCCATAGAGGAAATATATATACCTGTGTGTATTAGATGAATTTACAGAGAAAACCATTAAGGGAAGCTGGGTTAGATCTCTTTGGAGGGGATCTGTTCCCTTGCCTAGGAGAGCTAAGACCAGGCATGTCTATTTTTTGCAGGAGAGTTTATAAATTAACGTAAATGATTTTTTTTTTCTTGGTTTGGAAGAGACTGAGACTGCTGCTGAAGGGCTTCTGTAAAGGCAGAATCACCCTTTCCATAACGCAAATGAAGTAATGGGAAAAATTAGATAATGTTTCCAAGCATAAATTTATCCAGGTGTGTTTATGAGTCACATAATGTTACAGCCCAGGTTCCTGCTGGTGTCTGCATCTGCCACTCCTGACACCCTTCTGGAGCCTGGCAATATCCCCATGCACAAAGGTATTAAAATCCCATTCAAAATGGCGCTAGGTGAGTCAGCTCAAAATTCCCCTGGACCAGGCCCTTGTTTTATTCTTTTCCCCAGCACGTAGTGATGGCCTCGGTTGCTGTTTGCATGTAAGCACCTGGCCACTTCGCTCCCTCCCTCTCCTGACACATCAGCATCCAGGCAGGTGGTGAAGCGTGGGTTACATCCTGCTGCACTTGCACCTTTATTGGAAGCTCCTGGGAGGCAGTAGTTGTATGTAACCTGCATGTTTCTTTGCCACGGGACTGCAAAATACATTCACGCTGCACTGGGATACATGGGAGAAAGTAGTGTCTGTAAGAAGTGTGAAAGTTGTCTGTGCCAGTCCATGCTTTGGCTTCATCCCCACTGCCTTATATTAGCTGCTTTTGCAGTCTGTCTGTTAAATACTTTTGCTGATTGGATTTATTAGGAGGGGCTGGTGATGCAGGTTGCTGGCATGGGTGCAGGTGTTCCTCAGGCAGGAGAGGCTGCACTACTGTCTGCCTACTGCTGCTGCAGCAGAAGAAACAGCCTGATTACCTTTTCGGCAAGTACTTGGATGGGGGGTTTCCACCTCTGCTGTACGAGCAGCAGGTGCATGATGTTTCTGTCAACAATAATGCAAATAGTAGTGGGGAGGAAGGAAACCGCGGGGACCACAGACGGTGCTTTGCCCAGGACCTCAGGCTTTCTGAGGAAGCAAAGGCAGTTGCAGTAACGCCTGGGATGCATGAAATTCACTTATGGGACATTACAGCTCCTCAAACGAGCTTTTCTCTGTGTGTGGTGGCTTTAAATACATAAGCAAAGCGTAGGAAGCCCTATCTAAGTTCAGTGTGTTACTTTGTGATGAGTAGCTGATGATAGGTATCTCCTTTGAGCTAGTTCTGCTCTCAATTACATGCTTGTGGACTAAATAATTCAGCAGCAGCTGAGTGTGCTGCCAAGCTTCCCACTGCTGCAACTGCACACACTGCCCAGCCTCCTTGGTGAATTTGTGTTCAGAGCTAATTTTGGACTGGTGTCAGGAGGTGAAATGTCAGTGGAAATGGATCCTTGTTTTATACAGGCTAATGTTGTTGTAGAGGCAGTGGAGAGGAATCCGAGTGACTGTTTTTATTTTAATTTTGTAAGGACCACCTCTTTCAGACCCCCATGCTGTACCTTTTCTCTGGGGAGTACTTGATGGTGCCTGCTATAATGCTGCCTTCATTCCCTCTGCTCATTTGATGTACAGTTTTTCTGCTGATTTATGCATCTCATCCTGCCCTTTAAGCTTAGTGCCTTTGCATGTTTTTCTAGACTGTTTCTTAGGAGAAGGTAAACTTTCAAGGTGTCCAAACCCAGGCGGCAGGATGGGAATTTGCCAGGGTGCTGCATAACTAACCCCTCACAGTTTCTGCCCTGAATCGTGGGGGAGCAGCAGGAAGCCGGGTGGGTGCTATGTGCCCGTTTAAAGATGTTATCTCTCACAGTCAGTGTTGTCAAGTTTCAGTTTCAGTCGTATTTTTGCTCAGGCAAATAGGTGGAGTTTTTATTTTTTTTTTTCTTCTTTTTTTCTCTTTCTCTTTTTTCCTTAGAACTTTAAAAAAAAAAAAAAATAATGCCATGCAAGTCACTGTAACATTTTAAAGGCCATTTTTTGTTCCTGTTGCATGTGAAAAGGCTCAGGTCTGTCAGGTGCAGCATCTAGGATGCCTTTCTGAGCACAGTTCTCTTGAGGGCAATATGGACACATAAATAGGGGTGCAGGTTTGTTTCTCGTGCAAACCTCTGAGACCTGATGGCTGTTAAAACCTGTTTTAGTGCCTGTGGTGGTGTGGGCAGTCTCCTTGCTGGGCGAGCCTCCAGGTAGTCATGACGTTTGTATGCAGTTCAGCCACGTGGGCACCTGTGGGGCTGCTGCAGCCCAGCCCCAGCTCCTCCTGCCTTCATTTCTGTTTTCCATTTGGCTTTCCCTCGCAGCTTTGGTTTCTTTGGCCAGGTTTTAACCATTTCACATATGCATCGTGTGACTCCCACAGCTGGAGCCTGCTTTATACCCCTTTCACTCTGTTCCTCCTTTATCCCTCCTCTCTGGCTGCCTTCCTGCCCTCTCTCCTACTAGTCTGTAGGGCCCTGCCAACCCTCAGCACCCCACCTTTCAATTTCCTCCAGTTGTATGGCTTGGTGCTTTCACCTTCTCATAAGTAACTTTCATCAATGCTCTGAGCATCTTTAGGGAACACCTTGACGCTGTATCACCCTAGGGGCAGAGTGCTGGTTTTATCTGGGGCCAAAATCTTGGACTAAATGAATGTAATGGATATTTTGTGGACATTTTACAGCCATTTTATGGACATTTTGCAGGGGCGGTCCATAGACTAAGAGAATGATATTTGTGTATTTTATCAAAGGATGGGAAGGGGGATGGTGGTCAATGAGGATGTGTTGAATAGTGTGGGACCTACACATGACATAAATGGTGTGGAATAAGGAGAATGTGCTGGGTTTGGCTGGGGTAGAGTTGATTTTCTTCATAGTAGTAGTATGAGGCTATGTTTTGGATTTGGACCAGCACTGCCCATTATGCTACCTAAGCCTTTTTGCCTCCAGCAGCCAGCCACACAATGGAAGAGGATAAACCAATTCAGATGGATTACCTAAAACACCAAAAGAAGCAGCCCTGAGTCAGCAGTATGGGGCTTTCCCTACTCCAAAACACTGCTTTGCTCCTCCTGACATGGTGTGTGAAGCACAACTTGGGGCAGGGTACACATGAATCCACCCACTGCCCCACACAGCCCAGGTGCCTTCATGGATGCTGCACCCTCCCGTGGGGTGCTGCGGTACCTCACTCCGCTCAGCCACGTCACCACTGGCACTAGGGCAGAGCATCCTGCAGACAATGCTGATTCAAAGTGCCTTTCCCTGAAGGTTTCCACTCCCCTAGCACACGCCATGTGACTCACCCTTGTATTTGCACTCTTTGCAGCTTCCTTTTGCATTTGCCATACTCTGCTGGAGAAAACAAGGTAATTCCTGTTTCGTTGGAAGGCCCTACAGTGTAAGGGCACAGTGTAGTTTAGGTGAATATTGCCACTCTGGTGACTGCTGTTTGGAGACACAAGTTTCCTGGTACTGCAGAGAGACTTTATGAGCATTTCATGCTTGGTTGGTAGGGAAAAATTTACAGGGCAAATGTAAATGACGAGCATGAGCAAAGCTGATACAAGACCTCTTCATGAGCATTTCAAAGCGCTCTTCTAAAATGAATTATATAAAATTAATTATATAGAATCATAGAATATCTTGAGTTGGAAGGGACACGCAAGGATCTTCCAGCTCCTGGTCCTGCACAGGACAGCCCTAAGAGTCACACCATGTGCCTGGGAGGATTGTCCAGATGCTTCTTGAACTCTGTCAGGTTTGGTTCTGTGACCACTTCCCTGGTGAGCCTGTCCCAGTGCCCAACCACCCTCTGGGGGAAGAAGCTTTTTCTAATATGCAATTGAAACCTCCCCTGACACAACTTCATGGCATTTCCTCAGGTTCTTTCACTCATAACCAAGAGAAGAGAGCAATGCCCATCTCTCCATTTCTCCTCTTGAGAAAGTTGTAACTACAAGGATGTCTCCCCTTGGTCTCCTCTTACCCAGAATGAGCAGACCAGGTGACCTCAGCCTCTCCTCACACAGTTTCCCTTCTAGGCCCTTCTATATAGAATGAATAATTCTCAAATTAATTGCATTTAGATGTGACACTTAGGGACATGGTTTAGTGGGTGGACTTGGCAGTGTTAGGTTAACAGTTGGACTTGACGATTGAGGAGTAAATGATTCTATGAATAAAATGTCAGTGCAAACTTCCTGAAAAAAAACCCCAAACAAAATATCAGTTTAGGATCAGTTACCTATAGATCAATGACCCATTTTGCCATGCCTGGACCCTCAGCTCTCCTGAGGAATCTGCCTGGGCACCCACATGCCCAATTCCAGGCTGAGCACATCCTCCCTTGGGGACTGAGATGCACCCAAACATCCCAACCAACTGCTGCTGCAGCTGGAGAGTGTCAGTGTGGTGCTTCCCACTGGCACAGCAACGGGTAAATGTGAGCTGGGGAGTGCATGACACTGCAACAGCAAGCAGAGTGGCCACCTCTGCTGAAGTTATCCTCACCAGAGCCTGTTCATTTTATAGTTTTACCGTGTCAGGTTCCCAATGGGATGGAAAAGAAGCAAAACCAGAGCAGCATGATAGATAGTATGGAATTACACTTACGACAAGTCTACATTTATTCATGAAAATCTGGTTAACTGGATTCTAAATAGTTTTACTTAAATCTCTTAAGTTTACATCTGAATAAGGTCTTTAAAAGCAGACAGACGATACTAAATCAAGTTCACTGCAGGCTTAGCTGCAGGAGCAAGTTATCCCATCCCACTGATCCACTCTGACTGTCTGCAGCAAATGCTAATTTGAGGTAACATAGCCTTGATGGAGAGAAAAAAGGGGAATTAGCTAAAGCAACATCCGTCCCATCAAGTCAAGGTGATGAGATTTTTATTTAGCTGCTTTAATTACCCAAACATCATCTTCTTGTGCAAGCAGCTTCTCGCTGCTCCAGGGGACAGAGAACATTCAGGTGCAGAACAGCAATATCCATGGCCGCTTCATTAGGATTCTTTTGCCTCTTGCTCTCTGTGCACAGAAACACCACAGCCCAGCCAAGCTGAAAAAACATCCCAGCTGGGTCACTTCAGGTGAAGCCAACAGGATGTGCACTGACTTCCCTTCCCTTGGCCGAAGCACAAATATTCCCAGCACCACGCTGGGATCTGGTACCTGGGGCCAGATGCACGCTGTCCATCAGTGGTAGCAACTGGCACCCTCTAAACAAGAGGCTTTTTTTTTTTTTTTCCTGTGCTAAATGACATGCAATGCCAGGGCACTTGATTGCCTTACAAAGGAAAGCCTGGTCTCGGTGGGGGTGCAGATGCCCGGGTTATTTTTGTCATCATTTGGATGTTTCTTCATGTGCTGACTTGAAAGAATTTGTTACAAAGATAGGCTTTGGTTTTAAAGAGCAGAATGAGGATAAGCAAGCTGCCTGCCCCAAGCCAGTTGTCCCCAGTAGAAGAGACAAAGGCCATCAGGTACAGGGTTGGGCTGCAAAGCCCATAAATGGATTTGAACTCTGCTGGAGACCAAGGACAAAGGAAGGTGTGCTTGATAATTTCTAGGGAAGTGCTGTCATGGGATATGGGGGCAGACATCCCGCCCAGCACCTCCACTGTTTCTTCCAGTGGCTTTGGTTGATCTGGAGAAAAGAACACAGTTCGTTGTTCAAAGCTACAACAGCTCTCATGGTATATTCCTTGGCCTGTGCTAAGTAACACTCGAAGCTCCTCATCAGAACAGTGCCAGTTAGCAACAATAAGCTCCAGGATATACCCAGAGCAGCTCAGTTCTGCTGCCCAGGGTACCTCTGCATCAGGGGCACAGGGTCTCAGTGGCCATACTCTGATGTACAGAGGGCTCAGGCTGGTGGGAACTGCTGTAACTCACATGCCAGTTGCATTTTGCTTAGACACTTCCCCCTGCAGCAAACAGGCTGGGTCACTTCTGAATGCTGTGTCTCAGTTTGAAATGGGGACCCTCTTTCTTGGAAGGGTAAATCATGCTCTTGGGTAAAAAATTGTGCCCAATTTATGCCCAGAATTTTATCTGCATGATAAAATTTATATACATTAGTTGGAGCCAATTCTTCTGGATTTTTAGGAGCATCCCTGGCCTTCAGCTTGGCTTGAAGATGCTTTACATGCCCTTTATTGTAGCAACAGACCCTTTTACAAAGTTCAGAGTCCTTCATTCTAGTCAGTAATGTCCTTCAACTGATAATCTGCACACCTTCTTATGCATTCAGAAAATGCCAGTAGCTGCTTTTGCCACAGCACTGCTCTGGAAACTCACACTCAATACTTTCTCCACTGGGAATCCCACATTATCTATCATCTCTGCATTCCAGGAGCCAGGGCAGAGCCTGTCCACCTTGTTCCCAAGCAGCACACCTTCGTGCTTACAAATAAAACATATAAATACTTTATAAACTTTTAAAAAGTCAAATATTATTCCTCTCTGGCCCCATTACTATTTAAAAACCTTCTAAATCAAGCATCTCCTGCAAATATGGGTACAGTTACTGTCAGATGGGCAGCATTCTCCAAGAGGATTGAGCTCAACTCCATTTTTGTCATGACTGGGCAGCAGTTTTGGAGAAGTCCAGCCATATCTTCCACCAAGACTGCACTTCTCGCTCCACTTTTGTGTAAATCTGGTGGGTGTTTCTGCTCTGCTTGGAGTGAAACTCCTTTTCTCATTTCTCTCCGTGACTGAATAAATATGTGCTCAGTGCCATGGTATTGTTCTTTGGGTTTGGACTGTTTCCAACTGTTTAATGATTACAGATATAAGGTAGTTTTTACAACAAG
Organism: Xenops minutus; assembly: GCA_035221455.1. Classification (NCBI taxonomy): domain Eukaryota; kingdom Metazoa; phylum Chordata; class Aves; order Passeriformes; family Furnariidae; genus Xenops; species Xenops minutus. The sequence goes on along the minus strand of JAWWEE010000122.1, from coordinate 41,271,505 downwards.
AGGACAGGGATGTGCGTCAGATCACAGGCCTGAATGGACCAGTATCCTGTCTCCAAGATTTTGGACAAGTATTTTGGACAAGATTATTGGAGCCAGGGAAAGTTCAGAGTGAATTTGCCCTTGGTAAATCATCTCAGTACCTGCTGATCAGCATTTTGGAGATTTTATGAGCTGGAGGTTGTATCTGAATGATTATTTAATAATCTCAATGGACACACATTGCACAAATAGGCACTCCAATATTCCCTGCCAATTAGTTTCTTCATCCATCTATATGTTTTGTAAAAAAGTACTGCTCTTCAATTGCTTCTGGGCAATTGCCCAATAATTTAACCATATAACAAGCATTCTGATTTTTTCAGATATACAGGCTAGGAAAGTGAAGACATGCCCTGTGTGCTCACATTTACCCAGAACTGTGCACAGATATTAAATCTTGGTTACCAGGACAAACACATTAGCAAGTGAGAGTCTTCAGTGACACTCCCTGAGCACACATAGCTGGCCCCACCTCTGCAGGAGGTCACTGGGGCACCAAGTGGAGAAAGCAGCTGCCCTAGGGCTGCCACTCGTCCTCAAGTGCCACCAGGTGAGTGTCAGTGGGGTGGGTGTGCAGGGCCCATGCAGTGCCCTGGGGGCAGCAATGGTGGCTTCCCGGGGCACCAGCCTGAAAAGGGGCTGACCAGTGTTTAAGGCACCCACAGCATGGGCTTCAGCAGCATAACCATACGAGAGGCTAAGGATAGCAGCTGGCAAATCAGTGCTGTGCTAAGCGTGTGGGGGTTTGTATGAAAGGTGGGTTGGAGGAAGCACTGCTGACGATGCCAGGAAGCCTGCTGATGTGAGTGGTGCTTTCAAACTCCATCAGCTGAGCACGAGCCAGTGTACAATCCACCACTGCTGCTACTGGAAGCACTCTGGAGCTGTGTGCCATCGTGCTACCTGCCTGACCACAGACGTACAGCACCCCTTGAGGACACAGAGCATGCAAATGTCTTGTACATCTGTACTTTCAACCATGAAAAGAAAAAAGCCCAACCTGTACAATCACCAAACCTATTTTTGAGAGTTTTTAAAAGCTCTTCCTTCAGTCTGGTTTTCACTGAGGAATGTAACTTTCTTTCAAAGAGGAAGCAGGTGCTTAGACGGGATTTGTTTTTGCAGTGAAGGGGGACTGCAGGATGTGTGGCCACCGTTCAGCCCCATTTTGTCTGGTTCAGAAAGCCCTGCTCCCGGCAGAGCTGGGTGTGCTGAGCATCCCTCCCATGCCCTGTGGGGTGGTGGGCTGCAGTCAGCATCCCCTTCCCGGGGCAGCCTGGGGGGCACACATGTTCACACCTCTGCATACATGTGCCTGAACACAGGACACAGGCTAGCTCCATGGCATGAAGGGCAGCAGGCTGTCCTAATGTTTTCTCTCTGATAAAAAGCAGAGATAAAAGAGGAGTTTCTAAGGTAACAAAACAGCTGAGAACAAGTGACACTGTCAGTCAAGGGCCCTGTACTTTTGTCAGTCTTGCATGCTTCAGACGCAAAGTCTAGACTTGACAGGGATGGGAAGAGGGAGGAGAGAAAGGTAATACCACCTGTTTCTCTGTCCTTCTCTTTGCCTGCAGACTTCTACCCTTTCTTTCCAAATTGAGTGAAAGTGGCCACTAGGCTGAAAAGCTTTTGAGCAGGGTTTACTAACTGCCATGCCAGCTGCTTCTCCACAAACCAAGCTGAATCCAATTTTTTTGTCTTTTAATTCACAGGCTTTTCAAAGAAATAAACACAAGTAATCTATTTTAACCAGAGATTTATTTTATCCCACTGCTTCACCAATACTGTGACAATTTTGTGGCAGTTGTGGATGAAATGCTGTTTCATTCTGCAGGAATTACTTACAAATGTGGGGAGAGTTTCCACGGTCCACTCTCGCTTTCCTTCTATGACAGTGGTTTCCATGTGTGCTGCTCCAGAGTGGCTCTCCTGCTCGAGGCTGCAGAGCCTGTGCCCAGATGGATGCCCTGCGTGGCCTTGGGGATTGGCAGTGAGAAGGAGCATGCCAGAGACCAACTGATTCTCAGGCTGTCTGCTGACAAGTGACCCTTGTGGCAAGGCCAGCACAGGAGTGAGGAGCAGGGGTTGGCTCCCTCTTGACACCCATGTCTGGTATTGCCCAGCACAGGGGCTGCCTGGGCATGGCACAGGGCAGGGATAGCACGCTTGTCCTCCCTTCCCTCCAGCAGCCCTTTGCACGGGTCCCGCTGAATGGAAGGGAGAGGAGAAAAGAAATGGGAACTTCTTTTTGGAATCATATCATCCCAAAACTGAGAGAAGAAGTGAAGTTTAATTAAAATGGATTGTTTTTTAAAAAGGGAGTTGAACTTCCTGACCTCAGATTGAGCAGTTCCCATGCTACGGTCTGTGGAGGTATGGATGGATTCAGTGCAATAGTTTCATCTCCTTATTTCCAGTTACTAATCCAGCCACTAATTAATTACCAGCTGGCATTATATGAAACATTCCCTCAGTATCTTCCAATGTGCAGGGAAATTTCAGACGACCTCTGGACTGAAATGTATCCAAAGAAAACTGCTGAAGTCTCAGTGGGAACTCACACCTGGCAAGACTGAATGGCAAGTCAGAAAGTTTTTGGCATCAACTGTAGTGCAAACTTAGCCTGAAATCCTTATAAATCTCTAGAAAGAGAACATGTTATCAGGTACCTGGGGCCTCACAGGTATTGTCAGGCACTCACCAGCTCTGCTTCGGTGGAAAAGGGCCCTGAGAATTCCTCTAGCTTCATCTCCGTGCATCTCGCAGATATGGTCAAAACCCATTATGATCAAAAGAGAAAACCCTATTTGCAGAATGCAGAAGGGAAAGAAAACAGGATAACCACAAGCATTGTTCTATAGTGTCTATGACTAGTTCATAAAGGATGCACTGAGTTACAATTTTTTAAGGAAAATAAAGGAAAACTATGGCATGCTCTTCTGCAACTTCCGTAAGGTAAAACTTCAATGTGATACAGAGGTCAGAAAGCAGTGTCTCCTTTCAAAAAGACTCAGGACAAAGTGTTTCGTGAAATATCAGTGTCCTGGGCATTTGATAAGCTTCCCATCCTCAGGATGGTATTTGCATCTGTTGCTCTGAGAATAAGAGAACATTTCAAATTCCTTAGACAAAACTAGGCTAAGATGGAATTATAGCTGGGAGCAGATTAATAAACTCCAAGCAAAACATATTACAGGACAGTAGCAATTATCTCTCAAAACCAAGCATGCTAAAACTCTAGAAAAATCAGACTTGCATGTAAATTTAAATGGAAATGTAAACACATGAACACAAGGAGACATGGGCAGCCAAGCACAGGAGGGATGATGGTGCCTCTGCAAGCATGGTGGTAGTCCAGCCCCATGATTTTCAGGGAGCACCTCATGGGATACCCCCTGCTTCCTCTGCTCTGTGTTGAGGTGATGACCGTGGGGCCCTGTTCTTACACAATTTTCCTGCTCTTTAAATGAAAGTATATGAGAAAAATAGCACTGACTTATTTTCATCAAGTTTAGATATTATCCTGGAGCTCTTCCACATTAGTTATTATAGAGACTAGAGTATGTCCATTCAAATCCCCTAATTTATTATTAATTCTATAATAAGCAAGGTCAACCACAGCATCTTTATAAAGGAACTAAAATCATTTAAATCTTCCCTTCATTTATGTGGCCCAATATAAAAAAAGAAACTGAGAAATAGAGCAAAGATTTAAAATTAGCTACCCACTACCACAAGAGGTATCAAGCCATACTGTATAAACCAAACTTAGTTCAAGTCCACCAAATCACTTCAGCACATTCTCAGTCTAATGGAAATTCTCATGTGTTGAGCATTAAATACATACTTTTGTGCCTGATAGCATACTGGCTTATCAGAACAAACACCACTACAGCAAACGTACTGGTACTCACTGGTGGCACTGGTGTTACTGAGGGAGAACCACAGGACTCAGAAGTGGCTGGTTCAGACAAGGATATCATACCCTGTTCTTTCCTGGAGATGGTTGTAATTTTAGTTCCTTACCAGACATTGTATTTTATCATACGAAGCAAAAAGTTCCTGTATGACTTGTTCTAAAAGTTCCAAGTAACTCCTTATGAGCTGAAATAAGGATTGGAATACATTCAAATAATATGAAATAAACTCAGCTATATTTACATTAAACTGAGTATGTAGTAAATGGGGGAGGGGAAAAATACAGGATTTGCCATGTAATGCAACTCTAGCAGTTTCATAATTAGAAGGACTAATGGACCTTATTGAAGATTAGGTTATTTGCAGCACCTTAACTATAAATGCACCTTCTGATATCTGGATATTTCTATCCAGGTGGACCCATGGTCCACTTGTAATACCATCTTGCATTGTGTGGCCGATAATACCAGTATAGGGCTGCCACAGCATACTGCAGTCCCAGCCACAGCCACTTCAGAGAGGAACCATGCAGAGGTGCCTGCTGGATTGCCCAAGAGTCCAGGCCCACAAGCACAGAGCACCTGGTGATGAGTTGCCAAACCCTTTGTGTAACAAAAGGAGCAGTGGTGGGGAAACATCATGCAGAAGGGAGAAATCTAACTTGGGAAGCTGCCATTATGGATGAATACCTTTGGTGGAGGGTTTGGCAAGAAACATTAAATAAAACCCCCAAAACAACAACAGGGTTGTGCTGTTGCACTCCAGCCTCCTTCACAGATTTCTTCTTCTCATGGAAATAATTTGTGATGCCTTGAACTCAGAGCCATGCTCCAGTTTGCAGAGGGTAGAGGCTCATACCCTTCACCCAGCATGGTTTTCTGAGTGTGGCTAAGAAAGATCAAAGCGACATAGACATCCGTCTCTCAGTAACTGCTACCACAGTGCTTTGGCACAGCAAAGCATATGGCAGAAAATAAAACACAATGCTTCATCCAGTTATAGAAGGAACAGGCTGAGGCTGGACAAGAATACCTCACCATTTTTCTTTCATCCCTTTCTGGTGAGAAACAGTTTCCTTTGCCATGCAGTCCTACCTTCTTCGGCGAAAGGTGCTTAAAGTGAAACTAAAATAAACAAACAAACAAGCAAACAAACAAAAACCACCCACTACCACCATCAACAAAAAAACCCCAACAAACAAGCAAATCCCAAACATAAACAAAAAGGAATGGGAAGATACTGATGCAACACAGTTGAAAATCACTGGTTTAGTCACCATTGCTAGATTGCTCAGGAAAACTTGCCAGCCACAATACAGCTCTGTGTGCTGTTAGAGCTCTTCACCTCACAGCATCAGGCCTTGAAGGCATCAGGCTCTTTTGTCACACACAGCTGAAGTCACCTTGGAAGAAGGATGACTCCTGTGGAAATGTGCTCCTGAAGTCAACAAGAGCATCATGTTAGACCTTTCACTCACAACCTCTGCTCCCTAGGCAAAGGCCAGGGTGGAGAGGGAGGCTGCTGCTGGCTGCTCGATGGCTGGCCATCTCTTCCTTTCTTTGCACACTGACATTTCTCCATAACCTGGTTTCTCTCTGAAAAAAATTTCCATTAATATTAGAAGTATGTCCATGGTAATCTTTCCCCCACATCCTTCTGTGTCTTTCTAGTAGTGTCCACACCAATTGTTAGACTGAGTAAGACCTTGCCTGACCCCCTCCCTTAGCTTTCCAAGCATGCTGCCATGTTGACATTTTTATAAATTTATAAAGCAGTTATATAATCTCTTCATTTTAAAAAGCAGTTATATCCCTCTGGCATTCATGGGAAGGTGGACCCCAAGTCTCTTATTTTCTGACGTCCTGACCCAGCTTATGGTTGGGTAGATGACATGCCTAGTTCTTTGACCTAAATGGCTCCCTCACCCAAACATTTGCTCTTGGTTGTAGTTACCAAAGGCAATCCCATGTAATTCATACCTAAGGAGCCAGAACCACCAGCCATCTCCCCAGCTTCGGTTCTGCGTCCTGACTGAGGAATAACCTCTCCCCCTCACACAAGGATTTTTTTAAACTCAAGCCTGTAAAAAAACTACTTTGAGGTTGGAGTCTTATGTCATTTTTAGGTCAGACTGACAAATGTTACTAGTAGCAATAAAAAAAACCCCACCCTCCTTTCATTTCAGATGAAGTTTAAGAGATCTCATCCAAGCTGCTCATGTGAAAAACCTCTCATTCCCTCTCTCAAGTGGTTTGGTGGGGTTTTTACACCTCTGATCTGCAGGGATTTTTTCCAGGCACATACAGAGGGCCCGCTGTGCAGGTAAGCAGCGTCACCGCTTGGCTGCTGGGCTTCACTTCAGCTCTTTTCTTAGAAAGTACAAACCATGCAGAAACGCCTTGCTGAAAAGTCACTGCATGCCTTAGAAAGTGAAAAACTTGTTCTGGGGCAGGCCCTGATAGTCTGACATGTTAGTACTGTGCTATGAAAGCTCGGAGGCAGTGGGTGGGTGCAGGGGTGACAGGGCACCCCAATCTCACCCCTCTGGCCTCCTGTGGCTTCACTATAAGCAATCAGTAAGTAACCACCATGCAATTTAATTTCACATTATGTTATGCAGCAGAGGCAGTTGAAAAATAGACTTCTTGGTGCCAGCCCAAGCTTCCTGTCCCCTTGCCATGTGTGTCTGAGCCTGGCTGCGATGGACATGTGGGCAAGAGCTTTGCCCAGCAGAACATGAACTGAGCAACGGTTTTTAACTTGTTTCTGCAGATACTTTGCAGTGAAAGTGCTACTGTAGGTTTCTTTTGCCTGTATTCTGGAATTGAAATTTACCTTTTACAAATAGGTACTGGGAAAAAGAAACACAGGGTTCTGCAGGGTCCAAAGCAAGAGCTTTGGCAAAGTGGATTTGGGTGCAAAGCAGGTGTGCCATGGTCTGGACCAGAGCACAAAGAAATGAGTTGTGTGACACTGATGAGTAGAGAGAGTCTCAGCAGCGACAACCCTCTTCCTACAGTCCTCAGATGAGTTGTAAGGAAGAATCAGGCATGGCCACCCTGAGGTAAAGGCATTTCCTTCTCCTCCCCTGCACAAAAACATTTTTACCATTTCTAAGTTTTCAGGCTGTGCTGCTCAGCTTTTGCAGAAACCAAGTTACTGTTCCATAACCCAAGGACTTCTTACTGTTACCTGGTAGGCTGAGAGTGTTACAATAATTCTTGCAATGCATTTCCTCACAGGACGCTTACCACTGAGTACTTGTATTTGCCATTTGAGTGCAAGACTACCCCATGACCCTCTGGTATACACCAAAACCAGTATACAAAGAGACTGGAAGAGAAAAAGTTCAGCCCTGGCCCCAGGAATTAATAGCCAATGGTAAAATCAGCTATGTTGATTTTTGCGAACATTATGTTAATAACATCTGGGAAGAGCAAAATGTGATTGAAGACCCATCAAAACAGTGGATTGCTCAGGATTTTGTAAGGGGCACAGCTTCTCTTGGGACTCTGAGAACAAAATAAAGGTCACATGTAACAAACCAGGACCCCAGCTGACTCCAGAACAACTGAAAGGTCCACAACGATTTTTTGAACCACAGAGGTCAGAGATTGATTTCAGGGCACTTCATGGCTGAAGCCCACATGAAGAAGTGTTACAATAAAGAGACTGCAAAACACAATACCACTATCCAAGTAAGTAATCATACTGCAGAGATCAGAAATGACATAACTGTCAATGATCTAAGGTCTAAATTTTTGCCTTAGTGACTTTTTAACTGAAAACAAATGCAAGCCCTGGACTCTGGGAAGAGAAGAAAAGAGAGGAGGGGAGGAGAGCTAACTCATAGAAATCCTATGTACTTGTTATAAGTTAAAAGCAGAAGAATAAAGATGCATTACTAGAGGCACAAAGATCAATGCATCAATCCTGATGTTATTTGACTGTGGAGATCCAAAACTTCAGTTCCACAAGGCTTCAGTTTCTGAGTCATAGTGGATATTGCCATGAACCATGAATATTTTGTTCACTTTGGCACTGAACAGATGGCAAGAAACTGGAAGAGATTCAAACATCACAAGACATGATTTAAGAGACACTGGAAGAACTGGCTTGAGAAATAAGCAAGCAAATGTAAAACAGGATAGGAAATGTGCTAGAACTCTTTAGGGAGTATAAAGCCATAGAGAGGGGAACTATTTAATTTCATAGAACAGAATATAAACAAAATGAATGTACCATGAGTAACCAAGAGCTCTGGAGAATCAATACTAGCAGGTCTCACTGCACTGATTTAAGTTACCAGTCCTTTTTCTTGCATCTCAGCTACAACAGGGGCAGCATCAAGATAGGCAGTGCAGCCTCCCCTCCACTGGCAGCCCACTGCATGGTGGTTTTAGGACCTCACTTCTCCCAGGCTAGAAGTGCACACCAAACTCAGGTGAGCTCGGCTGGCTGGTGTGGGTCTGCTGCCATTGATCCTGCCCCAGTATCTCCAGCAATGTAGGGACAAAACCAAAACAACATATGGCAATTTCCACAGCTACCCTAGCAAGAGTTTCTTGTGGCTATGAGTAACCCCCAGCAACAGCTTCTCTGTAGGGGTCCCCAATAAATCTGTGCGGAAGAGAGGTAACAAGAGCAAACACCTTGATGGGGTGGATGCCCCACAGAGAACACCTCTTTTCAGTACAGCCAGCTCCAGTATGTACTGTGCATTACTTCAGTTGCTCCTTACAGCTGCCTGGCTGGCAGCTGCTGGACATTGCTTCACTCTTTGGGCACCTTACCTGCAGTGAATTGACAGACCAGCTGAGCCCCAAGAACTTCAGCTGACCTTCCCTACTGCTTCACAAGCCCTGTGCACAGCAGGAGAGAGGACCAGCAGGAGGGGCTGCCTGCCTCTTCAGAGAACACCATTCTTTGAATTGCTGAGTGCTGGTTTTTGCTTTATCACCTTCATGGCTTCCACATGCACAGAGAGCTGGCAGCATGGAGAGCATCCTTGCAGCTCCACCCCCTCCCATTCTAACACTCATCCCTATTTCCAAAGCAGGCATAAAGTTGCAGATGTATATACTGAACCTATGCAAAATATTTCGGCCCGTTCACATCAGAGTTCTTCTGTGATGCAAGGCTTGCTCATCACTGGTGGCCTTTTGGGGAGTGCTCATGCCTGCAAGTGAGCCAAGAGGTGCTGTGCCCTGCCATGGGATGCCTGCCCATGCACCCGTGCACTCCCACCCCCATGCACTTCTGTGCCTGCACATCTGTGCGGCCACCTACCCATGTAGCCACCTACCCATAAACCACGGGATCTGTGTGCCTGGGAAGCCGCAACAGCTCCTGCCACGGCAGCGCTGTTTGCTGCCTCCTCTTCAGTGGCCATGGCAACTGCTGTTGTGCAATGAAGCGCTGCCACGATCTGGGCCACAAGCAGAGCTTCGTAAAGGAAATTAAAAGTTAAAAATTCAAGCCAGGGAAAGGAATGATGTCAAGCCATTGAAATGCAAGTACCCCTCCTGCCTGGCATCACATGCACTTTTCCACTCTGGCCCCGTGCAATCCAGCCTTGGCACGGCTGACCCAAGTCCCGGGAGCTGAAGAGTCACCACTTGAGGGAGGGCTTGTGGTTGGTTATGCTGCTGTTCTCTTTCTCTCCACAATCAAGTACAAATTTTATCCACCACTCATATAATTGTTCTTTAAGGAAGTGGTTCAGAAAATGAAACACATATCACTGAGCAGCTACGTCAAGAGAATAGGCTGCCTATTGCAGAATGCCAGGCTGGAGCAGCTTAAATACTTGTTCTTTTGACTGAAAATTGTTCGCATTTGCTTTGCTGAAAATGCCTTGACTGACAGGCAGAGGTGTTTTCAAAAGTGCTACAGCTTGAAGGTCTCTCTAGGTTTGTCTCTGTGAGGGGCAAATTCACTGAGGAAACAGGAGGCCTAAATGCAGGCATGCCTGAGCCCTTTCTGTGCCAGCCAGTTCAGACACAGCAACCTCGTGCCTGCCCAGTGAGCCCTTGCCAGGTCAGAGATGTCCTGCGCAAGTGTGCTGGAATACACTGCTTTCTGCAGCTCAGATGGGTTTTGCCTGGGAGATTCCTGCATGCCTCTCATTGTACAACCAGGCACAAGGAAAGGCAGGGTCTTGACAGGGAAATTCATACATTCATTTTTAAAAAAAACAGAAGGTGGATAAGCAGGAACAGAGATGTAGGAGAGGGTGTTCACTGTCAGCCTTTAATCCTTGTATTCCACAAGGGCATCTCAGCTCTGCAGTCTGGAACCCTTGCCAGGCTGCCCTGCTACAGTGGGAGTTTGGGAGAATAAGGGGAAAATGGGGAAGGAGGTCTGTTTTCTAAACAAGGGAAAGGGAAATTGCCTCTGCCCACAGCCAGAGTGGGAATAAGAGGAAATGCTACTTTTTCACTGGGCAATTTCTGTTCTCTTAGGGTTTTCAGTCAACACTAGCTTTGGTAACCACTATCTGAGCTAAACACTCTGGGAAACAATGCTGGGAGGAGAAAAAACACTAATGGAGCTTTAAAACACTTGTATAAAGTACCCTGGTGAGTCCTGTTTCCCTGCCACTGGTTTCACTTCACTGTAAAACTGAAGCACCTGCTCTGCTCCATCATTTGAGCTCAGGAGAGCCCACAGCTCATAGCTTCTTCAAGGTAGCAGTCATAGCTGCTTTCTCTTTTAATAGCAATAAACTCCTGCAGCTGTCAGCCTTCCCTGGCAGGGTCTCCCAGGACAGGCTCAGCCTGCCCCAAGAGCTCTCTGCGGCGAACGGGGGAGCTGCTGAAAACGGTCCACGTGAGATGTGAACCCCCTTCCCACACACCTGGGACAAGGACAGGAACCTCGGGCGAATGTTTCCATCCCACAAAATATGGCTCCTTTTGGCTTGTATAAATACATGTTTATTGTAAAAGAGACTTTGTGCAAAGTCGCTAGAGCCCACCTTTCGCTTCCCCCTTGCCACTGCAATGCAGCCGCTCCCGTCCCCGCCGGGGTGAAGATGCCAGCGCAGCCCAAGCCTCTGGCGGGCAGCTCCTCCCTCCATGGGTGTGCGAGAAGCCTGAAGCAGCGCTCGCGTGTTTGGGCTGACATCTAGTGTCGGCAGGGACCGGGCTGGAGAAACCAGCTGACGCTTCCCCCAGCGTGTCAATGGTGAGCTGAAAGGAAGAAGGAAAAGGACATTCCTTTGGCTTAGTTGTAATTAGGTTAGAGACGCCTGACCCGTAAGTCCGCAAGGATCTTTGCTCCGTTGACTAGCAAGGTAAATAATAATAGAACACTCAAAAATAGAATTAAATAATCTTAAAGAAATTTTTCTACCCTAGGTTTCCTGCAGCAAGGTGTCAGGCACCTGATTTCAGGAAAAAAAATTAAAAAATTAAACAATTGAGTGGTACAGCTCCACCTGGGTGACTCCAGGGAGGGACCCCAAACAAAGGCAGTTACAGTCTATGTATCTGTTCCAATGGTTATTCCAGTAGTTCACTGACTGTACAGTTGTCACCTGTGTCACCTTTTACTTGTGTTTTTCTGTTTTTAACTTAGGTCTGTTCTGACCCTTCCACATGGCACAGGCAGAAAAAAAGTTGTAACAGGCATTTTATCCAAAGCTGCATAGACAGACTCCAGGTACATAAATACATGAAGAGAAAAACGTGTTTGTGCTCTACTTTCCCCAAAAAACTGGGAAGGACTCTTGTGCAAGAGGGCTCCCTAGGTGCTGTTGGTCAAAGCCTGTGGTGTTATGCAGGAGTTGGCTTTGCTAAAAGGACCAGGTGGAGTCAGGGAGCAAATCTTTTCTGATTTCCCATCAGATATTTTTTTCAGACAACCAGGGAATTTATACTTAAGCTCAGATGGTGCAGGGCATCTTGTCCAACCAGAAACTATTTGTTCTGTACACACACTTGAATTCCAGAAAGTACATGGAGATACTTCATATTAAACTTTGAACCATTTAAGGATAAAGTATTTTTCTCATACTGTTTTAGCTATGGTATATTTTACTTCATGCAGTGTTCAAATATATACATATAGGCATTTATGGCCACTGTTTATGTTTGATACAGACCCTCTCTTTTTCTTCATGACCACATTGGTGCCATCACACCGCATGCAATTTCCCTTCCCAACATAAAACCAAAATAGCAAAGAGTTGATTTTGGCATGTAGAAACAGCCACTGCAAACAAACCTGTGGAGAGGAACAGACCCATCACCAACCCCTGCAGCACCCATTAGTGACAGACCTCCTCCTGGCTCAGCCCCAGTGCTAAGGGTTTCTCCTCTAGGGAGAAAACAACCTGACATAGCACAAACAATATATATCAAGGGTAATAGCAAGGGTTTGGGGTTTCATAACCCTCTTCCATTATACCAAGGCTATCACAGCACTTGAAGAATGATAGTTTTCCTCCAAAAAACATTATTCCTAATGCAGCTGCTGCTGCTGGAGGTGTCCCACTTGGGCAAACACTCACTGCCTCTGTCATGGCAAACCACAGCAGAAGGGGCTGTACTGAGAGCACACCTCAACTATAAAATCTGATGCATTGGCTCAAAAGAAGACACAACCCAATTCTCTCTTGCAATGTATGCTTTGAGTGATTGCTGTAAAACATTAATGGTTTCATATTTTGTAAAACAATATAATACTTTTGTTTTGAGGAAAGGGGTACTAGCAGCTGTATAAGGGCCACATAAAACACAACAGCTTTGCATAAGTAATCATGAGTTTCTGCCTATGGCTATCCAGAAGGAAACTTGGTTCAGAAACTGATGCCTTTCTTTTCTTTGTCAGAAGAGCTTTTCCAAGTTCTGCTGGTTGGTATCCCACGGATGAAGTTGGTCAGTCCAATGTTCTGGCTGCTTGGAGATGCTGACTTGCTTTCAGGGCTCTTTTGAGTCTTGCTTTTTGGCTGGTGGCAGCAATGCTGTTGTGGGAGGGACCTACACAGGTGTATGAGCAACCTTTACCTTACAGTTTCTCATTTTTTGCTTCAGGTGTGCTCAAAGTGCAGTCACTAGGAAAAATTTAATGGCTCATGTAATGTATCTTTAATTCCTATTCATCCAGTGTCTTTCTGATGGAAGCTCATGTGATACATTTTAAAATAACATGCTTGTAATGAATCTTTAGAAAGTATTGGTCCATCTGCCACTTGTAGGTTACTCCTGTAGCATATTCCACTATGGCAGCAGTGCTATTGCTGGCAAGGACTGATTGATCAGAGAGAGGTACCCAACCCCATGGCACTCCCAAGCAATGTGCCTGACCCCTGTGCAATACTAATTTCCAAAGGAGAAGAGAAATTGGAAATCACCTTCCCAGTCTGCCATGGAGGCGGAGCCATGAAGGATGCTGGAGATGCTGGGCACAAGAAACTGCCTGGGGATTGGCACAGAGACTGGCAAGAGGCAGCATGAATTGCTGGCAAGTCAGATGAGAGGAAACCACATCAGGGACACCTGAGCTTGGTGTCAGCCACAGTGACACTGACTCCTTTCTCCAGGGGAGGGAGAGGATAACTCCAGTGCTGTGCACAGAGCATGGAGAGTGTATGAGCACAGGCAGAGGATCTGTTGGATTTGGGCTCACCCCAGGTGGGGGGACCTTGATACTCCTCCAGACCAGTTGGGGTGGAGGCAGTAACATTTGGATGCAGTTTGAGATTCCCCCTTAAAGCACCTTGTAAATCTCTGTCTGCAGTACTGGAAATATTCCTCTTTGCCCTGAGACTCTGTTGCCTGTGAGTGGATGCAACCATTTCCAGCATGCGGAGGAAACTGCAGCTGTGGCCGAGTATAACAAAATAAGCCAGACTCCAAACAAGCAGAGCGAACAAGCTCTTAACCTCATTTCTTGGGGGGAAGAAAAAAAAAAAAAAAAAGAGATACCCATTTTCAAATGTTTCTTTCACCTGCTAAATGCATTAGCAGCGGTGTTGTACCCTGAAGGAGCAGTCATGATGAAGGAAAAATAGCTTCTTTGTGGTGATCTGGTGTGCTTGTGACAGCCATTCAGGAGGTGATTTACAGCTCTGTGCTGGAAGCTGGACAACACATTCATTGCTCACATGGCATGAGGTTGCTCTCTGTCGTTTCCTAACTTCCTTGAAAGAACTAAGTACTTTGCCACCTATTTTCTCTTTCAAAAAACCATCAGAATGAGGTTTTGCGCATGTTTGCCATGCCAAGGAAAATAAGTCCTTATTGGGAACTGGAGGCAGCAGGTCATTGGCCCTAGAGGTTATTACAGGGAGTCCAGTTCCAGCAGCTGACAGCATTGCAGGAAATCTCAGAGGTTTTTTGCTGCCATGCAGAGGATTAACACATCAGCGTAATGTCAGGAGGGAAAACACAGAAAATATGAGCCACGTGCTATTAAAACAGATTGAGCAGGGAGCTCTGTTGGCTTCGGGCTGCCCTAGAGATTGGTGCTGGAGGAACAGCCCATGCTTTCCACTTCAGGGGCCACCAGCTTCCTCTGCTCTACAGATGAGACATTAGCCATGCTTTTCCGCTCCTCTTCATGGGGGTAACAAACAAGAAGCCATTTTTTTCAAATAGATTTGCACTCTAAAAAATATTGGAGAGCCATGACTACTTGTGACAAAACTTTCAAAGAAACCCAGAGAACTATCTACACTCTTAACTTCTCTAAGTTGTTCTGTCTAAAGGGAACACTCAAGAGGAGCCCAGTGCAGTGGCCACTTAGGCAAAAGGGGTGACAGCATACAAGTACAGATGGGCTTTACACATGCTTCCCCTTTGCTTGTTCATCAGTGTTCAGATGGGCTGATCTGAGCTAGAGGAAAAGCTGTGGCTCCAGAAGATGTGCAAACAGTAGCACAGGCAGGATCCTGCTCCAGCCATAAGCAATATGTTTGGATTTCCCAACCTGAGCATGCAACTAGTGAGAGAAAGTAATGCTGACGCTGATGTAAAGATACAACCCTGCCCTCCTATAGGGAAAGACATCACCAACAGTGTTTAGACAGGGATGGGACTTTACCTGTAAGAAAATCTCATGCAGATATGGCTGTGCTTGAGAAGTTGTAACTTGCTGATGGAGAAACACCCAAAGCTGGCAAACAGATATCATGGGAATATTTCTCTACCCAGAGCAGAGGCCGGATTGTAAAACAGCTGTCTCTTCTCTGTGGGAGCAAATTCTCCAGAGATGACTCAGTAGTCAGCGAGATGAGAACCAGACACTCATTGTTTCTGAACAATAGGCAAAGTTGAGATTTTATTCTGTGTCCTCCAGGTGAGGATTTCAACATCCAGCATAGCCTTACTGATGAACAAGATGTAGTAATGAAAATCCAGGACTGATGAGATCAAAAATATGAAAGCCAAGATGAACAATGTGCAGTGGCTCATGAAATAAAAAAAAGCAAGGTCAACTGTAGGCAGCAACTTGGAAACTGCACAATACAGGGCATGCTCACTGCAGGCAGCCTGTCAGAGACCAGCCTTTGGCACCTGATTATAAATATTCTCAGGTCAGCTTAAATAACTACTGTTAGAATAAAGGTCTTTTTCTTTTTTAGGTCATGATGCAAGCTCAACTCCCACAGATCTTAAGCACTGATGTCAAAAGTTAGAGCTGAACTCTGTATAACCTCCAGGCTATAAAGGATGCCATATGCCAAGTATTTTGGAGTTTTAAAATGACATTTTATGCTAGCCATGGATAGTTTACTTTGTACGTTTACTAAGTTCAAGCTAACATTTTAAGTCACTTTTGTGCTCCCTGTAGAAGTGTAGCAGAAAGATCAAATATAGAATATTATTTAATTCTTGGAAAGTTGGCACATGAGCACTGTTTTGCCAGATATTTTAGCCTCTCAAATTACCCTCATTTAATGGGAAAATCTGAAATCTAAATACTTTGCTTAAATAGGTCTACATTTTGGCTAGCACTAGATGGCTGTAAGATTGCATGAGATTGTTAGATTTTAAGCTCATAATTTCATCTTTTAAAGCTGATGCTCAAGCATGGTCATAAACTGGCAAGATCTCTGCTGTGCAAGGCACTGATGGACATGCAGGATGCCTATTATTCTCTTGGAGGGGCCATAGGCATATGAATGGATGTGTTCACTTCAAATTCTGAGGAACATGTTAGTGTCACAGCACAGAAGAATTAGTAATACCTATTTTATTTGTCTGATTATAGTTTTATTTTTTATACTAAATAAATCAACTAATCTTAATCAGCCTGCTTAACTTGTTAAGTTTCCAACCCCACCCACACGATTGCACATTGACCCCTGTATCTAGAACAGCAGTAAAATCCTTCACCACAATCCTCCAGCACACAGGGAAATGACCACACAGCAGGGATGAAGCAGGAAATGCAGTATCCAGGTACTTAGGACTATCTAGCTTGGCTACCTAGCAACCTTGACTTGGTGGTTTCGACAGAGAAATGCATTGCCCAAGGTTCCCTCAATGAGGTAAAAATTCCTGTGTTACAGGACACCAGCACTCAGGCAAGCATGGTCTAGGGCTAGTTAAGTAATAAGGTTGCAGAGACATGAGTTAGGAATATTGGGGGAGTACTGGTGGTGAAAATGGGTTGATATCCAAGCAAAATTCACATCCATCTGAAGCCGTGAAAACTGGTTACAGTTCAAGACAATGGTACTCTGTCAGCTCAGGCTGACACACCAGAGAGTAAGGGAAGAGATGGTCTGCTGCATGCTGCCATCAGCTCCTGCAGACTTCCCAGTGCTTCCTGACCTGAGCTCCTACATATCTTCCAGTGGCAGAGGTTCCCTGCATAGTGAGTTTAAGCCCACTGGTGATCTGTTTGTTTCTTAATTGCCTTCTCAACCACTAGGAAGTAATTCATAAACTTCCATGGCTCTGCAGGGTTCAGTTTAAAATTGTTATTACACACACGAGCTGTATGAAACGTGCTTTTCCTTAGGGGCCTCTCTTGGGGATTTATTCAACATGATGTTTGCAGCCTCCTTCCCACCTCAGCCCTGCAGATGTGCAGCCTCTCCTGCTGAGCAGCAACAGCAGCTGGCTGACATAGAGCAGCACTGACTGTGTTCAGTCCCGTTGGAGATGTGTCCCTCCTGCTGCTGTCCCTCCAACCCTTTTCTTTTCTATGAATGTCAACTGCAGCAGTTCAGATATCTGTATGAAGCAGGGGAGAATGAGCTGCAACTATTGCTCAAAAAAAACCATTAGAGAAAATGCTCTTGGAAGTCTGGGTAGTGATCCTGTAACAGTTGGGTTAAAAGTGGTACTCAGCAAAACACTTTAAAGGTTCTCCTGCTGAATAAATGCTCCTGTTCACCCTCTGCAAGAACAAAAAATTCTAGAATGCCTTGAGCCAGTGTTCTTTGTGTTTACCAGCCCTGGGTGCACTTTTTTTCCTGTGAATTTGTCCCACCTATGCTTGTAACAGTCAAGGTCTCCAGGGATAAGGCCTTGCCCACCTGAATGGTGCTATAGTGTGAAGAGCCACCTTCTTTGTTCATTCTAGTCTGATTTAATGTAAGCAGAGCCTGTTCCCCAAGGTGAACATTGTCAGGGAGCATTCACAGTGCTGACAATGATGCACGAAGCCCATGCAGCTTCTTGCAAGGAAACTGGGAGCCATTGAAGGGGCTCCACTGGTTCATTAAATTTCTTCATTTCCAATAGATATTCCTTGACTAGAAAAGCATTAATATGACTTGTGGCTGTTGTAGTGAAGGATGGAGTAAGAGATTTGGAGAGCTGCTCTAAACATCACAGTTGCTCGAACTGAGACACTTCAGAGAACATTAACCAGCCCTTGGCTGTCAATCAGGGTCATCACTGTCCCACCTTGATGTACTCATTATCCAGCATGTGAATGTTTTCAGTAAGGCAAGTCTCATACCCGTTGGGTAGGTTAGAAGAAAACTGTGTCTCTGGAAATGGTGAAAGATCACTACTTTTCTGCAGGAAACCTGGAGGATTTAGTTTTGGAATGCTTGAAATTCTCTGTAGCTAACAAGTCTGTGACTTTATCATATACATCTGTTCATGACTGACGGCAAGAGCAACCCGTTTCTTCTGTCTTGAATTCCTTGTGACTGAGCTCCTGCACACTACAAGGTTGCAGAAATAAGTGACGGCATAAAACATCATCCAGGAAGATGTGAAGGAGCAGCAGATGTCTTGTCTGTTGTGCGCCTCAATGCATAAGCATTGGGGAGAATGCACAGTACAGGAGCAAAGAAGCTGATACTTAACTCCTGGAGCCAATGACTTCTACCAAGGTAAGACTTTCCGTCAGCTCAGAAGGAAGATACACATATTGCCAGAGGTTTCCTGTGGAAGTCTGCAGAGGGGTTGGTACCACCTGTGTCTTTTTTGGTTTGGGCTTGGCAGGGAGAAGAGGAAGAAGGACCTTAATCCAGCAGAGTTAAAACTTTACACTGATGCAAATTCTCTTCCTATTCTTCAAAGAAATGCAAGCGGCTCAAGGCTTTTGTGTCTGGAGGTGGCCTGCTCTCTTCTCTAATGAGAAGTCAGGCTGTATTGGCCAAAGTGTTCAACTACTATTGTGTGTGAAGGAGAACAGGACCTGAAAAGGAATTACAAGCTGACAGTGAGTCATGTTATGACTTCTTATCTTCCTTTCAGAAGAGAAAGAATGACAAGTTTCCCTTTTAGATTTTCTAGTTCACTGGGGAAAAGGGAAACCATGTTTTACTTTTAGCAGCTCTTGGTCCTCCATGTGCTTCTGGACCTAAGGGCACAGACAGAGTTGCACTGCTGGGAAGGCTGGTACATTTGACAAGTCAGACTGAACTGTCAGTGTAAGTCCAGAGAATTTTCTTTCATT
Organism: Xenops minutus; assembly: GCA_035221455.1. Classification (NCBI taxonomy): domain Eukaryota; kingdom Metazoa; phylum Chordata; class Aves; order Passeriformes; family Furnariidae; genus Xenops; species Xenops minutus. The sequence continues at coordinate 41,252,671 of JAWWEE010000122.1, read as the reverse complement.
TCTATTGCCATGCTTGTGATTTCTGTAGGACCAGGGGGGTAAAAAAAAAGGTTCAAGGACACTGGAGACAATTTTTACAAGAGGATTTCTTGAGCAATCTAAGTGGTTGAGCATCTTTTCTCAAACAAATTTTAGATCAATGGGGTATCTTCTTATGTACAAATTGAGCTGAGGGATTTTCTTTCCTTTATGCATGCTTCTTTCTAAAACCATTCTAACAACTAACTAGTGAGGACTGCTGTCCCTGGACACCAGCTCAAGCTCTGATAGCTTTTGTAAGAGCATTTGTATCAAAATATTGTTGTGCTGGAATCTCCACAGCCATCTGGGCCTTTGTGCAGACAGGGTGCTTACAAATGAATGCGAACCAAAGCAAATCAACATTGCTTGGCAAGGATGAAATATATTGCTAGGGTCTGTCTCTGCCAAGCTAGACTGTTTGGCTCCAGTCCCACTCTTCAGGGGGATTGTCTGTCAAAACACAAGTTGGTATTATACAGCATCATGGTTACTTGGCTCACTAGTCCTTTAACCCCTCTCAGGCCTTACGCTTCTGTTATTTGTTGAGTGTAAACCTGTGAACCTCCAATTCTTAAAGCAGACCCTGAATTCTGGTATCTTGCACCAATTGTCCCTCAGCCCACTGTGTCATTTCAGTCAGAGCTTTCTCTTAGGAGCTATTGACTAGAAGATTTCAACCCTTTGGAAAGTAAGGCATTATTTCTTAATGCCATGAAATGTTAGGAAGATGTATATCTTCTATCATCTCATGATGAAAGCCAGGCTCCTTGGCCTAAACAGCTCTAAAACCTGGTCATCCCTTGAAGGTGGGAGTCCATCTTGGACACTTTATTGTCTCTCCTTTATTATCCCATTTCTTCAGGGGCAGCAGCTATTGTTTCTGCTGAGCTCTGGTGGTAAGCCCAGAGGCAACCCATTAGCAGACAAGACAAGCCATCAACGTGAAGATCCTCAGGGGTTTGCCAAGAGAGGTTTGCCAATATTTCCCTCCCCATTTCTGGACATATTTCTGAGTTCAGCATAAGTATGGACATAATAAATTACCACAGTGGCTTGGCCATATTACATGTGGCTCCAAGCCCATAAGATATAGTTCTTGCTTTAGTGAAATCTGCTCTAAGCACTGGTAGAAGTGCTGTCTCTCAGCACAGGTTTTGCAGGGCCATATCCCATCCTGGAAGTCCAGAAAGGGGCAGCAGAAAGAGGACATGCATATTCCCTTCAGGAGGTGGATGAAGTAGCAGATCCCCAGCTGAGACCCCTCTGAGTCTGGAGATGGCTGAGCAATGGGGTGACTCTCCATAGGTATGACACACAGCACGTGCTGTCCCTCAGGCTGTCACGTCGCCCAGCAGCCTGGCATGCAGCTGCAGCCTCATCCCCTGTGGGCAGGGCAGTAGCAGCCTTGCACAGGCTGGGACGCCCTCAGAACACAGATTGGCTGCCTGGGTCACGCAGCCTTGTGGCTTTCTCTTGCATGGCAGGATTTGTGTGTTTTCCTTCAAAGTTCAGACTAGAGCATGCCAGTACTGCCTGGCTCTCCCAGGCAATGTCTGCTCAGAGGACCAGGACCTGTTATCGTCACAGCAGTCCAGATGTCCTTCTGGGCATGGAGCTTTATGGATGGCCCCAGGGCTCAGCTGTCTCTGACACGAGGTGCAGCATTGCTGTGTGATCCTGGGTTGGTTTTGCTGAGAAAATTGCTCCTGCACTGTGAGAAAATACATGAACTAAATCCAAGCAAGATAAGAAAAGTCAAAACACAGAATTAAAGTTGTCAAGATAATGATAACTAGCAATGCAAGGCTCCAAAAACAGAGTGATATGTGACCGCTTATGTGAGGGTATGTCCCAAGTACTGGGCTCCAAGATGGGGGTAGGAAAAAAAAAGGGAAGAAAAAGAGTGGCTGCGTGAGTCACAGAGAAGTGAGGTGTCCATGAGGAATGAATTTAGTCCACTGGTAGGAAGGAAGCATGAGGAATTTTATGGAGAAGATGAACACAAGCACAGCCAGCTGAAGGGCCTGAGCAGCTCTGCTTGACTGCAGGCTCCCACTCCATCATCTTCCACCGGCCTGGAACTACTCCCTCCTACAGAAAATCCCACTGCCCCTTCCCCTGGCAGGGCATCTTTTTTCTTGAGCTGGAAGCCCCATGGGAGAAGGGCAGAGACAACACCTCTCCAGCCATGTCCTGGGAGCAGTGATCTGCAGGCAGCAGCTCTGCCTCATGGGCACCAGCACTGTAGTACAACGTGGTGCAAAAGGCAAGCCAGGACGCAAGGGGGTTTGCACAGGGTCAAGGAAGTTTTTGGGGCAAATGAGGCCGAAAGCCATCTTGCCAGGCTTGCATCAGCCTGGTGTTTGGTAAGAGGCAACTGGACATGCTGGATGTGCAATTGGGAGCTTTGTAAGGAGCAAACAGAAGTTCAGACGTCCACACTGGGCTGGCAGCCAGATATCACAACCTTCCCCAGGTGTAAACATCTGCAAAGGGCATCTCCCATAGTGTGTGAAACAATGTTATGAACACTATGAAATTCTTTTATTTGGGAAAAACAAAGCCAAATAAAGTAAAGCAAGTTAATATGCAATTATGGTGTACAACAGGTGCTGGCATTGCATTAGAGGTATAGTTAGATTCCCGTGAAGGAGAATCCGGTAGTGACTCACGACTAAAATGTGAACATTTTTTTCATTTTTAATATGAAATTGGGCACCATCCAGAATTTAATATCTAAATAATATCAATAGCCAGAAAATAGATGTATCATTTATAATCTAGCTACAGGCTACATTTTTCTACTAGTGCATCAGGAGTTAGGTTAGCCTGGGCAGCACAGAGGAAGTAGAGAGGACAAAGCCCTTTGCAGGGACTCGCGTCCATGTAGAGGTGAGCTTGCTCCGCTGGTGGTGTCATCGAAACACTGGCCCTCAGCTCACGCATCCCGCACTTCCCAGCTGGGGCGATGCTGTGCCTTTCTCTCAGCCGGGGTTTTTATCTCACGCTACAGCCGGAGAGACGAGAAGAGAGATGTAACACTCGCTTTTAGAGGCAGCAGTCCGTGCGTGTGAGAGCCCCCCGGCGCAGCCCCGACGGGGAGCGCGGCTGGGGCGCTGCTGGCCGGGGACAGCGGGCAGTGCCCTCCCTCGCACGCCCTCGGGGGTGTCACACCAGTGTCCGGAGAGCGTCCTCTTGCTTTCCTGCCTGTGTTTTCGCCATCGCCGCGAAGCGCTTTCCCCTGCAGCAGGGGACTGGGGAGCTCTTCGCCCGGCTGGAGGTTAATCACTGCGCGCAGTCCCCCCGTGCCCTCCCACGCCCGCGGCGGGGCAGCGCTGCCGCTTTAACGCGGCGCGGGGAGCGGGGCGGCAGTGCCAGCTCCAGCTCCGGCCCCGGCGCTGCCGCACAGCCCTCGCTGCTCCGGCCATGGGGAGCCACAGCCTGCCCGCCGCCCTCCTGGCCGCTGCCCTCATCGCCCTCCTGCCGCCCCCCGCCGCCCCCTCGCACCACCGCAAGCTCCTGGTGTTCCTGCTCGACGGCTTTCGCTTCGACTACATCGATGACAGCGAGCTGGACGGTCTGCCGGGCTTTCGGGACATTGTGAACATGGGGGTGAAGGTGGATTACATGACCCCAGACTTCCCCAGCCTTTCCTACCCAAACTACTACACGCTCATGACGGGTGAGTACTTGCATTTCTGTGCGGCGATGCTTCTCGGAGCTGCCAGCATCCTGTGCCTAAGTGGAGGGCAGCGCAGTGTGACTTTTTCCTTCAAAGAAGGTGTAAAAATAAGTCATGCTCTTAGGTGGGAGCTTAAAAGCACTGTGGCATTAAGGACCAGTATCGCTTTTCTGAAACTTGCCCCAAACTTGGAAATGCTGCTTGGAGCTGATTTTTGAAGTTTCCCCCTGCCAACCCACGGTGTTGCCAGATCTCAGCCTGTTGCCCCTGCAGCAGCACGGCCAGCTGGGGTTCCCTGGTGGGAGCACTGATGGGGGCTACTGCATACACATGCAACATAAAAACAAGTGGGAAATGCATGGAAAATGAGTACAGAGCCTGCTGCAAGTCTTTCTTCTTAATAAAAATATGTGTAAACTGAGTGTGCCTATAGTCAGAACTGAGTTTCAGTTGGCAGGTCTCTTTCGGGAAGTTCAGCATTAAATTTCTTTTTAAACTTAACGGACTTTGTTTTCACAGGTCCCTGTCTTAACTTTGCCCTAAGTCATCATATCTGTAATAATCTGAAATAGCCAAATAGGAAAACATTCAGAATTTTTGGTTTTGCTCCCCTGCAGTTTTTCTGAATGCCCGGGAGGGGCTTTCAGAAAATTGAGATGACAGTGGTAGTTTTCATGATGCTGATTTGCTTTTAATCATAAGTGAAGGACATATAATTACAATGACACAAGGAAGCTGCACAGAGTACAGCTGGGCCAGTTCCATCAGAGACGGACACCCAGGAAACAACAGTTCAGTGGAAAAAAAACCCAGAAATTTTTTCTGGAGTTTCTGATTGGGTTCTAGTCTGGAGTTATTTAACAAACAATAGCTTCTACCTAATGAGGAGGAGTGAGAAAATCTATCCTCTCCTAAGATATGTGGCATCTTCCGCTATCCTTGGAACAATGCAGTGCCCAGTGATCCATATACTGCTTGCTGGGAAAGCAAATAGATGCCATTGTAAGACAAATATCTGACATCAGTTGTGCCCAGCTAGTTTTGAAGATGGTTAACCCCTTCTTCCCTTTCTCTCAAGAGAAACGCCTTTCTCTTGCTCATCTCTGAACAGAAAAGAGTACAAAACCACCACAAATTTTTGCTTTTTTTTTTTTTTAATTTATGACTTGATACAAGTGTCTGAATGCAGAATAAATGTCGTGACTGAAAGCAGAGGTATTATTTCACTCCAGACCATGTTCTTTAGGTGTATGTTGGCAAACCAGCCTAATACTCATGGGTGCACAAAGTCTTTGGATAGAGTTGTTAAAGAGAAGGGGGAAAGTGAGCATCAGATTTCACTCCTTACCACATTTAGTGGTCTCTCTAATTAAGTGTGTAAGTCTATAATCAGCCTTTTGAGGAGTTTTGGAAACATCCTACTCTGTACTCAAAAAGGAGTTTTGCTTTAGGTGATGAAATAGCATAGTAGACTTTTCACATTTTTAGGGTGGTAGAGTTCTACACCCCAGCCTGAGGCAACGAGGTGAGACCAAACTCAATTCTTCTTGCAAGTCTTCTAGACTTTATGATGAGGATATCAATGCAAATACAACTTAACTGTAAATAGCAATTCCCCTTCCTAAATAGCAATTCCCCTTCCTAACACATGAGTCATAGTAGTGTTAAATAGGTCAGGAACCAGTGGAGGATAAAGTTAGGTAGTAAACATGCCTAAAGGAAGACACAAGAGTGCCCTTGAGCCCTTGGGGTGCATGGACCTTGTGACTCTGTCCTGGCATGACAGGGCTGCACTGTTCTTACACTTTGGGGCCATGGTGCCCTCTCCACATGTAATGGTGGTGTTGGGAGTGGGGGAGATGTGGCAGATGTAGTGGTAAGCTGTGTTCAGTCTGTGTGTGTTTTGTTTGCAAAGTTGAGGCAGAGGCAGCTTTTGGAGAAAATGCAGCATGGCAGGGTGACATAAGCGTCATGCCGTAGTGACCTGCTTAGGGCATGGCACGCTGCCATCTCCCTGGTGTGTGAGCATGGGAAAGCTTGCCTTGCATCTCGCCATCCATGCATCTCCTCTGCTGGGGAGAGACTTGGCTGTAAGTGGGTTTGTTTCCATTTACAACTGGGATTTCCTGGAGTTGAATGCTACCACAGTTTCTTGTGGGTAATCAGGGACAAACTATTCTTCATGTCTTGCCTTACACTGCTGCTTCATGAGCTGTTAAAAAAGTCACAACCTCCAAAATGTTGTATTTAACATTTGTGAGTGTGAGTTCATAGTATGCTGATGTCCTGCAGCTAAGTCTGCTTAAGAAATTTGTGGTCCCATGGGCACATTCCCACCCCTGGCTTGTTCATTATATCCCACCTTTTTGGCAGGGGGAGGGAAATACTCCTGTCCTTTCTTTCTCTGCTCATTCACAAGGCCTTATGGTTCCACATCCGTTAACGAGCATACATGGTGCCAGGTCTAGGACAGCATGTGCATGAAAATGCTGCAGTTGGGGTGTATGTCTTGCCTTTATGCGTTCTTGTGTGCAAGGCCTCTACTTTCTGCCTGCTGCCCTTTACCCCATGTCCATGCAACCTTCATGACTCTGGAATGGTTTAGTTGATACTAAATGAGGGAAGCTCTCCCTCATTTTGGTGGCTCTGAAGGAGGATGGCAGGCTTTGCTTCTCAGATACCATCACTGTTGCGACAGGTCAGTCTCCTCAAATGTGAACTCACCTCCTGCTCCTGCCCAGACCTGCAGGCAGAGGCTACGGATGTCAGCAGCATTGGCCCCACTGCCTCTCAGTGTGGATGCCAAACTGCACCTTTCAACCCTGCCAGAGCACGGCCTTCCTTTGGAATGGGCAACTAGCAAGCAATGGCACACAGTGCAGCTGCCCAGTTTGCTGCAGGATTTTCTAGTCATTGTACTTTACTTCACCAATGATTTCAAGAGGGCAGCCTTACTGAATTTAGTATTCATGGGAAATGGCAAGTGTACGGAGATATTCAAAGCTGTAACCAAATAGATGCAACCATAACTGTTGACCAAGAGCCCTGGGTCTAAAAGCAAGTATTTCATATGTGCTAATGAGAAGCACACCCTGTTTTGCTGAGACAAGGTGCAAGGTGAAGCATCAATGCAGTAGGATGAGTAGGGCCCACCTGGGTAAACAAAACACCGATTTCAGAAGGGAAGCATGGAAGGGAGGTGACTTGCCTGTGCTGTAGGGCGATGGCAGAGCTGTTCATGGGTCCCACTCCTACTTATATCTGCTGCTGCTGCTGCTGTTAACCTGTGAGAAGATATTTGCTGGAGCTTCCCCAAGTGACACAGAAAGCCTCAGTGCAAAGCTGAGGGCCTGTGTAGAGGTCTTTTCCTTTCCTCCACACCTACAACAATTATGAGAAAGAAAACCAGAGCATAGAAACAAGAAAAATGCAGATGGTTTGGCTTCTTTGTGTAAAGTCACCCACTGATTCAGAGCTTGGGATGAAGCTCCAGTTTTCCTGCAAGCCAGGGCATGGCATAGTGATCTGCTATTTGCTTGAAGAAGCACCAAACAAAAGCTAAGTCACTGCTGGTTCAAAGGGATCTCACTGACATGCAACTGGAGAAGTTGTTTTGTTACAAAAGTCTGGTGCTATGCAAGGTAGCCCAAGGATGTGCTGGCTAAAAATCCAACTCTTTGAAAAGTAGTCTTCTCTAATAATTTCATCCATGTTTGTCAGTTTTGGCTTCCACGGTGGCATAAAGACTGGTTCTTGGGTAGGTGAATTGCTTTCTGAGCTGCTAGACTGAATCCCACCTGGTGTCCTAGCTCTCCATTGTCAAGTTGCGATACTATTCACCTGAAAGACATGAAACGGAGAACTAGGTGAAAGGCGATGTAGATGCTGACATTTCAGGGAGCTTTTTCAGGCCTCTTCATGGGCTTGGCAAGGGAGGGAAGAAAGAATCCAAATATGTGTATCCCAGAAAGCTCCCTCAATCACACCATGTGCTGTTTGTTTTGCAAAGGAAGGAATTAAGATCACAAGCCACTCAGGTTGTTATCCTGTGGGGAGTTTTTCATTTTTCCCTTTCCCTGCTGTGGCCTGGTGCTGCAGGGAGCTCTCATGCCAAGCTCAGTGGAAAGTCTGAGGTCTCCCCTATAACAGCTGCAAGCGTGAGTTATTGCTTCAGGGCCCTTTGTGTAATATCTGTTGAGCAAAACTATTCACGCTGAGGTTTTGGGTCTCCATCACCAGCCAACCCACAGATGTTGCAGCAGTGCTGGAGGACTCCCTGCACTCCAGCTCTCCTGAAGTCCCCCCCAGCTCAGGGTGCACAGGGCCCCCTCACCTTTCTAGCCAGCATAAACATGGGCAGACAGTATCACATCTGAGATGGAAACCCAGAGAGAATTTATTTTCCAAGATCCTAACAAGAAATTAAGTCTTTCTGGCAGGTCCTGCATGAGGATGTGCCAGCTGCCCGGTCAGCTGTGTGGCCCCACATCCAAGAGCCGTGTTTCACTTGGCCTCCGTGGAAAGCAGGAGGGAGTCCCTGATTGCAGAGGTGGGTGGGGAACTACTTGGGAGAGGAGCCAGCAAGGGGCCTCCATATCCCTCTTTGGACAGGACCTGATCTTAAATAAGTGGCAGAGGCGCTGCAATGTCCCATGAAGCTTGTGGGATGGAAGAGGAGGTTGAACAGAGAACGTTTCAGTCTCCCGCACACAAAGTGAGGGCTGTGGCCTTTGCAGGGCTGTCCCAGACTTGCTGTAACACAGTAATGGCATGTTTGGGCCTTCTCTAAAATACAGGGGTGGTGGGTGATGTTTTCTCAGCCACTACCACTCATTCCTGCATATGCCATCACCTCCTCCTCTGGGTGGCAGGAGGGAAAGGGGCAACATGGCAGAGGTCCCAGGGATGCGTAATGTCCCTGCCAGACTAAAGGTTTCACCCATCTTCTGTATTTCAAGCATTCTCCCTCCACTCCTCCCTCTGAATGGTGACATACTTGACTGCTGAGGGAATTCAATGGATAATGCTGAAGGCTAAAAAATAGCTAGTCTACTTCTCTTTTCCCCTGAGCACAGCAAATCAACATACACTGCACCCCTTTTATTCCATGATTTCTGAGAACAAATATCCTTTGGGCTCCCACCCCTGGAATCCTCTGGAGTCTGGCTGGTGTGCATACACTAGTACATTTATTGTATGCTGTGAGAGGTCTCCTGGTTTACAGCACAGCATCTTCACTCTCCTTTCACTTGGTACCTGAAGGAAGCCCAGCCTGATGATGGTTCTAGTGAATGCCTCTTTTCTGCTGCTCAGTTAATGGTATCCAGACTCAAGCCTGGTCCAGACAAGTATGCTGACAATTTCTGTTTAGCAGTTAAGCAAGTTCTTAACTACATAAGCAGTACTTGCATGTTGTCTGAGGCATAAAAAAATGAAAGGATGAGAATACAACAGGGAAGTTAATTATTGGTACACATGAACTGAAACTATCTCTACTTCACTGTCCAGGCTTAGAAGAAAGCCAGAAGGACACAAAATGCATGAGTGACAAGGGAATAGGATTTTTTCCTTTTACTCCTCTTTAAACAACTACAGATGCCAACAGCAGCAAAGATTTAAAAGGTTCTGTTTGTTACACAGAGTTTTGAAATCAAGTCTCTTCTTTTTCTTGGATTCACTGGCTTTCCATTTCAAAAACTGTGTGTCAGGAAGCAAAAGAGCATGAAGAAGTCTGTGTTAATACTCTTAGCTGGCAGAGAAGGGGTACTGTCCTAGAAAGGACAGGCTGGAGAACATAGTTGTAGCATGAGGATTTTAATTTTCACAATTTTCCTCTCACTTTATTTGCTCGCCACCTGCAGAAAGACTGCAATGCCAAACACCAAGATTTTTCTCTTTCACACATAGACAAAATATTGTAAAAATCTGTATTTGCTTTCTACGAGTTGAAAAAATGGAAACACTTCCAAAGTGGAAAAAATAAAGTTTTCTCTAGCACAAGTTCACATGCCACAACTTGAAATACGGAGTTTTTTCCTACTAACTAGCTACAGCCTCACAACTCATCTGTGTCTACTACCCAGCTATTAGCAGCAGTGAGTGGACATTCACATATCTAGGTATTTCTTTGCCCAGAACTGAAGTCACAGCACATACTGTCTCTAACGTGCAGGCAGCAGCTTTGCCCATTGTTTTGTTCTGGCCTTCTGTAGCACTTGGAGCTGCAGTGCCCTCGAGCTGTACCCAGCTGTGGGTCAGGGGTCCCTCGGCCTCCCACTGTCTCTCAGGTCAGGAAAGGAGCTAACAGCTTGGAGCCCACGCTCTCTAGGGACACAAGACCTGACTTCTCACACAAGAGAGCATCTGCTATACCTCAGCTGCATGCTTATAAGCAATTTTTGTGCACCCCAGACCTGGCCCCATGATGAAAGCACTGAATTAAGAGTTTCATGCTCTTACTAAATTAATCCCCTTCAGGGAAAAAAAAGAATGTGTGTGTAGCAGAGATTTTTATGTGCCTTTTGATGTGATCCTACTTGGATTGCAAAGTCTTGCCTGATGCAGGCTAAGGTGTTTATGCTTTGGCTCTGTCTGGTATTGTTGATCATAAAAACTAGGCAAGTCTTTGCCAGCAAGCTCTTTTGGGAATATGAATTGTCCGTGCACATCTTGCAAGTACTGTTTTTACTTGGGGGTCTGCAGGTGGAAGGGCCACCTTGCCCAGGCTGACACTCCCCTGGAATTTCTCATGAGCCCATGGTCTTCTCCAGGCCACCTAAGGTTTAGCACGTGGCTTTTGTTTTTGCCCTGTGGTTTTTCTTTTCAAAGCAGAGCAGATGAGACCCACCAAGGGAACAGCAGAGCAGGGTATATATCAAAGCTCAGTCCTTGGGGGCAGCAACACCATGGTATCTGCCACAGAACAGGAATATGGTGCTGGTAGCTTTAAAGTTCTGCTCTCTTCCTCCTTATGGCAGGCAGCCACATAAGTGGAGCATTTCGCAGGGCAAGTCATCCAGCTGTTTGCTTGGAGACACTTAACTCTCCCCAGCCTGTATAGCCTCATGGCAGCCTGTGCTTGCATCTGCCCTTCTGGTTCTTGTCACTGCCCAGAGAGTGAGGACATTATGGTGGGACATGAGAGGAAAGGTCTCACCACAGTGGCAAGGTATATATATATAATATGAGAGAGCTCGTTTAGCTAAATGCATGTACTGACCTTCAGCATTGGAGTACCTTTGCTGTGTTGGCTGATATACACACCATGAGTTCTCTCATCAATCTGATTTGCTCAGTGCCAAGATAATTTACCTCCATTTCATTGCCCGATGCACCCAGGTATAGCATTGCACATCCGTCACACACTGCCTCTCTTTTAAAGAACACATTGACTGTCTTAGAAGTGAATTTTCTTAGAAGAAGAATTTTCTCTTGTAGATTTACACACAGGTGATCCCTTTACCATGCCTGCTTGTAATCCTGACACGCTGTCCCTGCAGTCAGTGAAAGACCACCAAAGAAAGACGAGGTCATTCCTGTAGCAAATGCTACAGGAGCACACGCTCTGGTTTCCAGATCTCACATAGAGCCAATGCAGAGTGCACAGCAATCAGTGTTACTATGCTGCTGTTTTGGGTGGCCAGGTGGCTGTGTTTTTTTTTTTATTATTATTATTTTTATTTATTTATTTCATCATTGTTTTGCAGAGATTCATTTGAATCACAAAAGTGCCTGGAAACATGGGAATGTGCTTTAGACAAATGCTGTAAGAAGTGTAGTATCCAAGTAAGCTGTAGGACACAGACTTGCAAATGCTTTTGCTGGCTCTCTTCCAGAAGGATACAGCAGTTGTCATATTCCTGGGAAGTATACCCTCTTTGTTTTAATATGTTGCTTGAGGAAAGAGTAATCTTTCCTAAAATTGCGGTGTGTTTAAATAGTGACATCTGTATGCTGAAATTGCTTTTTGCCCTGTTTCTATTTGAAACTCTTAAGATAATGTTTGATTACAGAGGAAAGCTGCAGTAATGGAAGAAACAAAAAAATCTGCATTTTATGGTGACTAACACCATATTGCTATGCTGGTAATAATTCAAAAGAAGCTCACCAAAGGTAATTTTCTTAGGCTGGAGAAAATGAGTTAAAATGGGATATAAAGAACTGGGATTGTACCCAAAAGGAACTTGAGAAGTGAACATAATTCTGTGTATGAGTATCTTTGGGGAAGGGCAGAAATGCTAGTTATTGTAGGGGTTTTTAATCTAGTGAGCAAGGCTCAGAATAGCCATGGGTGAAGATTAACAAAGGTCAAAAATAAAATTAGACGCCAGGCTTTTTCAACAGTGTTTACTGTTGACAAATACTGGGGTGTGCAGCTCAAGGAGGAGATTGATTAATTGATTATTGATTATTGATGTCTTCCAAGGAGGTCTGGGGTCTTTCTGGGACACAGGCCTCAGGTAAGCAGACATGAATGGCTTAAATGGTCACCTCTTTCAATCTGTCTGCTCATCTGATCTTTTCTGGCCCTGTGAACCAGGAATATCTGCAATGAAAATTGATGCATTACAGTCTTCTTCTTAAAAAAAGGGAGTTGGAGTCCATAGAAAATTGAAGTCATCTAATGTGGAGATCAGAACACTGTCCTCTGTGTTAGTACAAACAGTTAATTAAACTTCCCCACAATACTACAAAGAACAATCCCCAATTTCTTCCTTAAGGATGTGGGCAAACAGATGGGAGACCTTAAGTCCTATAGGCTCAGTAGCAGCTAGAGCTCACTGATTCTATATGAAGACTACACTATAATTATACAAATACCTAATCTGTAAGTGTTATACAGATACAACTTCAGTACTGAACTACAAGTTTCCCAGGCTGGCACAAGTTGCCTGCCTGCAATTTATCAGGTTGATAGATGCTTAGGAATACAGGGACTTTAAGAATATGAGGTTATCCTTTAAGTTTAAGGCTGCATTTTTGGTGCAATATGGAGACTTTTTTCTACATCTTTTGAGACTTAGAGCAAAGAGAACACTTAGCAGCCTGAGGAGGATAGATTACTACCCATCCAAACCACCAGTTCTCCTATATTAAACCTGTTTGGTTTAATACCATAAATAGTGACTGCCACAAATTGGGACTGCTTTTTATCCTCTGGGAAGGAGGAAATGTTTTGCATAATTGAAATACTTTGTAGTAGGGAAGGAGAGTTCAAAATCCATTTGAAAGTCACATGCACCGAAAGTATACAGAGTCCTCTGCTTGAAATGATGCCTTTTCAAAACAAGCATACCAAGGTTATTTCAGTTCTGATCACCGTGCTCAGGCTCACAATAATCAAAGCCTGTTATCTGGATCCCTGCAATAACATGACTCACCAGCTAATGATGACTTTGTCTAACAAAGTCTTCAGTTGTTACTTTTTGAGATATGGAAATCAGGAACTTCTTACACAACTTCAACATTTCTTTTCCCATTTCTTTTAACTCATCTGCAGAATAATTCTTAAAATATGGTTTCTTTTCTTCTGACAGTGCCAAGAAGTAGAAGACATATCTCGGTTATTATGCACTAGTTTCTCATAATACAAACTTACCCAAGAGCTCCCAAGATACAGTAAGAGGGCTGAACTTGTCTCATGAAATGATTGCTGTGTCCACAACCAAGAACAAAGTATGATCATTTAGGAACAACAACAACGAAAAAGCTAGTAATAATGGAAAATAAAAGTAATATATAAAGTTTTTTGCCTAGTTTTTGCTTGTTTGCAGAAAAACATTGTGCCCTGTGGATAAAGGAAAAAGAAATGCAAGTTTCCCAAATTTTGTTCTATGTTTTCTGATTGTGTTCTTATCCCCTCCTGTTCCCAGCCTGCTTCCCACAGCCCTCTGGCTCTGAGTGCTGGTGATACCTTAGAACAGCCTCAGGCTTGGCAGGTGCTGTGTGTGCTGAAGGAGCTGGGTGGCACCCATGTGGGCTGCCACCGATGTGGTCTGTGTGTGTGGGCTGGGTGCGGGATGTTGAACAGGCCACAGGGTGCGGGTTTGTTTCTTCTGGCTTCAGCTGTGTGAAATTTGGCTGCCTGAAACTAAGAAAATGCTGTGATCTTTCTCTACCATTAACAGAGAGCAACATGCGCCTCTAGATATCTGAGATGCCTCTCTTAGGGTGGCACGAATTGCTTTCTAGACATGCTTCCTCTTATCCATTAACTGTGAAGGGAACACAGGGGGCTGACAAGCCTCAGCAACTAACTTTTAGGTGGCTGAACTGGGGAATATAGCGAGTTAACTAGAGCACCTCAGTAAATGGTAATAGTCAAGGAGACTGTATGAGCAGTTGCAAGGCAGGAGATCCCAGCCTATCAGCTGATTTGCTGGATGATCCAGTAGGGGTGGTGGTGCTGCTGGTTGCATCCTTCTGCTGGAGAACACCAATCTGATTGTGCTGGGTTTTTTTCTCTCTCCCCAAAGGTCGCCACTGTGAGGTCCATCAGATGACTGGAAACTACATGTGGGACCAGAAGGCAAATGTATCTTTTGATATTGGCGTGAATAAAGAAAGCCTGATGCCACTCTGGTGGAATGGATCAGAACCTCTGTGGGTCACAATGATGAAAGCTAAAAAGAATGTTTCCATGTTTTATTGGCCAGGTTGGTATGTGAAAAATTGCTACCATCTTAACAGTGCACCTTTACATTTGAGCACTTTATATGCTGTAGGAATGGCTCTCTAACACGGTCCTGAAATACAGATAAGAATTTTGAGTGCTTTGCTAACCACTCATAGAAATGAATTATCTTTTCTTAGGTCATGATAATTTGCATATGCTTACAAAGGAAGAGACTGAAGTGTAACTGGAGGTAGCTTTCCACCAAACATTACCTTCAGGAGAACACTGGCTTGCAGACCATCCCCTCCTCCACCAGCTGCTCATTCCTCTTGCCCACCTGTAGCTTCTGATGTGCTGAATGGTTGCCCCATGAACGGTTCATGGTCCAATCGAAGTTAAACAGTAACCAATGCTTGTTTGGTTCTAATCTGGAAATTAGTAGCTGAGAGCTGAAGATGATCTGCTCTGTGGGGACAACAAAATCCAGCTGAAAGCAAAGCATCCTTATCCTCTTGTCCCCCTTCGTTGTTGAGTCAACTGAGGTCCCAGTTGCTCTGAGTCTGAGCCACTCTTGGTGGGACTTGGCCTTTCTCTTCCTCATTTGTTAGGCACTGGACTACTGAAATGACTAAGGATGTATAATAATGAGTCCTTTTTAACAAAGAGAAGTATCCCCCTTAGGCTATCTATTTAGGGACTCACATGGAAATAAATGTTCCAGCTGTGCAACCAGACCAAATCCCTTGCAAAGTACACAGATTCTCAACTTTTTTTAGCTTTTAACTCTGCTACCTATGTTGAGCAGTGTGCAGATATCCTCATATGGGTCAATGCAGGCTAGAGGACCATGGAACTGTTAGAAGAGCTGTACTGGATACAGCCTGTGCCAGTAGGGTAGCGGCAGCTGACTCACGCTGTGGGCTCCTCTGCACCCCAGTGCACATGGCCTGGCCACAGTCTTTCCATGCAATGTGGCTAATGGTGTCCTGGATAAAAAGCCCGTGGTTCTAAGGAATTGGAAGAAAGAATAAACCAAGATGAAAAACATTGAAAAACTATCCAGAGTGTTTCTACAGTACTGAAGAGTAAAAAGACCCAAGGGTGACAATATTGTCTTCTGGACTCAGCGGCAGTCAAAGGGACTGGTTTGGATCAGCCCTGAAGAAAAATGCTGCTTCTTATTGAAGATCACCCAAGTGACCTACCAGTATTGCAAATAGTACTTATACAAGAATGCAGGAATTCTTCTAAAAATTTACAGAAGACCTCTTTCTATAGACTGCTCATTTTTAACTACTAATATAATTGCTCTCAATAGGTATAATTACGTACTGAATAGATATAACAGCCTACAGAGAGCTGCTGGGATAAAAAAGAAACAGTATTGCTTTCCATTAATTGCCTTTGGACTTTACCTAGTTTCTTCATGTTGCCTTTTGAGCAGTGTTCCCTAGGGAGAAGACATAGGAGGTGTATATGTATGTATCCCTGTATACATATGTATACCCTTCACTCTGCCTGCTATTTGCAGTCAAAACTTGCAAGGAACAATAGAGCCTCCCTTTTCCCAGTGTTTATGCTGCCAAGTGTATGCATTGACTCTTATGACACAGAGAGGGAATTTTTTGTGTGGATCTGGTATTTTAGCTGTGGACTGTGACATGTACATCTGTCTCTCCTTAATTATTTATCTGTGATGGGTGACCTTTGGCAAAGCCGTCAGTGCCTCAGTTCAGCAAACTCGTATATGATTTTTAAAAACTGTTTTCTAGTTCCATAGTAAGGACAAAATCCTTTATAAAAATTCTAGATCTATCATTTAAAAACTTTAATTATTAAGAAGGCATTTGATTGGGGAGCCAAACAAAATAAAAATAATAAAAAAAAAAAGATTTAGTAACCAAGGTGAGTAGAGGTCCCACAGACATTTGGACTGCATATAATCTGCTGTTAGTGATTAGCTTTCCAGCCTGAGTATATACTGTTGCTTAGTAATGAATCTTGCAAACATGATAAAGATCCAAACAGGAAAAGTTTGTGAAACTCTTCATAAGAACAGCAGTATCCAGCCCAATTCATTGCACTTTGTTCTGGAAGATGCTATTTTCTCTTTAGCTGGCATTGAAGACAAATGAGAACAATCAACCGTATCAGAAATGCACTGAAAATGCCAGAGAGCTGATTCCCAGGATTAACTTACACCACTGCTATTTCCTTCTCAGGGCCAGTTCCAAGCTTTGCAAAGTCTGAACCCAAAATCTGCTGCTTCATATTCTTCCCTATGGTCCTCTCTCATGTGTAGTCAGTGCTTAAAGAAGTAAAATCGAGACTCCAGCAAACAGAAACATGGAGCAGGAGGGCTATGAGATGCAAATGGCCATCCATCACGGCTTTATCTCTGAGCACAACATAAACCCAGCAAAGACAGCTGATGGGCAGAATTCATCTGAGATCTCCTGACTCTAGAAGCAGGGGAGCCAAAATAACACCATGCCAGGGGTCCCGATCTCCACTTCTGCCAAAATATAAGACCTTGGTTTATAGGGACATTTTTCTCCTTTCTTCACACCATATATGGGAAATTCTCAGCTTCATGCCCATGTTGCCTGTCTGAAGCACTGATGCTCCAGTGGCTGGAGAACGCCCAGAGTGCAAGAGCATCCCGACAGTATGGGCAAAGTCAAAGCTTTGGAGTGGTCCTCAGCCCAGTGGATGGCATAAAAAGATGCTCAAACTCCTTCATTTTCCAGCAGTCTATGCTAACTGCCTATGCAACTGCTTCAGCTGAAGTGCAGTGACATCTTCTCTAAACACTGAAATGAAAGAAAGGGGGGGAAAAAAGGCTCTAAACTCAACTTTTGCCATTTAAACACAACATTTACCAAACCATACAGCTAGTCTGGAAAGTTTTCAAAACTTTCTGTTATGACATGAGGTGTTCAACTCTTAAATAAATGTTTAGAAATGCAATTTAAAGCTGGCAGAGGTTCAGGTATCCATGTCAGATAGATAAAGAGGAGCCTATATATCACTCTGAAAGAAGTCCTTATTCCTGCTCCAGTTATTCAGGTTTTTAAATAAAGGTTCAGCGTCATACAAAACTGTGCAGAAAAGTATGTAATGTTAGATCTTAGTAGCTTAACTATTTGTAGTTTAACCAAGAAAAAATTAATATTTCCTTTTTCTGGCTCCCAATCTCTTTAAACTTCCTTTCCTATAATATTTAAATGAGAAAATTTACCATCTGTCATGGCCTCTAGCAAAGTGAAATTTAAATATTAAAGGGTCTTCATGGTCAGTATTTTGGAATTGTAACAAGCCTTAACAGCAAAAATCCAAATTTAAGTTCTGTTCATCACAAAGGCTAAAAAGAAAAAGAAAGCTCTTGGTATCTAAGCAGACTGAATTTTCAATGGCACTGCCAATGAACTGCACACTTGAAAACTAATATTTGGTGGCCAAAATTGTTTCTAATTGTTGCTACCTCTGTAGTCTTTTATGTCATGCTCATCACTTGACAATCTAGAAATAGCAAAGATATCTCAACAACTAAAATATCCCAGCTCCCTAAGAGGTTAATGCTTCCAGTTAAAATTATCTTGTGAGTAATTCTGAGGGATGTTATGTGAGAAAATGACGATCTGATGTCAGTATCTGAAGAAGAAAAAAGAGGCAAAGTGATAGTATTAGTCACTGGCTGTGAGCAGTCATACACCTGACCTAAAATACTAGGCGTTCCCAGTGTCTTTCCAAATGGGTCCTTAGCTTCTTGCCTGACTTTGGAACTAATCTTCCCTCAGACTCAAGTGTCAGACAAGAAATGGGCTCCAAAGTTCCACTTCAGTCCTGAAATACTAGCAAAGCCCACGGAGGGCTACTGCATCACCATTAGCATCTGAAGTAGCTGTCAGCCCATGTTTTGCTGCTGGTAGCACCCAGGACATCTGGCAGAAGACTGAAGCTGCATGGCCTCAAGTCAGGGGCTTTCTGGATATGACTTCAGGCCATTCATGGAATACATTTTTTTATTTGGTTAGGTAGCAGCTGGGACCTGTCTCTTTTACACAACATAATTTCTTGAGGGTGCTTTGTGCAGACGTTTTACTGTGGGATGGTCTACAGAGTCAGTTGTCAAATAATCTGGAGGCTGTTCATCCAGGTTGCAGATTACTTTCATGGTGGATGGTGGTGGACAGGTAACAGTAAAGCATGTTCATGCAGAAAGGGGAGGATTAAATCACATATGTTTGGGTCAACAGGGGAAGAATGAAAAGTGAGTGCCATCACACAGTTGCACAGTTTTAGTAGAAATAAAAATTAGATAGAGGCTCAAGATTATGCAAATGTGTTTTTTGAGTTGACTACATTTTATGTTTATTATTGCAAATAATTAATCATAACAGATGGAGTCCCTTAAACCACACAAAGTTTGTGGAGACATGGGAGCTGCTGCGACAGGTGAAGAGACTGAATCTGTCATGTGTGCTAGAGCTCTAACTTTTGGAAAGGATAATTTCCATCTGACTTATCTGGCTTTCTGAAAATCAGTGAAGATTTAAAAAAAAATGTCCTAAGCTTAAATATTTAAGTTTTTCTGAACTTTCTTGGTATTCCTGAACAGTCACGATCAGAAGTCTCTTAGCCTGGAAGTGGTGTGCTGTTCCCTGTGTCCCACTGGTGGACCTCAGTGATTTGAACTCATGCGGGCTGAGACGCAAGACACTAACAAGTTCTTTTAATGAGTGTCCCAGTAAGCAAACCACTGTAAATCATCTTTGATAGTAGCTCTGCTTACTCTAGTGCCCTCTCTGCACTTAGGCCTCCTGTGCAACCTTCTCCCACCCGGGCATCTTATGACAGTCCTTTATGCCTATTCCTTCCATCCCAAGGGAGAAGCAGAAGGACTCAGATGTAGACAGATTCAGACTTTGGGTTAGAGTTGCCTTTTTGACCTGACTGTGTTGCTGTACAGGGAGGCCAGATTGCAAAAGATATCTTTTTTTTTTTTTTTTTACTTCCTTCCTGTGCCCAGGAGATGAATACACCAGAAAATGCCTAACAGTGATGGGAGGACTCTGGGACTCTGAAATAATAATTTGTATGAATTTAATGTTTCTGAAAGCACACTTCTTTTAAATATTAATGTTATTCATCAGCATAGTAACTGAAGAGCAAAAGGGCAAAGAAACCTTACAAAAAACATGTTTTTCTATGTTCAGGGCCATGTTCTCCTGTAGGATTTGTTGCCATAAATTTTTAGGCCACAGAACAGACTATTTTGCAAGGAAGGCTGCAAGTTACCAAGAGAGTTAATTGGTTTATACTGTTTTAATAAGACCTCCTGGGAAACGGATTTAATAGTGGAGTGCCAGTATCACATAATAAAATATGGTTTATAAAGGAAATTACAACGTAAGATACAGCATGTCTAACTGGAAAGTATTTGCTGAATTGTCAGGGAACAATATCTAAATCTATTATGTTGGAAGCCTGAAAATAAGGCTATGTGGCCACAGTAGTTAAAATGAAAACAAACTAGCGATTTAGATGGAAACAGTCTGCCACAAGGGAATCAAGAGTTTTATTGTGGGAAGGTCACACAGAGACCTTCCTTTTACAGAGGGAAATAAAAGGATCCAATGTACAGTTTGCTACAAGCACTTGTCAAACCAACCTCTCTCCCTTTTTCTCCTTCCCAGCCACACAGTTTCCTTCAGGGAAGGTGTAAGGTAAATAATCTCACAGGGAATTTACAAACCTGAACTGGGACCCCACAGTGTGGTGATCAAGGTGAAATAGCAGAGCTTACCACATTTTTTGCCTGTAGGTTGCGAGGTCGAAATCCTTGGAGTCAGACCAAGTTACTGCCGTGAGTACTTCAGCGTCCCAACAGACAAAAACTTCGCGGATGCCATCAGCGATGCCCTCGAGTCCTTGTGGTATGTCACTGGGTTTTTGCACTGTGGGGCTTCCTCTCTCAAGGACAGCTAATTGGATTTACTGTCAGGGAGATCTTCATGATTGGTTCCCAGGTAGGAAAATGGGTCCTGGGACTGCTTTACAGTGCTGTCATAGAAACGTCACCACCACAGAAATAGACCCTTACATTAAGATTGGAGGGGAAGATGTGCTCCTCTTTTCCTGTGTAGGTTACAATCAAGAGAAGACATCCTGACTTACTACTTTTAATTTGTTGTTTCAAACAACTTAAGGATGAATCTGTTCACCATTCTGCAAGAGCAGCTGAAATGCCTGGATTTAGAGAGGGAATTTAGAAATTCTGAAATTCAGTTTCAGTCACTCGTTTATGAAACCGATGCTTTGGCTTCTTGCATTTTAGAACATCTGAGGCACAACATTTTTGGAATGGTCATTCATTTTGTGTAAATATGAGTATAGAATGGAGTAGAATAGAACAGTTCAGTTGGAAGGGACCTACAACAACCATCTAGCCCAACTTACAGGCATATATCTCTCAGACAACTCCTAGGAAAAATGTATGCACCACACCCAGTTTCAAGTTCCACCATCTCTCATCCAAACATTAACAAGGGACAATTCCACATAGGCTGTAAAATCAGGGAAGATTGCACCACTACATGCAGAGCCAGTACCTTATCTTAGCTATAACTAGTCTTCCTCTTTTAAAACCTCGTTTAAACTTCTGTTTTACTACCTGTGAACTGCCATAGCAATTCGAATCTGAAAAGTTTTGTATTCACATACTGAGTGTTGATTGCTTTTGAAATAAAGTCTCTAAAATTATGAGTGCTTCTGGAGATGCTGCTCCCAGTTGCACACTGAGTCTTGCTGCACAGATGCTCACAGATCACAATGTCATTTGCAGCATGGACAGAAACTGTCTGAGACCACATGAGATGTTTTATCCTGAAATTATTTATCTTAGATTTATGGAATATTATTTGCATGTGATATGAAAAGGTCATATGTGACATAGGAGGCTTTCTGGAGCTTCTGCAATGCTTTTAATTCAGTGTATAAAAAAGGGAACGGAAAACTGAATACAGACATCAGCTCTGACTTCTGGTGAAAACCCAGAATTACTGTAGATAGCTTTTAGGACTATCTTTTGGGGATGGGTCAAGACATACTTGACTCCCTGCCTGGCTTCTCTGAAACACAGCGCACAAGGCTGCTCAGCCTTGTAATTGTGAACATGGTTAAAAGCGAGGCACAAACTGTTAAAAGATCCAGCCCTTCAAGCTGTTCTTTTGGGTAGCTGGATCCCATAAAAAAATGTTTCAACAGCTAATTCACCCCAAGCCACAAGTCTGCCCACTGCTGGTGTAAAAGAAGAAGAGAGCAGGGACACAACAGTGTCAGTGGGACAACTTGCAAGAAGTGAAAGCTGATGATCTCAAGACAAGAGCAAATCCCTGCCATGGTGTCTGCCAGAAATACCAGCTACCGTTCATCCGGGAGCTGCATGAGGTCCTCTCTCTGGTGTCCATTTACACACCATCCCTGTTGAGTTTCTGCCCGAGTTCTTTAACTGCATGCCCTGTCTCCAGCAAAACAGGAAAGAGGAAAAAGGAATGATTGTAGATAAAATTGGTATAATTTATATAAAACTGATATAATTTTATAGCTGCAGGTATAAATACTGCAAGAACTTAAGAAGGGAGAATAGAGAATGAACAGATTACAAATCAGTAGGTTTTCCTTATTCTTTGTCTCATCCATCCTCTTTGTTTATTCCTTTAAGATTTTTTTCTAAAAAGTTCAGTGCTGCTAGGACATCCCATAAGAAGTAAAGCCTCTGAAATGCCTTTACTGTAGGCATATTCATTTAGCAGGAATTGGCATCTCTAATAGTAGACTCTTGAGTTTGTAATTTACATCATTTGCGAGTGCTTTTGACTCTTGAAGCTGTTCAAAGTCTGGCAAATCCAGTGTGTTTCCTGTTCACACACTAACTAATTGAAAAAGCCCATTAGGCTGAGTCTGGCATTAGCTATATGTGGGAAAACAGCCTGTGGCAAAGGCAGTCTGCTGCCTGTAGCAGTGCCTTGCTCAGATGTCCTAATGGCAGGTATTAGTAGTTAATGAACTGTACTTAGGCTCTCACCATTAGCAAACTTTGCAGGGACTCCAGGGTAGAGAGACCATGCCACCCTCTATTGTGGCATGGTGTCCTAGAGGTTAAGTTGGGTTTCAGCACAGGAGTCCTGATCCATTTTAACTTCACTGAAGTTGAAAGTTTTATCAATGCCCTCTACAGTGAGCCACTGAACTCTTCTTCCAACAGAAGGAAACTGTCCTTCAGGAATACTCTCCAGTCTCTTCAAACTGGTGCTTCAAGACCACTATGCAGACAAAAATTATTCAAAAAACTAAGTTAGGCATCTGTGTTTGGCAAGTGAAACTAAAACCTTCCATGTGTCTTTTTCACAGCTATAACTTAAGGACTCTTGAATCTACCTACCTTCCTGTCATGAAGTTTGCATGGTGCTTGCAAAGTGTGCTGGTAAAATATAAACCCCTTTCTGGTATTGCCATCGATGCCATCCAACTTCCTTCAGCAAGCTTTGTGTAGTCCTTTATTTGGAAAGTAACTGGTGAAGACAGGACAAGCACACAGAGAGACAGATTACTTCTTCTGTGCAAGCCATGATCAGAGATGCCTAGTTATCTTAGAAAAACAGCCAAAAATGAAAACAAAGTCAAATTTAATCTTAGAAGCTCTGGATGTGCTGTACCGAGTTCTGCAAACCCCTAAGCAGGCTGCTTAACTGGAGCTTGTCCCACTGAAGTCATTGAGTATTCTTCCTTATAGCACTGAGCCCCTCACTGAGAAATCTCACCATAGCCTAAATCAGATCACTTGTTTTATGCAATAAATCTCTTTCTTAGCTTCTGGCTTGATCGAAATGATCATTTAGTTACAGGTGAGAAGACATAAAGTAGTCTTAAGTAGCTCATTAATACAGGCATTGTTGCAGAAGAAAAAATTATTTCAGTAGGTTCACTGAGTGTATATGCAATAAATTACAGGGTTAAATTTTAGAAATAATTTATGCCTAATACAGATGCTTAAAATCAAACTGAGGAGAGGGAAGGACTGCATAATTTGAATGATTTTAAAATCTTGAAGAGTTAGAAACAACACTATTCTGCAGGGCCAGCAGTGCACAGCAGAGACCTTCAGCTTCTTATGGGACTAGTCCTTTGAGGCCTTCTGCGAACTGAAAAATGCAAATGACAGACCCTAATTCATTCAGTTGGTCCCTCACCTCTGATCTTATTTCTTCTCTCTCACTCATTACACCAGACTACCCGGGTGTCTTTAATCAGAGAAGATGGACCTGCCAGGCCATCACACAAAGTCTTTTTGTAGGGATCTTGGTCTGAATGAGAGCACGTATTATGGATGGCACACTGTCATATATCAAGTACAGCAGAAAAACACTGGATTTGAACTTCATGAGCATAGGTTTGTGATTTTATCCACACAACTGCTCTCAGGGAGATTTACAGTGAACTGTATAGTGGTCATGAAAGTGTAATTAAGCACTGACGTATGTGCCATCCCCACTAATTAGGCTGAGGGCATTCAACACAGAAATATGTGATCAGCTAAACTTGTGCAACTCTGAGATTACCTCTGAGATTACCTTTGTTTCCCTTTGGTCATACTCCTGAATAAAACCCCCATCTAAAATCTAATCCCAATTCATACTGCTCAGTGTTTTGCAGGAAAGAGCACATCCTGAGTTGACCTCAGTAGTTTGGAAGACCTCACACAGGAGAAAGCCTGAAGTGCCAAACTTTAATTAAAGTACATTTGTCTGGTAATTCCCACAATCCTTTTAATAAGGGCATTCAGTACAGAAATCAGTATTTCTTTGTCATTAAAGGGAAAGCTGCCTTCTTAATTCAAAGAGGCTAGTCGAGGGCTGCCAGGCCAGCCTGTGCTTGCATGTGGCAGTCTCTACTGCCACCTCTGAGAGGAGTCTCAGGCAAACTCAGGAGACTGGGTGGGAATAATGACCCCAGCTGTGCAAAAGTGGACAGCACAGGCTGCAAGCAGAAAATGGGAGTTTGTGACTCTACGTGCTGGTGAAGACAATAATGCCAGCAGCCAGGAGGTCTCCATGTGTGCCAGCCTCTCACTGTTTCCCCTTTGTCCCACCTCCAGCAATGGCAGCGCTGAGATGGCCGCGGTGTACTACGAGCGCATTGATGTGGAAGGCCACCACTACGGCCCTTTGTCCCAGCAGCGGAAGGATGCTTTGAAGGAGGTCGACAAAGCCTTGAGCAACATGATCTCGCTCATCAAGGTGGGTGGACTCCAAAAACCCAGCTCCTGGGTGCCTTTGGAAAGGTTTTTAAAACTGCTCTTTGTGGCACTGGTAAGAGCTTATTTAACACTGTCACTGAATATATTGACTGTAAACTTTTATTTCCTGACAAACAGGTTACTGAGACCATGTGGAAGTCAAGGCACCGTTCCTGTGGTTATTATTTTCATCAATGGCATTGTATCCTCCTAGTGGATTTATACCAAATAGTCCCAGGAAGCCACAAACCAATATATGTGTTGCTCTGTGCATGACTGGCGTTGCCAGCTGAACTTTATTGTAGGCAAATGAATTAAAAACACGTGTTTCCTAAAGTTCGTGAAATCAGACAATTAAGTTTTATAGTGTTTTTTATGGCACTATTCAGAACTCTTTACTTGAGATTCGGTTTAAAAAAACCCATTATCTAAATGTTTTTCCAGTTAGAAAAGGAGGATGCCAATCTTTTCAGTATATGGTAATTCTGTGAATATTTCTGACAATGATAAATGTATGTTGGAGATTTTTATGTGTTTCAGTGAGGAGAGGAATATGGATCTCCAGTTTCACTAAATTATAAAAGCTTTAATGCTAAGTGCTTGTGTTTGGGAAGGGAAGAGAGCAACACCCCTGCCACAGTTAGTATCATGGCGCAGTTGCTCTTCTCTATCTCTTTTGTCTTATAGATAGGAACAATTGGGTAAAATCCTGTCTAAGACCAACTGGGACAACTGGTTTGTGGGTCTGGGATGTAACATCTGGTTATGTAGAAGGGAGGTGGATTTGTTTTGGAAAAACTCTCTCTGGTGCTAACCTCTCAGCCTCTTCCAGAACAGCACGTGAGAGTAGGTGCCCACCATTACAGGTGGTGGCAAAGCACATTGCAGGCCATTTGCAGACGTGCTCCTTCTGGCCAGCTTCCACTGAATTGGTGCAGACCGGATGAGGGTTTACATTTTCCAGCGGGCATAGACAGTGCAAAGCTCTTACCATCTGTAACTGCTGTCTTGCACTTGCTTCACAGAGGAAAGGCCTTCAGAATGAAGTCAATGTCCTCCTCTTCTCCGACCATGGGATGACAGACATCTCCTGGGCAGACAAAGTGATTGAGCTGAAAAAATATATCAATATGAGTGATACCATACAAATGAAGGACCGAGGGCCTGTTGTGAGCCTCTGGCCAGCTCCAGAGAAGCATGCAGAGGTAAGGGCAGCGTAGTCGTACTTAGCGCTGCATATCCTCAGGTTTTTTGCCAGTCGTGTCTTCTGTCTTCTCCCAACATCCAAATCCTGCTCCCGAGGATGTGCGTAAAAATCAGCCTGAGGCTCTCATCAGGAGTCGAACTTGAATCCTGTGACACTCTTGTGCTGCTGGTTTCTGAAGCAAAAGTCACTCTAGGCAAATTAAAAAGCATGAACTTTCACTATTACATGGCAAGGACATACGTGTTCAAACCCCCCCACTATCTGCTTTTGATAAATAGCTAAAAGATTTTAGCTCAAAATCAAAATTAGTCAATGTATTAACACCACAGCTGGGATTTTCAAATGATCTGGCATTCATACTCCAGTAAACTCCCATAGAGTTTGAGGAATTAACTCCATTAGACCAAAATTGCAAAAAATATTTTTTTACAATATTTTCCTTTGAAGAATTTTTGATGAAGCATGTTGGATTGTATTTACCACAAAAGCCCAAGACTAGAACTGCAGTATTTTGAGGGACAAATTAAAACAATTGAGAAAAAAAAATTTGGAAATCATTTTAAAAGAATGAAAATGCAGTATCTGTAACTAACAGACTAGTACATTATAGTCTAGGCAGAAACCAATGCATAAGAAGGCATTACTGTTTTCCTCAGAATACAGATGCGTGAATATACAAAATGGGCAGGCTGTGGCCCAGGTGAATAATCTTGTTTTCTATATTATATTTTAACCAGTTCCACTCTATTGTAGCTTGTGCAATTTTTTGAAAGAGAATATTTGCTAATTTTTGCACCCAAACAGGCTCTCCAGGAACCGTATAGCTGTGATACTGTGAACATTTCAAATTAGTGCCAGGACTAAAAGTTGTCTTAGAGGCATACATAAGCAATTCACTCTGAGTGAATCACAAGGGTTCACAGCATTGATATGTGCTCTCCTTGCTCTTAACCCAGAGCTCCCTGTTTTGGTAGGTCAGACCTTCTAACAAGGGCAAGTTGCGACTTCACACAGACATGGGGTTTCATCCAGCAAAGCTTTTAAGCACATGCTTCTCTCTTATTAAACTGCCTAATATCCTTAAGGAGAATAAAGTACAATGCCTTGCGCTATGGTTTTGTTTTCTTTCTTCCTTTTTTTCTTTATAGGACTTCTTACTGGACTACTGCTTTTTAAGTGAAATAAAGTTGATTTTCAGTTTCCCAATAGTTAAATTCATCTATTCTTAATTCACTTCAAAGAATCATGTTTAGGAATTGAGAGTGTATCATAATATAATGATTATCACCTTTAAGAACTGTCCCATTTCGAAGAAGTACTGGTGAAACACCAGGACCGGTCTAGTCCTGGTCGAGGTGGGAGGGTCTCACTGGATTGTGCCATCACACCCTGCTGCTGTCCCCATGGTCACTCCATATTAATGCACATCTCTGGCACACATATGCACACTAGGGTGTCTCAGCTAAAAGGCTAGTGAAGAACCTCTCATTTTTTGCAGAACCAAGCTATTTATTCCTGAAGATTATTTATATTTAAGCAAAAGAATTCTATAAGAGTCTGAGGACTCCAATAATGGTCTTCTTTATGGCATAGAAACATCTTCTGCAGGCATTTAAAATATTTTTCAGAACAATTGGGGGTTTAACCACACTTGTGTGATTATATTTCAGACAGTATGATTAATATTAATAAACCACTTTTATGGCATTGTGCAGATTCAAAGCTGCAGGCATTGGCTAATTAATCTCATGGCATCCTTTTGAAGCAGATAATGAAACACTATCAATCCCTTTGATAGGGATTGACTATTTAAGTGTAAGAAACACAGGTGAGGTGATATTAATTCTTCACTCAAGCGCACAAAGAAGGAATGAGTGGCAGTGGATCAAAAAAATATCCCTTTTCCACATCTGTACACAGTACCTATGATGCTTTTGAGCACCTTTCACCACTGTCTCCTGTGAAGGTGTGGTTCCTCCTGGTCTATTTCTGTAGGCTGGTATACTCATATGCATACGTTTGTGAGTATTTGTATTATAAATATATGTAATACATGAGTTCATGCATTCCTATGTGTTTATGATATAAGTTTGCAGAATCTCCTAAACCACATAAGCAGGTTTTGTCCAGCCATCATCTTTGGACAGGCAAATTCCTAGTTTGAATGTGCTAATGGTTTGCCATTAAAGGAGATTAGCCACTTCACAAATTCAGGTGTTTCAGGGTACTCACTGGTGTATATATGTTCTTTACAGCCATACGGTGTCCTAACATTTGGTTTCTTTGCAGATATATCAAAAATTGAAAGCTGTGGAACACATGGATGTTTATAACATACAGGATATTCCAAACAGGTTTTTCTACAAAAAAGGAAAATTTGTGTCTCCACTAACTCTTGTGGCTGAGGAAGGATGGTTCATAGTAGAGGTAAAATATAGAAGCAAAATACTTGGACATTAATGTGAAAAGGTGCAATATATGAAAACAGTCAAAAATTCTACAATTCTATGCTAATCACTGAGTTAAAGTCAATGTGCTGACTGCAAAACTAGTGTTAAATATTATTGTGTGCTTAAAGGAGCTTAAAGGTATTTCAGCTATCCTTAAGGCAGACAGTTAAATAGTCAAGATAGTTCTTTTTTCTCTGTTGTCATAACACAGGAGTAGTTCCTGTATTTCCAGTTCCAATTCTGTTGCTTTACTTTTCTTTCCCCTGCCATCTACCTTCATTTCAGACACAAAAGAACTATTTCCATTTCAAGTCCTTACTGTCCCTCCAGCCAGAAGAATCTTGTGGCAACTTTTCCTTCTGCCTGGCTTCCCACCCACCAGACTGTTCTAAAAAAGCCTCATTTCTCCCAAGCCCTCCAGTCACAAAAGGGCCAGACTGAGAGTTTACTGCTCAGAGATGGCCTGTCCACACACTGAAAATCTGAGAACCTGTTAAGCAGAGAATCCACACATGAAGAGGTTTTTCATATTAGCTTATTTTCTTACTATAAATTGCTGTTGTCATTATTTTGTACTTGTATCACTACTAGGCATCTCCACATTACAGATATTAACTGCAGCTCAGCACAGCTCAGAGGGTGAGGCAACTAGGAGGTAAACTGAGGAGTGTACTAAGTGATTTGCCCAAAGCCGTACATTAATTCAGTACGTTGACAACAGAACCAAGGAGTCCTGGGATTTTTTTAATGTGCCAGCATAGTCATTGCACATCATTGCCTTGCAGATTGTCATAACTCAGCTGAGCATCTTCTTTCATGGCCTTGAGAGCTACTGCTCACCAAGGTTTGCTTAGGACAGTCCACATTTCTCACTAGCCAATCTGAATTTAGGATAATGATTCCTACAGATAAATGAAAATGCACCTCTAAAAAAACCCAATGGCATTTGAGTAAGATGGGTGAGCACCACATTTCTGGTTTAAAAAACCCAAATCCAAACAAAAACCCCAGAGCTAAGGTTTAGACACATAAAGTAGGCATCTGAAACATTTTTCCCAAAATGATTTAAAAAATTTTCAACTAAACTCTTTTGTACAAAAGTTCAAAACAGAACATTTTTACATATTCTGTAGAGAATAAAGAAAGCACTTAAAAATCATTGAAACTCTGACAAACCTTAATAACAGTGCAGCAAACACTGCTGCTCTGGTAATTATTTCTGTCTCTCTGCCCATTCCTTCCCATTGTTTCTGATTTTCAAGAATGTCCTCTCATTAATACTGTCAGATTTTCCTTCTCTTTGGTGTATTTTCATTATCCATGAATGGGATATGAAAATTAAAGTTTCCTGTCATATTTTTAAAGCAATAATTGAGCCTTCTATTATACTTCCTGTCCAAACCACTAGAGAGGATGTTCAGCTCTTCCCTGTCATGCTCAAAGGGTGTTTTAACTCCCTGTTGGCTACTGGATACCTATAAGCTGTTTGAAAAAGGGGATTTTTTTTGTTGTTGTTTTTTGAAAGAGACAAAGGGTATGTATCTGGAAAGTTGTGTTCCCCAGCAAGGAGCTGGGAGTATTCTATGTCTTCTAAGTAGGCAAACTGAAGAACTAAAGCCCGTCTACATACGGGTTAAAGCAAGATGAAGAGGGATTTCACACACCTCTGTCTGTATCAAAGCCTTGTTTCCTCCACGAGTGAGTGGTCCCCATCCTTTGAGCAGAATTTCCCCCAGCTGCTCTCCCATGCACAACACTGGTGTTAACCTTCAGGTGTGTGTGCTCACACTGCACCCATCCCAATGTACTTCTCCAAGATTTAGGGAGCAATTGCAGTACATTTTCTAAACATGCAAATGCAGGGGAAAATGCATAGTCAGCAGTCCCAGACATGCCTGTTTGATCTTTGAGGAGCAGCACTAGCCCAGATTTAGGCTGAGCGTTAAAAATTATGTCTTGGCTGAGCCCTCCATCCCATGTGGACTTGTCAAGCAGGCACATCTGAGTGCTGCCAGTGCCCTGGCTCCAAAGAAGCCCCAGGATTTTATGGGGCTTGCTGCAAGGCAGAGCTTGATGCTCTAGGAGGACAGTGCTGGAATGCTTGCACAGCCCAGTTCCTCAAGCTACTGGGTTAGTGGCTCCACTTCATGAGCTCTCACTTCAGCTCCAGTAGGAAAGCAAGTAGTATGTTTTCTGACCCAACTAGCAGCAAAAATGAAGGAAATGATTGTTACTGTGACTGCATAGTTTCAAGAAGTTGATGCTAGCAAATGCTGTACAGCTTACCTGATGGTGAGCAGCACAGTTAGTCCCCAGGAATCACAGTAAGCAGAGCCACAGCCTAAAGAGGTGCTGTGGTAGCAAGAGGGGAAGGAATCTGTTTTCTCATTGGTTTGCTCTGAGCTCTGTCAGGGAAATAGATGGAGGAAATAGATTGGGACAATAAAAGAAATTTGTCAGCTAAAATTGTTTAATCTGTAACAGATTGCCCAGAGGTTGTGGAGCCTCCCTCCTTGGAGATATTCAAGAACTGTCTGGACACAATTCTGTGCAATGTGCTCCAGGATGACCCCTCTTGAGCAGGGAGGTTGGGCCACATGACCCACTGTGGTACCTTCGACCTTGACCCATTCTGTAGTATTCTGGAATTATCTGGTACATCTGCTGAATATTGTGTATGAAGAAGCACAAGGGATACTCCAGGGGTGCCCCTGGCAAGTAGTTGGCAGAGCTACACCTCTTAGTCATAACTACTGCTTTCCTCAGTGCACAGTCAATTTACTTTCTGGAGGAGGAAGATAAAAATCAGACAAAATAAATGTTTTGGAAAGGAAAGACATCCTTGGTTAATCTTCTTCACTGTCTGCAGGGGCTGCAGCACCACTTGCCCGGGGTGGGAATATGGGAAACTCTTTTGGGACATCTTGTGTACTTCTGTGTTTGTGTGTGAAACCCAGACCTGGCTGCCTTAGATAACTGTATAGCTCCTTCTCTGTAACCGTCAAAGAAATCAATGTCAAGGGTCTGGTGAAGATCTAAGTGAAATTCCTGCCATAGTTTTTGGGCTATCTGGAGTGCCACGTCTGCTGCCATCCCTTAGGAGCATGGGACAGGAGAAACTCATGAACAGGGTTGGCCCAGCATTTTCATCTGTCCCTAGGGACTGCTGTGCTGACACATATGGCACTGCTGTAGCGCTAGTAAGAGCTGTTAATATGAAGCAGGAGATAGTAAGGAAGGAATTTAAAAGTACAACTAAAGTGCAATATGGGCAAGGAAGAAAAGGATTTATAATGACAAATTAATAAAGCATAGATCCACTGAGCAAGGAGAGAAAAGAGGGGTCTAGGTTAGGGAGAGAGGACTATCTTAGGGCAGAGCCAGTGTTCCCTGAAACAAACCTAATTGCTTTAATGCTAAAAAAAATAGAGAGAAGAAATAATGATTAGAAAGTATACAGTAGGGGTGATATTTGTATTGTTTAGGCTGACTAGTCAAATGGAGAAAAAATGGCTTATTTTTCTAGGTGTCAATGGCATATGGGTCAGAAAAACACACCAGTAAATCCATGGGATTGCATAGTGCTGGGTAGGAGAGGACACTGCTAGCATGCATGGGGAGAGGGACACCACCCTGCTTACTCGTTTCACATACAGCTGTGGTACTTTGGGCTCATGACAGAAATTAAGATGAATTGTCCTCCCCTCTCAGGTCAGAGAAGACTACTCACTGAGACAGCTAAGCTGGGAGTCACCCCTCCTGGGGATGAGCTCCAACAGCACTGGGCGGGGAACTGATGGGGTGGTACAGCACATGGAGACACAGCATGGCACCCCAGAACAGCACAGCCCAGCAGGCAGGCACTAACCACACACTGCTGTTCTCACCCAGAGCAGGGACAAGCTGCCCTTCTGGGAGAATGGGACGGGGAAGAAGGAGGCCTGGCAGAATGGCTGGCATGGCTACGACAACGAGCTCATGGACATGAGAGGCTTCTTCCTTGCGTATGGACCAGGTACAATGCCACTATCCCTGGTGTTCCACTTCCCCTGCAGCCTCACGGTCCCTGCCCCTGCATCCCTGTAGCCCCTGACACATGAGGACCCTGATGTGACACTCTGTGACACCCAAAAATTACAAATAGATGGCAGAATTTCCTCACTACAGAAGGTTTCTAGCTCTGTGTCTGTTTTATAGCTGGAGAAACAGGGCAGAGACATGTGAAGGGATTTAGTGAGCCTCTCTCTGATGTCCCAGCACAGTAACTCTAACCCTTTGCTCAATTTTCCTGAATTTTGGCCTAATTTTTTAATTCTATTTGAAACACATAAATTCTTTTGTTGGTGGATTCAGACTCACTAACACAGAGCACTTGATTTGGGAAGGCTGCAGCATGCCTCACCCATCTGTCTGATGAGCAGACACAAACCTCCTGGTTCCCACTTCATCCAGACATTTAAACGCTGCAAAGCACCAGGGTGCAACTGCAGACAGGAGGGAAGGCAAAGCAGAATGTGCAGTACAGTTATGTCAGGCTATTAAATTTACCAAGCGCACCTAGTAAAGTAGCTCCGGTACCTAAAATGTGGGGTATTTTTAGAATAAAATCAGACTAGAAGTAAAATTAATGAATAAAAATGTTTAAAAAGTTTTTGCTGAGCTATGTTATCATATAGCTATAAATTGCATAGTGTGCCACATCCCAGCCAGCTGGGGAAATCCCAGGAAAGGCACAAGAGCCCTTGCCCCCCAAAGCCCCATATTTCAAGTGCTGAGCCCCAAGCTGTATGATGTCAACTCCTCTCTTTTGTCTGCAGATTTCCGATCCAACTACCGAGCACCTCCCATCAGATCTGTGGATGTTTACAACATCATGTGCAGCCTGGCAGGAATACAGCCACTGCCCAACAATGGCTCCTGGTCCAGGGTGGAGTGCATGCTCCGAAACACAGCCCCCTTGGCACCACTCCCCCCGTGCAGCAGCTGTGCCCTGGCACTAGCTGTGCTTTCCCTGTTCGCCAAGCAGATCTCCTTACTGTGATCCCTGAACAATGTCAGCCAGTGTCACCAGCCAGTGTCCATCCTTCTCTGTTTTTTTTAAAGTTCTTCATTTGAATAATAGCTTCATTAATAGAGTGCTGTCCCCCACTCCTCCACTGTGCTCCACCAGGCGTGAATCTGATCCATCCTGCATTTACAGCAGTTGTAACTTGCTCCAAACAACAACATGCTCCAAACATAGCTAGGGAAGTTGGTGTCACTTCTCTAGATTTACAGCACTGGCAATGAGAGCAGAATCCTGGCTAGCTATCCACAGTATTTTCTGGTGGGTGCACATGGGGATCTCTGAGCATCAGACACATCTCACACAGCATCTTTCACTGAGGAGTTCACCCTGGCTCCTGGTACTGAGAAGCTCAGAAGTGGAGACAGCCCTCTGCATTTAACTGGGTTCTTAATTCACTCCTTCATCTCCAGCTCCATCACCAGCAGAGCCCCATCTTCTCCTTACAGTGCCAGACAAGCCCTGTCTATATTGACCCGTTCTTCAGAGAGCCAAGAGCTTTGCTGAGTGACTGTAATGCCAAGGGAGGTGGGGTGGCAGGACAGCACTGACAGCATCCTGCTTCTCTCAGCCTTTCCTTCTTCATTCTCCCCAGTGCAAGTCCTGGCGCTAAACACTTCCAGGGCCAGGCTTTCCTCATGGACCACAGCAGTGGGGAGGGCTGAGAAAGGGGAGAGCAACAGAAATCTTCCACGTCAAAACCAGTGGGAAAATGAAGACGCATCTGGACACACAAGGGTCAGGAGAAAGTAGGATGAGTAAGCTTGGAATTTAACAGCCCCTTTCTTTTCCTGGTGAAAATACTATCATCTGTTCAGGTTTTGGTCATTTGTACCCAATTGTGTTTCTGAAGGGTTTTCAACATATACTGCTTTTCTACCAGCTCTTGCTCTCTACACCTCTGCCTGGTGACCAGCACATTCCTCTTTATTCTGTAGCAGGGAGAGAGGTCTACACTGACAGATCTCCTACCCTCCCAGTTAATCCTAGTGATTATTTCTACCACAGGCTATCAAGCACAAAGTTGGAACAGTAAAATTAAATAACAGGAGAGGAACAGGAGTAGAACTGTTGCCAGAGGTGCCTTTGTGAGCTCCCAGTGCTTTATCTGATATGACTCTGGACTGGGAGCTTTCAGTGATAAACTGCTTTTAGAAGGATTTAGGTCCATCCTCAGGTGAAGAAAACCTCTAGGCCTTACTATTCTTAGGGATCCATAGTCAGGCATGATCCAGCTATGTGTGGTACGGTGCATTTAAGGGTGAATGATTACACCAGGAAAAAAAACCAAACCAAACACCAAATTAAACTTGACAAAAGACTTCTGTAATAGCTGTAAAGATTTATGTAATGTGTTTTTAAAGCTCAAGTGAACCATCAAATCAATTGGGAAAAAAAGGGAGAAAATCAGTCTTTGTTATTAGACTGTTGAGTATAAAAGGCAATTTAGTGCTTTCGAAGCATTTGCAGTAGCTATAAAACAAGCACCTATTGTTCGGAGTTCCCTGTTGCTCTTTAATGGACCATGTTCAGTGAAATCACTGGAGCACGTTTTTAAAGAAAAAAAAAATTTAAAAAATTGGCATGCAAGATAACCGTATTACCAAGTTTTGTTTGAAAATCAACAGGATAGATGCCATCAGTGCTTGCTAATCCCTCCATAGCCTGCCATTTTAACTCTTGCCAGTGAATAGAACCCCAGGTCTTCTTACAGAAGAAAATTCTAAGGGTATAAGGGTATATTCAGCTTCTCAGTTATACAAGCAGAAATTGGAAATAAGAGATTGGGTCCATTGAGTTGTTCCACAGATGGGCCGTGACACACGGAACCAACATTGATCCTTGTGCAACTCTTTTTGTCAGTGTCCACATGAAAATACTGAAATCTAATTGTAATATGATTTGTTTGACCTTAATGCAAGCATTGTGTGTATGGTAAAAAATACTTGGTCTGCAAAAGAGAAATTTGATAGTAGACCTTCAAGGAGCTCATTAGCTTCAGGAGAACTGCAGCTCATTATTTTTTGAAAAGTGCATCTTTCTTCCTCAGAAATGTTGTACCTCTGAATCATTTCGTGTTCTCATTCAAAAATCAAGTGTCTTAACTCTCTCCTATTTTTCTCTATACTATGCAATGGAAGTGGGTGTATTTTAAAACCTATTTCTGAATGATGTTTTTATACAATGACTGAGTGTGAATGAATGAATAATCCTAAGAATAATGTTAGGAAAAAAATGCATCTTTTTTGTAAATACTGTAAGATTTTTTGGAAAAAAACCAAACAACCCCAAACCTGCCCCGTAACACCTTGCCTTTCTTGTCTTTGCTGCATCAAAGTGTGATAAACAGTGTTTGAAGCTTGTGCTGATTAATTATCAGGAAGGTGAATGTAAACATTGTTTAGAAATGGCAAAGTTGTCAGCATATAAATTAGGGACATTAAATACATCACACAAGATACTGTAGGTTGTATACGCAGTCCTTTTTTTCAGATCTGCTTCAATATTTAATCTTTTGAACATCCATCCAAGAACATGTAATTCACACTAGCCAGTGGACGTGACAAAACATTTTGCTCTTCTAAGAGAGGTGAGCCCTGAATGTTCTCTCCAAACCCACTTCTCCAAGCCCACTGTATTAACATCACATCAGCTGCTTGCACAGAAATCAAGTGCACTGTCATTGGTTCAGGCTTTTCAGAGCACCCACTTCACAGTGGGGGATAGTGCAAATGGCAACAAGACCTCAAAACCCAACAATACAGGCTTCAAGGACAAGGGGCCCTACTCTCCTTTAAGCCTCACAAACCAACAGTGTTCAGGAAAGAGACTAATTTAATAGAAATACGTCTCCAAACCTACTCAGTGGAATTTATCTTGTTTTCTTTATGCTAACTGACCACAAGGGGCAGGGAGTAGATGCTGAGAGAAATCGGTTCAGGTGTGCCAACAAGTGCTTTAATTCACAGCAGGACTCGCTTTGAACCAGTAGTACTGCCAAGGTCTGCTGGAGATGATCCCTTCCTGTTCCATGAACGTGGGTGCTGTGAATGGGACGGTGCCGAGGGACTGCCTGCACAGTCAGCTCCCCATATCAGTGCCAAAAAAGGCGATTTCACAGCTAATAAGCCAAGCCTTTTTATCACTGAGCTTTGTGACCATGTAAATGGCACCGCTGGCCAAGGCTCATGGGATGAGCCCTCCAGCCTCCTTCAGGATGCAGCCCACGTTACCTGCCCCAGAGCAGGGTGGGGGAGAGGCCTGGTGGGCGCTGGGAGTGCAGATCACAGAACCACAGAACCAGTCAGGGTGGAACCACACCGGGTCATCTGGTCCCACCTCCCTGCTCGAGCAGTGTCATCCTACAGCTCATTGCACAGGATTGTGTCCAGGTCATTCTGGAGTATCTCCAGTGACGGAGGCTCCACAACCTCTCTGTTCCAGTGCCAGCCACCTGCGCACTAAAGAAGTTACTGCTCTAATTCACATGGACCTGCCCGTGCATCAGTTTCTGCCCATTGCCTCTTGTCCTATTGCTTGGTGCCAGCAAGAGCCTGGCTCCATCCTCTTGACATCTTCCCTTCCGTACTGATATATATTGATGAAGTGATCTCAAGGCTGAACAGGCCCAGCTCACTCAGCCTTTCCTTAGATGCTCCAGTCCCTTCACCAACTTTGTTGCCCTCCACTGGAAGCACCCCAGGAGCTCCCCGTCCCTCTGGTACCGAGGAGCCCCAAACTGGACACAGACCTCCTCTCACACTGCTTTTACGGCCTTGCTTACCCATTTTTCGCGCTGGAGGGGCCATGATGCAGGTGCTGCGAGGGCACAGCCCCGCTGGGCAGGGGCCACGGCGGGGCCAGGCCGAGCCAAGCCGGGCTGGGCCGAGATGAGCCGAGCTGGGCTGGGCTGGGCTAAGCCGAGCTGGGCTGAGCTGGGCTGAGCTGGGCTGGGCCGAGCTGGGCTGGGCTGAGCTGGGCTGAGCTGGGCCGGGCTGAGCTGAG
>JAWWEE010000122.1:41133788-41214995 GCA_035221455.1 Xenops minutus | reverse complement strand
CTGAGCTGGGCTGAACTGGGCTGGGCTGGGCTGGGCTGGGCTGGGCTGGGCTGGGCTGGGCTGGGCTGAGCTGAGCTAGGCCGGGCTGGGCTGAGCTGAGCTAGGCTGGGCTGGGCTGAGCTGAGCTAGGCTGGGCTGGGCTGGGCTGGGCTGGCCTGAGCCGAGCCGAGCCGGGCTGGGCTGGGCTGGGCCGAGCCGGGCCGGGCTGTCCGGACACCGCCGCCCCCTGCCGGCCGCCCGCCGAACTGCGGGTCTCGGAGGGAAGGAATCCCCATTGCGGGAAGGACAGTAAGGACCGAGACTTTTCCTTCATTCTGTGTCTCGCATGGCAGCTTTTCCTCTTTCTCCCCTTTAACTCTCCCCGTCACCCCTTGCTCTGTGGCCGATTCCTCCTCGCACAGTGCCCACACCTGCCGCCCCCACGTAGCGACCAGAGCGACCACCCCACCCGGTCCTGCCCCGTCTCCACGGGAGGATGAGCGGGCTCAGCAAGAGCCGCGTGTGCACATGGCCCTGCGTGACAGGAGCTAGCCGGAGGTACTCCCACTCGCACAGCCTGGGCTGCACCGCGAGCTGCCCATGTTGTCTGAATTAAAGCCTGATCCCACTGCTGGGAAACAAAATCTGTACGTACAAGTGGGGAGTGGAGGGCAGCGAGGGTGAGTGACGCAGCTCCTGCCTCGCTCTGTGCTCCCGTGCAGCTTGGGTGCGCACAGCACCCCTGGGCGCGGTGCCCAGCAGTGCCCAGCGGGACTGTGTGCGGGGCGCTGCACGGAGCAGTCACGGCAGCACAGCGAGGGCAGGAGGGCTGGGCAGCGGGGGCCCACCCCCACAGACCAGGGCTCCGCTGAGCTGCGGGGAGCTTGTTCCGCTCCTCTCTCCATCACGGTACACGAGTCACTTTAGTGTCAGGACTGTAGCAGTCTCTGGGCGCAAGGGGCACTGGCGCGGGCACAGGAGATGTTCCTGTGTCCCTCTCCAAGGGGTGGCAGGCAGCCAGCCGCAAAATGTCAGCAGCCTCTTCCAGCCTCTTCCATGTGGGCATCTCCCACATGGCCAGCTTGCTGTGGCTGTGGGAGTGGGCACTGACAGCTCTTGAGCAGCCTTCTGTTGTTCTCAAGAAATTAGTAAGATGCTAAGACATTACTCAGCACTTAGATACATTGTTTGGTGAATATTAACTAAGCCTCAAAATTGGCTGGAGACACCGGCATTGCTTCCCTGCAGATAGAGAAAGGGAGGCTGAGGTGGCCGGGGCAGTTGCAAAGGCGACCGAGCGCAGGTAGGGCTGGCAGGGGATCACCCACCATCCCTGCTGACCACCCAACAGGTCCAATGTGCTGCTCGTCCTACACTGCCAAAACAACCAGTGTATTGGCATTCAGTGTTATGGGCTCCCCTGTTCAGGTTAGTTCTACCCCTGCAGGCCATGACCACACAAAGTGACTCAGAAGGGGCATGCTTCTGATTTCTGAGAGGTGGTTCCCACCCTCTACATGGCTCTTGGGCAGAGGGAGGCTCTGAAAAATTCAAAATTAATTTTTTAAAAATTATTATTTGCCTGCCTATGTATTCACCCATCCATCCAACAATCCATCCATCCACCCATCCATCCCTCCATCTATCTGTAAATCACACTCTCCCTTGATACTCTTTCCATATCCTCCATACTGGTGGAGCTTTGAGGTTCAAGATTTTGTTTCTCTGTTTGCCAGAGTAGGCAGCATTCAGAGGCATTTTCAGCTTACAGCTCATTAATTGTCCACGAGGATCTGAGGAGTGTGAGAGGGGTAACTCATGTGGGGTAGGAGAGGCGTAACCCTGCTGGCCACATCCCACACCTCCCACACGTCTCCGTCTCGGCTGAGAAGATGCTGTCAGAGAGAAGGAAAGTACCCCTTGCCAAGCCACAGAGGTCTTCAAGAATGGATATAACACGGAAAAAATTGTGGACCTAAAACTAAGATTTTAAAGCAGCCTTCCCATAACAGCTGTGAAAGAGGATAAGAAAACCTCAAAACCAAACACAATGCTTTTTGAGGTGGAATTCAAGTAGTTTCTGAGCTAGAGTATACAACCTGCTTGATACATGGCTGCCAGGACTGGTGGAATGATCTGGAGTATCCCCTCCTGCCCTAATCTCAAACATTTCGTTACAAGAACAGTTTGACAAAGAAAAATAAACAAAACACATGGGATGAAGAAACCCAAGTCGCCCTGACAAGATGATATTGGATATCCATGATGTGGGGACCTTTCCAGCAAAAGACAGACTCTATTTTATGCAGAAATCGCTGAATGCAGCCTGTAAAAGCCTAGCAATTAATCAAGCATTTGAAGAAATACAACACGCTCATAGAGGCTGAATTTTAAATGCTTGCTGCTCCAGTTTGGACAGTGACAAATTAAGACCCACACAAAAGCAGGTGTGGCTCTTGAAGAAGCCCTCTGAGGGCAATTAAAAATGGGAAACCAGCTGGTAGTTGTGCAGATGTGACAGCTAGAGCAGCTTAGGAAACGAATATAGAGAAGGGTGGAGGAATTAATGGTGTAGGAGCTGAGGTGATTGAAATATGATCTGCTCTCCAAAAGGGGTTGCTCCATGGCAGGTGAAGTGCTTTATCATGTAGGATGGACTAAGCAGTGACAGCCACGTGACCTCACTGCCCTTAACAGCTGGCCCCCACCTGCTGCAGACAGGCTCCAAATGAAGCCCTCTCTGAAGGACCCCAAAAACTGCAGGAGCTGCTGCTCCACGTATCACGTGGCTTCCCTTGATGCCAACGGGACAGCTGCATTCAGGGATGTCTGGAGCAGATGGCCTGGGCACCTCTGAAAATGTCTTCGATGCCCTGTGAGAAAACGCGAGTAGCTGACATTAAGGGTGATTTTTCCCAAATCAGCTTCAATGAGAGCCAGGTCTGCTTCAATCCAACAGGCAATATCGAGCCAGGTTTCTCATACAGTGCTTCATTGTTCCTGATCAGTCCCCCATCGCCAGTATTCCCTGTTCTAAATCAGTCAAGAAAATAGTTATTTTTCCCACTGAAAATACATAAAATAATTCAGGTACATGACAAAGTATGAGGAATTAGTAATTTGCCATTGGGGTTACCATTTAGGAAGTGTGAAGAGATTTATAAATAGTGCCATGCAAACAAACTGTATGAATCAGTACAAGCCAGAGCTCCTCATCCCATTTGGAAAAGGATGCTACCATCATTGTCATCACAATTTTCAGTGCTGTTCCTCCCACATTTACTCCTACCCTGCCTCTCTCCACACACTGAGTGTGTTTTTGGTATCACTGGGAAAGCATTTTGTATAAATTATCTTCTACCAAAGTGCAGCCCACGGGACTGGTCCCATTTGCCTCTTCAAAGTCTATTCTTCCAAAGTAATTTGTTGAAACAATTCTTTCCCATTGTGAATTGTAGGGACTACTTCTCAGAAAAAGCTGGCAGCACAGATCGCTGTAGATGACTTTTTTTGGGTTTTCCCCCCTTGTCAATAGAAAAGGATTGTTCCCAATAATGTTAAACTTCAGCATCCTTCCAGGAAGCTGAACAAAACAGCATTTCATTGGAGGCTGCTGGTAACAGGGCTGAGTGAACAAGGTCTTTACCAATTTCAGCCTCTAAATAAAAAGATCTCTAGTGAAAAGCTGCTCAGCTGCTTGCCTGTCTTCTGTGAAACTATGTATTTAAGCCACTTCTTGAAAAAAATCTGATTTTCATTGGCCCTATTTTCAGCATAATGTTGATGAAGCATAGGAAATTTTCTGTGTAAAAGAAGCTTTTTCTGTGTTCACCCCGCACCACTAGCCATGTTGCTTGTCACCAGCATGGGTTGTGACAGCACTAACAGTGCCATCCTAGCCAGAATGCCAAATAATAAAGCAGGAAGGCAGCTTCAGTGTGGGAAATAGCCATTCATGGTAGTTCTGTACCTGAGGAGAGGTACTGTCATTGCAGCACAAGACCCTGTTTGGTCTAATGACTTTCATATAAAAACCACATCCTAAGACTGAATAAATTATTTTATAGCGAGCTCAGAATCCCAGGCCTCAGCAAAGAAGGAGGGTCCCAGCTGGCTGGTAACAAACCCTGCCTGAAAAAGTAGTCCTTGCCAAAAATCCTGCAAGGGTGGGAGAAAAGAGGCAACCAGAGAGAGCCATGAATGCAGCCTGAGGCTCTACTGAGTGCACACACAGAGCAGCCACAGGGCTGAGACGGTCTCTGCCAGTGCTTTTCTTCTGTTTGAATGGATAGGAATGGGCTAATTTGGAACTGGCAGCTGGTAAACAAAGAGAAGATATGAGACGAATTTTACATAATAATCTGAAACAGTTCTGCATCCCCCTTCCAGTCCCCAATGACAACACAGCTAGAAATGGAGACACCTCTGAGTGATGTTTAAAAGGTTTCATATACCAGTGTGGCAAAGAGAGCCAGTACCAAAACTTCCCTGCCTCTGAGAAGTGGCAAAAGGAGAAGTAATTGTTGGTTGCTCATCCATCTCTCTCCTGTAATCTGTTGTGTCTGGAGACTGCTGCCATGTGCAAGTATCTGGGATGAATCACAGACCTTCTCCTGCTGGAGAGAGGAGATGTATTTTAGGACAGGAAATAAACTTGGAAGCACTTTGCAGCCTTTGCAAGGGAACAAACTGCAAGCTATTGCCTGTATGATAGGAATGGAGGGGGGAGAAGGGAGAAGGTTTTATTCCAATCCTGGAGTAAAATGTGGGTGCCTTGAGGATGACCAAAACCTTCAGGAGCAGAAACCTCCTGAGCACACAGGAAGGAGAAAGGCTGATGGGTTGAGACAAGCAGTTACTACTTGTGTTTCAGGGGACTGCCTGAGCAGAGGGAAATACCTCCAGGAGTGCCAAGAACCTTACCAGTTTTACAGGACCTGCCTAGTTCCTACCTAGTAGGTGAAGCATGGCCAGTTGTTCTTCAGATCAAGAGTTAACCAGGTGTAAGGAGGACCATTGCACTTGGGCAGCAGAGAGGAGGAGCCCCCGTGGCAGCACTGCCAAGTGGCCCCAGCCAGGATCTCTCTCCCTCCCTTCCCACAGGGTTTTTACCAGGACCCGACTCCACCTGTGAACGGAACATCTCCAGGGGAGCCAGCCGCTGCTGCCCTCAGTGCTGCACTGCCTCCTGCCTCCTGGCTGGACTTTGCTCAGGAACACCACATTCTTACAGCACAACTAGAGACGTATCAGAACATTCCAGTACCAGTTGCTATTTTAGGTCTGTATAAACCATGAAGGCAGGCACATGTAGTTCCCTGCCT
This sequence comes from Xenops minutus, assembly GCA_035221455.1. Lineage (NCBI taxonomy): Eukaryota > Metazoa > Chordata > Aves > Passeriformes > Furnariidae > Xenops > Xenops minutus. Next base: position 41,209,692 of record JAWWEE010000122.1, on the reverse strand, counting down.
CAGCTGGCTTTTGGGAGCCCAGGATCCTTTGGCCTCCATATAATGTGAAGATTTTTTTCTTCTGTCTTGAATTGACATCTGTCTTCTCCAACTACTGATCCCAACTATGACTCCCGTAACTGAAGGACAGCCTCACATTCCTCTGCCTGTGAGTTTTCCTCTTTGTTTTGGTGAAATATTTCAAGTTTTTAAACCCTGATACTCCAAGTTCCCCAGGAAGTTCCAGCACTCCTTTAGAAGAAAAGAAAAAAACATACTGCATTGTCTAGGAAAAAAAAAAAAAAAAAGAGAAAAAGGTGAACATTGTTTTACTGAGAAGCCCTGTCAGGGTCATGCCTTAGGTGAGCGTTAAAGGTGGACCAGTTACAAGTGTCTGAAAGTCATCCCCAACTTGTGTCCCACAGAGGCATGTTAGACTGCTGCAGCTGGATGCTAAAGTGGACTTCTCTGGCAGGTTCCTTTCGGGCCCAAGCCAGAAGCACACACTAAACTGGACAGAATGACAGCCTCCCCATGCTGGGAGTGAGCAGCAGCAATGAGCTGGGGGCCCAAAGCTCACCAGAGAGGAAGCTGATACCGGATTTGGTTCAAGGCTACTGGGCAAACAGCTTCATGGAACAGCACTGCTGAGGGTCTTGCTGTGGAGGCAGGGGCAGCATTCACCTGGCATAGCCAGAAAGACAAGTGTCCCTCTCTGTTGTTCTCATCTCAGTCACTGCCCACAATCCTAAAGATCACCTAACCCAGAGGTTTGCACTCCTGAGTCCTCAAGTTTGCAAGCTTGATGTCTGCTCCTGGCAGTCACTGCCCAGTGCCACATACATAGTGATGTGTATGGCGGAGACATAGTAAGGGCAGGTTCCAGGTACGGGGGTCATGGGATGGGGCTTGCATTCAAACCCCTTTGATGCACAAGCTGCCCTGTAAATTACCTAGGTCCTTTCTATCCAAAAACCCAGCTAATAAGATGCAAAAGGGCTTCAGTGCTGTGGCTGTGCTCCTGATTTGCATCCTCTGGTACAGAAGTTTCAAGAGCAAGTGATGCAGCCCATCTGTGCCGAGACTGACTGACTGCAATTGCAACTGCAGCACCATGAGTGTGGGCAACTCTGACAGCCCTTGCTGGAGACAGTCCTGCTTGGAGCTGAAGCACCAGTGCTGGTGTACCTTTTAAGGTCTGCATGAGGAAAGCCTACATCCATGGGAGAAACTGCTGGCTCCTGCTTGTCCTCTCACTCCTGGTGCACTACTGAACACATTGGAAGCTGCTACTTTTGCAGCTTCCTGCCAGACTGACCCTCTTTGGCACTTACTAGGCAACTGGTCTAATTTTACCAGCAGCAAGCAGAGGGACAAGAGGAGAGACATGAAGAGAGCTCAAAATAAAAGGCTTCAGGTTCCCCTATGCAAACAAGAAATCAAGCACGGTTCATAACAGCAAAAAATACATAACTATTTCAGTGTACACACAAACATTCACTGTATTTGATTACTTTCACACAGCTGGCAGAACAGGGTTAAGTTTTATGTGCTTATTAGGATGGAAGATTAAAAAAAAGGAAAAAGATGTTAAAAAAAGTGCTTGGGATTTCCCATTCCCAGTCCCTATTCATCACTTCTGTGAGCTGGGCTAAAAATACTTTGCTAAACATGAGGACCTACAGGCATAGAATGAAGTTACTTATAAATGCAAGCTCAGCCATCTTCACACAAAACCACAGGCAGCTATGAAAGTCCCAGGATCTTATACTGCTACAAAACCCTTTTGCCCTCATATACCAGCTACAGTGAATGTGAGTGTCAGAGCCACAGGCTCCCTCCCTGCAGTTTAGGAAAGGCTGGTTAGTAGAGGCCATTTTTCTTACAGACATTCTGCAAAGCGCAACTAGAGGAATCACCTTCCTAAGCATTTATCTGGGGTCTTCTTGCTTGGTGCTCTGAGAAAGACAAATGTGACCTGTTGTTCCAGTGCTGTTTAGGGTTATGGGTCTTTCCTTTGAGCCCTCAAAGCACAGAGATGCTGGACAGAAAAGCACATACTCAAAAAGAAAAAAACCCAGAGCAGCAGTCAAAAGCAGAAAGGTAACAGAAAGGACTAAAAACTGGGAGCATATTTATGTTCCTAAACTTTTTAAAAATTAAAAACCTGCAACAGCATGGCTCAAATGGAAGTGCTGACAGGAGCACCTATCCTGAAGCAGCTGACCACCTTTCTCTCTCTCAGGTCCTTCTGATGAGAAAGGAGAGTGAAAAAGACACTATGGGATTAGGATAATGTTGTGAGAAGGGAGCATGAGAAAAGTGGCAGAAAACATCTCATGTCAAGTAACACGTAAAAAACCCCCAAACAAATAAACAAAAAAAACCCCAACCTGAAGGAGAACTTATGTCAAAAAGGAGAAGAGGAGGGGGGGATTCAGTGGAAGGACATAAGAGGAAATAATTTCTAAGGAAAACAACAGACTAAAGAAACAGTTGAGAGGCTGATGGAAGAAAAATCTGGAGAGAAGATCTTTCTAAAATGTTATCTTAGAGATGTAAGATATCTGTAGATACAGAGGGATAGAAATTCACTCAGTGCTATGAGCAGCAAAACATAATCTAAAATCAGAGAGTAGTAGTTCAGCCACACAACAGCCCTAGACATTTTCTGTACGTTATAGGCCATGTTTCACCAGAAAGATGTCACTTGCTGATGATCTTCAGTTTATCTGTCAGCAGAGCAGGTATAAAGAGAATTCAAGACAGGCTTCCAATAAAGTTTTAAAGTGTCAAGTGTGATGATTTTGGACAACAGTAGCTTCTCTCTAGGTAATGATCAGCCTGATGTATTATCTAAAATACAATCACACCACAAGAACAGAAACAGAAACAAAGCTCTCTGTGAGAGCGAAATGGTGCTTGAAAACTTCTCCAGCAATTCCGAAAAGGCTGTGCAAGTCTGATTCTGACTAACAGCCAGAACTGACTTTGCCTGTGTGAGGCACTAGGACAGCGCTAGCAAAGCTCTAACTAAACCCTGCCTGGCTTTGGCTTTTCCCTCCCTGTAATTCAAAATGCACAATTTCATGGAGATGGATTACAAAGGAAGCAGATGGATGAAGGGGAACCAGCAAAGACTACAAACAGCATGGTAGTAGTATGTGCCACTAGCAGGTGACAAGGTGCTTATGACAGCACCTACTTCTAACAGATGCTTCTTTGTTTTTTATCTTGTACATTTGCAAATACTCATAGCTGAGTATTTATGGCAAATGGCAGTTCTCATGGCAAAACTCTGGCAAATCTCCTGGACCCTAAACACCCTCAAAACCTTCTTTCAGGTGGTGGCAGAGGGTGGGAAAATGGCACCTGTATGCTTAGGCCTTTCTTTGGCTCATGAGGATGGAGAGGAGAGGAAAACAGGGACCTGACACCTGTGGCTCCTGGTAACAATGGATTTCTGATTTCCTAGAGCTTGGTGCATCTCAGCTCATGGCACTCACACATTCTGTGGACATCACGCTCCCCCTGCACCTGTCACCGCCATGTCCAGTCTAAACCAGGATGTTTCAAAATTGGTGAATTTTCTCCCTTGCACTTGTACGTAATGGCCCAGAGAGCTTTTGTAAAGTATAGGGGAACACAGCAAGATGTTAGGACCCTTGTTTTTCTGATAATTCTGGTTTGTTGTGCAAGGTTTCCTGCGTGAGGGAGAGAAACAGCATGTTAAATGGAAATGTAAGTATATTCTCTAAAAACCACCGATGAGTGCAAAGAATCCACTTAGAACATATAACCAAATGTTATTTAATATCTTAAAAAGTAACACAATCCAAAATGGATATTTCACACAACACTACATAAACAACATGAACACAATATTACCATATGGAGGGACTTTCAAATATAGACTTACAAAAATCCCTGTCCTTTTTTTCCTTTAAATTATTATACTAAGCATGACAAGTAATCATCATTTACAATATGGTACACTGACACAATAAAAACCATGTTACAAATGTGCTGTTATAAATCAGTAACGTTAGGGAAGACATTTCATGAACTGCAATTATTTCATATGAAATACTATACAATATAAACAGAACATCCATCTTGGATGACCTTTACAGCAACCAGAGACCAAGTAATTTTTTAATTTTTTTTTTCAGTGCAAACACATTTATACAAGGCAGTCTTGGCTGCAAAACTCCCTTCTAACATACAGTAAGTCCCACTTGCATTTATTAACTCATTTAAACCTAATGCAACAGCCACATTCAGTCACTCACAGAAAATTACCTGCAGTATTATGATCCCTTTAAACTTAAATCTCCTCCACATATAAAAGTAACATCTGTGCCAATTACTCCAAGGGCCCTTTCATACTTCTGGGTGGGTATCCTTTGAGTGGCTCTAACCACTCCACAACAGGAAGGCAGTGCACCACATGGAAGATCACCCTTCCGAGGTGGGGAACACGTGGCGGCTGTCATGGCATCCCAGCTGGGTGGCTGTGCGTTTCAGCAGGGATTCAGCCCAGGCTGCCCTTCCAGAGCCAGGTGCGTGCGTGTGGTCTTCTGCTCCTTCTCTGCATTTAGTGTCTTGGGGCGGGGGGAGGAACACGGAAACCCTCAGCTCAGAACTGAGCTTCAATGGAGTTAACGACCCATTCCCATCTCTCTCAGATCCTTGGGAGATCAGGGGAGTTAAGCCAGATTTACACTCACGTATCTGAAACCAATGTTTGGAGCGCCGCTATAAAAGAAGTATGATAGTCCCGTTTTCTTCTAGCACCAGCTTGGCTTTCAGTGGGTCCACTGCATGCCTCTCATGCAGTAATGATGCACTTTACTTAGGCTGGGGGGAACATTTTAGATATATACCTTTTTTTTTAAAGAATTTTGTAAAAAATAGAACTTTTCTCTCTAATACTGTACAGTTTTCTTCAGAAGAGCAAAGAGAATTGTAAACTGTGGGTAGGGCAACAGATTAGGAGTGTTATTTGCTTTTTCAGCACAATAATTTGAACAACTGTGTTGGGAAAAGCACTGCAAAATGTATTTGAAAAACAAATTTTTAATTAACATAACTGTTTCTAAAACCACTGCTGGCAGTACTCGTATGACTGAAAACTTGTTTTTGGCACTGCTAATCCAAGAGTGTCTGCAAGGCTGCAAAATAGTTTCTCTCTAACTTAAACAAACTGAATGCATCAAAAGAATAATTTCAGAGTATAAACATGGAACACTTTGGTCACCTATTAAGCTTACTCCAGTAACTTTAAGAAAGCAACTGGTTAATAAATTAATCTGCAGACTCTTAGCCTTTGCTTCTTTCCAATGGGCCTGGACAAAAAGCAGAGTCAGTGAACTCTGCCCACCTCACAGGCTCACAAGGCTTAGCTGGTACCATGTCAAGTGCTTCGAGGCCCTCAGGCAAAAAGGTGTGATTTAAGTGCAAAGTATTATCTGTGTTTATTATGGCCTCTGAATACTGATTTGCTTATTCTCTTTTCAAAAAACGACTACTGCTGGCAAATACTTAGGCCATGGTTTTCATTAAAATGTTTGTTTTCCAATACATTTTTATGTTTTAGAGTGAACATTGTTTCGCATATAACAGTTATTTTACAGTGGTGCAGGAAGTCAAATGGTTAATGACTTCTAATTTTTAACTGAAATACTTAAAATGGCAAAATTAGCTCAATTGATGATTGTATATTAATTTGCATCAGGATAATGGTACTAGGTTTACTGAAAGGTGTTTATAAATCGGGATTCGTATATAAATGTGATCTGCTTAGGTTCAACTGCCACTTTCTTCCTTTGGTTTTTGGAAAATCTTTCTTCCCTCTTGAAAGGTGGCTTGTTGCAGCTGGCTACTTTTCAAAAGCCAGCTTAATTTTTCTTGGAAACTTGCCCATGTTCTTTGAACAATAGGCACATACCTAGAGTAGGGACCCTAATACTGCTCCCAGCAAAGTCAATTAAAGGCTTTTGGTAATTTCTATAGGAGCAAATGTTTTAGAAGCACACAATTTAGAGACCAGAGTGCATATCATTAAAGGAATAGCTGTTTTAACATCCTTGCCAGTTCAGAGAAGCCATGACATAATAATGTTGACAAAGATGGAGGCAGAATAGGGCCCAAAGTATCTGAAGTCTGCCAAGAAAATACCCAGAGTGTCTTCTGTTAAACCCCAAACTGTCAATCATATTTCACAGACTGTAAGACGTTTTTAATTTTCTAAATTACAAATACATTTTCAAGTCCTACCAGGCAGAAATTTAGCAGTAACTGGGGAAAGGATGGAAGGTTTCAGCCTCCCTTTCACTTTTATCACAATTATGCAGCCTTGTCAAAGTCTTTAAGTGACTCATCTGAAAGCCATCTTTTTTAACACTGTAGAAGGAAATTGTGGCAATGGAAACATGATGACTTCATATGCAAGCATTGACACACAAGAGAACGCCATGACCTAATGCTTCAAAGTTTTTAACCTTGCTTTGTACAATACACTTTTCATGTTGCTGCATCTCATCAAATTCATGGAGGTAGTTATATGTGTAAAAAAAATTACCATAAAAGTAACATGTTGTATTATAATAATACATATTAAGTGTGCAAAATGCCGACAGATTTGTGTTGACCCTTTACAGTTGAACACAACACAGATTCAACCTAATCTAACTCTGTAAACCTTTAAATTGATACATTAGAAGAATGACAGATAAGCAACCACGTAATACAAGGCTATGATTTCATCAAAGGATTAGGGTGACATAAAGCACTCAAGCTCCACTCTCGTGGTTTTGTTACAAGAACCTCAAGATGGAATTTCCTTATATTCCATTGTTGATTTTAAAAGGAAAAAAAAATAAATCAAGATTAGAACGTTTCTATTTGAAACTTCTGTTTACATTCCATATTCCAAGAGTCACATTAATATTGGTACAATGCCATGTCAACATTAATATGACATTTATGTTGTTTGCTGGTCTCTGGGAACTTTAGGAAATAAAATACTATACCGTTTATAGGTATGTACTATCGCATTTTGTTGGAATGATGTCTTCTGTACAACCAGCTGCCTGCATAAATTCTGATTAGCTTATGACAAACAATTATTTCTCCAAGTGTGAAATCTGGTTTTGCTTTTTACATTTTAATACTGCTGTTAGTACTTCAGATCATTGCTGTAAATTTTATCATTTCGACATTTTTATTTACTGAATTGATACATGCTACTGATGTCAGAGCTCAACTCAGAAACAAAATCACAGTCAGCCACTGCATAGTATATGACAATTCCCCACAAAAACTCTGACTCTACAGTTTGCATGGAATAAGTACGGCTGAAGTTACATATTGAATAATAAGATGCATCATGCAAAGCATTATATGGTAATTAGAGCACATCTTGGAAGGTATGATAAGGCAGAAGGCTAAAGGCCAAGTGACTTTGATAACCAACCAAAAGCACAATAATTTCCTTTATGTGCACTGAAAGGTCTTATTGCTCCTATGAAATGGAAATTATACACTGAAATCAATGAAAACAGACCTGTGCATTCACTGGGTGTTCTTGACAGAACTGGAAACTGATTGTGTCCAGAGTTTGAAAGCCGCTTATAAGTAAATGAACTATATCCAAGGGTGTAACATAAGGCTGAATCTTCTGATGACAACAGAGAACATAAGTGAAGCTCAAATGACTTTGTATACAGAGTAATACATGTCACCAGAACCTGATGAAAATACTGGGCTTTAATATGTACAGTTGGGTTTCATACTTGTGTTCTGCAAGAGCTAGACAGGGTAAACGTCCCTTTTATATGAAACAATTTGGGCTGTTGCACATTTTAGTATCTTTGTTATTCTTCCACCAATTTGTCTGTTCTGATAAAGAAAGTCAGTTCGTTGCAGTACCAGGCTGCATGAGTAACAGAGCAGAATGTGACCCTATACCTAAAAATTACTCTTGGAGTTTAACTATCTGTAGAATTTACTCTGCAGTAATTAGAATAGTACTAATTACATTGGAGTAACAGTTTAGAGAGAGCAATTAGGATGTACTGTGCCTACAGGACTTAGATTTCTACTGCAAACCAAGTGGACATATTTAATTTCTAGAAACCAGACATGTCCATAAAATGTGAAATTGCAAATAACATCCACTGAATAAAAAGGCCAGAAGTTTATAATTCTCTAAATTTTGTTCTCTGATAATCACTACACTGTATGCTATTTTTAATAGCCTAATTTAGGCACTCTATTTAATAAGCTACATAAAATAGATTTATGTCCTTCCACTAGAAAGAAATCAATCCTTCAGGCCATTCTTGTCATTTATATCATAAAGGATATTTTTGTTCAAAGAAATTAGTTATCCTGATTCCTATATTAATGGCAAGTCACAATACCAGAAGTGACACAAGAATTAGACTATCTTTTTAAAATATGTGAATTATACTGAAGACATTTGATATATTTCGTGTCACTCCACACTGTGGCTCCATTGTGCTCCACTGTGGCTTTCCCTTCCCTCCCCACTCCCCCCTCTATGCATAGGCCCACCTCCTCATTGGTGACTATGGAAGGTCAAGTAGCAAATCTCATTAAGTAAACATCTCTCATACTTTTGAAACAAAAGGAGAAGTCGCCTCCCCCCCACCCTCCATACTTAGAAAAAAGCAAATCAAAACAAAATCCAAACCTCCTTTTACTCGCTTAAACAGGTAAAATTGTGTCACAAAAATGCACAGTGAAAATTACTGATTAGAATTAATAATTCACAGATAGAGCTGAGGTCATCACTTGTCATGTTTGGCATTGTTTTTCCTCATGGTGATCCTGGCTGGTTACGTTCAGCAGTGGCTCAGTTTTTGAAGTAAAAAAATGATCAACTCTGCAGCAGAGTTTAGCCTCTGACCAGGGGCATCACACATCTGTGGCATTTTTTTAAATGAAGTTGGCAACTGCATGGACATTGAAAATGCAGATTACACTTACAGTGTCTAGACTTTCATATATGTGCTCAGTTACAATTAAGTGAAGCAAAAAGTGTACATATTATCCCTACTGCTATTCTGTTGCTACGGAGCCGCAAATGTGAAAAGCAATACCTTGAAATAAAGATTTCTTTGTTGCCCCTAGTCTACATAGCAGCACAGTTTAAGTTAACACTAAAACTGTGTTTGAGATGCTTGTTTTATTTTTCCCCAAAGATGTAAACATCAGTCCCAGTGTCGTAAACTTTGCTGTATAGGATGAGACAGACGATCTGAGGCAGGATGACTATCAGACACTAGTGACAGAAGCTTGCAGGCAGTTAGCAGGTTTCTGCAGTTTCTCAGCTTCACTTGTGGGTGGGTCTGCAGTGGCTCGGAAGTTGAACGTTGGGCCTGCGCCACCATGTGCAGGACTCAGAGCAGGGTTCTGACGCCTGTTGCTTTCAACAATACTTGAAGTGTTGGATGCCAGGCTCTCACGAGTACTGGAATGGAAAAGAAATATATATACGCACTCATATATGGCATGCCTATATATCTATCGACCAGACAGGAAAGGAGAATAGAGTGTTTTGTAATAGGTTTCCTGTGTTTGCATGTAATGTCACATCAATGAACCATCTCATTTTGACGGTACACATATGTTCCTCCAAAATGCATTCCAGAGGTGCTCAGCAGTCATCATACTATAACACACAGGTATAGCACTAAGCCCAGCTCAGGCTGTCATACAAACTGTAAGTTGAACCAGTATCAGGCATCTGGATTTTTCACCCAAGGAAATAGCTTCCATCTTGCATGCAGAACTTATTTTCTTTCCTGACTGGTGCATTTTTGCACAAAGTAGCTTCATCAAATCAGCACTGTGACTAAGCAGAGCTAGGACAGCAATGACGTAACACAGTGTCCTCTGTTGTCTCCTCTTCTACCGACGTTTTTGTACACAAAATATTAACTAAAAGTCCTACTTTACACTAAACCCAGGATGTTTCTGAAAGCACCACTTCAATTTTGCTTTGCAGCTGAGACAATTGCAACTTACCAAGATGCTGAGAAATCTTAACTGCCTGGTCTGTGATCATGGCCTGAGCAACTAGTGCTGCTACTTCATCCGTAAATGGACAATATTCCTTTAGTTCTAATATATCATTTTTCACAGGACTGACAGGACACTTAGCACTTTCAAAGATTAAGCCTTTTAATGATACACCTAATTATGAAAGGAGAGGAGCCTTTATTTTAGTCTACAGCTTTTAAAAAGTTCAGCTATGACATGCTAAGGCTAGTTTTATCACTATTACTCTTTTTGTTACCTTTACACTCTTTAATAATTTTTGATCTCCAAATAATGTGTTCCCATGCAGAGAGATTTGCTTTCAAATAGCTATGTGGCCCCTGGTTATGTATCCTTCAGCTGTATCCCTACTTCTTAGTAAAATTACATCACCACTTGCTATGAAGGTGTTTACAGAACAGATTTAAAGGACTGAATGCACTTGTTAAGTAAGCACTAGAAATAAATATACTAATGACAAGAGTTTTATAGTCAGTTCAAAGTCAATCTAAATTCACCTGCTACTGAAAAGGGCAGCTCTTGCCTGCTTTGTGTGGACCTGACCCTGCCACATGTTTCTGCTGCTTCCCTGATGCTAAGCCTTGCAGCCAGCCAGATCAGGGACTGCTCTCAGTTAAATACTAGCCTTCAGGAAAGAAAAAAAAAAAATATTAGTGCTAACATCAGGGGAAGAGTAGGAATGCATAGCTTTGGATGTGGCAGGGGAGAAATGTGGCAGTGCATGGCATAGAGGAAGGAAAAAACACCTTGCCTAGTTGTAGGTCAGATTTAAATAATCTTAAACTGACTCAATCTGGAAAAACTATGATGCCTTTAGGAAAACTCCCACAGATCTTTTAAACTGATCAAAATAGTATTAGTAATCTTCTGCCAACAAGTGTCTTATTGTCCATAGTTCCAAACTGCTACAATGGGTGATGCACATAGTAAGCGGTTTCTGTGAGCTGCCATGACATATGGTGCACTTCTGTTGCTCATTTTTTGATCCCTCTCCCTTTGCTTTTTAATGAAAATAGATGTGAATCTTGGTTTTCAGAGATGATTCTATATTGTATCATTCTTTATGGGATGACTAATTTCAGGTCTTCAAACATTTTCAACTCTGATACTACAAACTGACAATTACAACATGTATACGCAAAGACTGCAGTGAGAATTTTGCATGCAGAGTAATGCCAAAATTAGGACCATTTCTTCCTTTGGGTGACAAAGGAACAACACTCTTATGTAAGCTCTAAAAATAAAGGAATAAAATTAATCTTGACAACTAATATTTACTACACACAGCTTGCATAAAAACAATATACAAAATATTGTGAGGCTTTCTTCCCAATAATAATATATTCACAAATTTTGAAAAAAAAATATTGTGGAAGTCAAATCACCATTGCAGATCTCTTTAACTACATCCAGATTTTTTAAGTTTGTTTTTTACGTCCCTTTTTTAATTTGTCACACTTGAAACATATACCTTTTCTTTCATAGTGTGGAATTAGCAATTTTGATTCCCCAAGCAGCATTGCATACTTCAGTTTGAATGAAAAGATATCACCCCACCTCAGGAAGCAGAGAGGAACATAGTGGAGGCAGGAAGTCGAAAGTTACATCACTGGTGGAGGCTAGAATATACCTGAGGAACATCACTACAGGCATGTCCTGTTCTTACACTCTTCCCCAGGCATCTGCTAAAGGACACTCTCAGGTCTAGCTGAATCTTACCAGATGGATGCTGGATGGCTATTTTGTACTTCCTGGAAAAAGGCTGTAGAGTACATTTTTTGTTATAAGTTAGGGAAGTAATAACAGCATGGTAATTATAGACAAATGGCTGAATACATCCTCAGCTCAATTTATTTTTATAGAAATACCAAGAAGTGACCAAACCTCAGCAAAATCATCCAATTTCGTAATTTTGATGAAAAGCTCATGAAGAAGCCGTTGAAATACCCAGACTATATGCTGGTCTCAAAATAAATATGCAAGAAAACCCTACAGAATGTTGTCTTTTTTTCTTTAAGTTTACTTTATGTGGCCATGCAAAAAAAAAAAAAAAAAAAAAAGACAGTTGTTAATAAGTAAACAATAAAATAATTTTTTAAAGTATGTACAAACACTTTTGAAAGCTGCTTATCTGTTTCCCTTTTGATCTAAACAAAGTGGTATAGCAGCACTAAGTCCAGTATGCTCACCATACTCTGTTTTCTTGCTAGCTAAGTTTATGTTAAACAGAAATTTTAGCTTTTGTGTAAATAATTAGGGAAGATGTCTATCTTTGTATTAATCAGAAGTACAAGCTTGATATTCAGCTAGCATACAAAAGTAGTCCAAGAACTGATTTTTAATCCAGTCGATATCCTATCCTGGAGGTGAGACTCTTATCTTCTGCAGAGTAAGACAGGTTGAGCAAGAAGCAAATACCACAACATACTCCCCTAAAAAACCCATATGCAAATACAGCACTTCAACTAAAAGAAGAGATTACATTTAAAAAAGAACAGTGCAAACAGCTTCATACAACAGTTGTATGCAAGATGAGTAGCATCTGCAGAACAATCAATAACACAAACGGACTCAAAACCTTCTCAAGTATCTTTTTTAGGGTGGACTCAGTGTAAATGGTACAATTTACTCAAATTATTTTTCCAATTTTTTACTCAGAAAAACTATACATTTGCTAAAAGCCTGCTCTAGTTTGATAATCACTGTATGTTGCATGAGGCTCACTAATTGCTGCCTTGTCATTACCATCGAGAAAAAAGTCATCAAATCCAAAGGAATTTATTCCAGAGTGACAGGATTTCAACTGAAAATGAAATTTAGTCCCATGTAGAAACAGGAAATCCTTCACATGCCTTTCTGAGAGCCTTTGGTATAGATGTAAAAAAATGTGTACTTCTGTGGAATAAGAACACCACTTACAGAGGAAAATAAAAAAAGGTCAAAACCAAAAAAAATCCAATTTTTTTTCATCTAATACAAATCCAGTCTTGAAGGTTTTATTTTTAAAGAGACAATAAATAATTTAAGCTTAAGTAAGACACTATAAGAAAACTACTATGGAAAATTATTTCTGTGTTCTTAAGAGTCATCGCTCAGAACTCTGATGGGTTGCTACCCAGGCCAAACAAAACTGGTCAAGCTCCATTCTGTCAAGGACCTAGGACTGCCAAAGGTCAGAGAGACAAGGAAAAAGTACAGGATTCTGAACCTGGAAATGAGCTTGTGAAATCTCCAGGGCAGGGAACATACCAGCAACTCTCTCCTCCCTATGCCCTGCAAGACTTCTAGCACACTGAGACTTCCACAATGTCTGAAATCCCTGGAATGGAAATTACTAACGAGCACCACCACACATAAACATCTGACCTCTTTTCCCAAGTATCTTAGGCAAGGCACCTCTCTCTCAGCTGATGCAGCATTGAGTCACCTCTGAAGTTCAAATATCCTGAGCACTTTAAGCACTGTAGGGGGAGTGGCTGTTCCAGTCTTACTAGTTTGGAATGGTGACTAGACACACTTCCACAATTTTTGAAGAAAGCAAACAAAAAAAGACCAAACACAAAACAATATAATTTCTTCTTTTTTTTTTTTTTTCTGAACCAAAGATTATGCCACCTAGTCATGCCTAGTCTTCCCATTAATCTTGTTGATGGCATCTTAGAGGAAAAGGGAAGGGGGGAGTAACAGAAGCTCATCCCTTCTATTCTAAAGGCAAACACAAGTTTAATACAGGGAAAAAAAAGGATACAGGGAGGTATTTGGCAAACAGAAAATTAACTAATACAGAGTCAATGCTGCAAATGGTCATTGGTTTCTTACGGTATGGTGGGAAACCGACACATCTGAACAGAAGATTCCAGAGCTGTAGAAAACACTGCCTGAAAATGTGTGAAATTATTTAATACAGCCCTACATTCCGTCACCAATATCACACACAAATAATATAAATGGACTTCCTAGTCTGTAAAGCTGCAATGAATGTGACAGTCCTACCGTGGAGAGTTGAACCCGCTGTCCACAGTAATGCTGCTGCTGTCCATGCTGTCCAGGCGGGCTGAGTGGGTGGCTCTCTGGTTGTTGCTATTTTCCGTTTCCTTAGGGGTGAGAAGAGTAAGATTCTTCTCAAACTTTCGCTGCAGATCCCTCTCCTTTTCTCTCTCTAGGAGCCACTGCATTGTACCAACATCATCCCTGTTCTTTTCTTCCTCAGCATTTTTGTTGGTTCCTTCCTCTGAGTCATCATCATCAGATACGTTGTAGTAGTCGAAGGAGGCCTCCTGGTTCCCGGGTGTCTCTTGCTGTCTCTGAGAAACAGGCATGACTTGTGTGACTGAGGTTACTATCGCTTGTTCAAGTTTCTCACATCTGACTGGCAATGTGTCAGAGGGGGTCTTTTGATGGGGCTTTAGCAGAGGTGTGTTAGACTTATGGTAACTATTCACAGAAAGAGTGCTGTGCAGAGGTTTGAAGAGTGTATCCTTGCTAAATATTTCTTTCCTTTTATCAAGGCTGCTTGATTCAGCGCTGTGGTGTTGAACGAGCCGCCCATTTGCAATCACCTCTGGAGTTTGTCCACCGACTGCTGAACCACTACTTGGGCCCTTTGGGGACTCCTCCTTGTGCACCCCAGACTCCCTTGCAATATGTTGAGACTGTCTTTCTGCGGGAGTCATTTTTTTGAGCCCATCTGTCCCTGCTAGTGTATCATGATCCTCTTTGTTCTTTCCCAGTGGTGATGGAGCTGTAAGCACAGTCTCACTGGATGTGTTGCACTGAAAATAGTCATCGACTGCAGATTTTGTTGTGCAGGAGTTGAGCTCGCTATATGATGGCAAATTCTCTGTAGGCTTGCTTTGTTCCAATAGGCTACAAGAACTGGGGGTTTCTACAGTGCCAGTAGCTATTTCAGGGATACAAGTCTCTTTGTAGCTTGCAGATGAAATCAGAGCCCTTTGATGACTGAGCGACTGAGATGGCCTTAAGGTACTGTCATCAATGTAAGTTTGGCTAGTTGTTTGGTCATCTGGGCTACAGCCTTCACCTATATCTTCAGGTGTGCCTAAAGTTGCTGAGCCCAAAGGTCCCTTGGAGTTATCCATGGATCTAGACCTTTCTTTAGCCTTACTGGACCGCTCATTCCTCGATCTTCTATCCTGTGTATGGCTGTGGCTCCGATGGACCTTGGAGTGGGAGCTTCCCCTGGAAGGTTCAGGGAAAGGCATTTCAGTTCTTCTTTTGGCCAGTTCACCAGACACATCCCACTCTGGCGTCATGGGAAAGTGAGATTCAATCATGTTAGGATTGCTGTGCATTATATAATTATCTCCCTTGTGTTCTATTATAAAACAGCCTTCCCGTGGGGATCGAGTCAAGGGATCATAGAACTCATACTCCCTTTCAGCAGGTATATCCAAATGAGAGCCATCTGATGGGTCTCCTTTGGACACCCGGGTCTTGCTGTGTGACCTCGATTTCCCATGAGACTTTCTGTGATTCCTGCTCTTTTTACTTCGTCCACTGTGGTGAGCTGAAGATCCTGCTTTGCTTCGTTGAGCTTTTTCTTCTTCAAGTTTCTTCATTAGTGCAGTGTGTCTCATGACATTTTCCACAGTCAAGTCTGGGTTAATGCGCCTGATAATCTCCATTTCTACCTCTCTAGGTATAGTGGTAGGGGTGTCCTCATCCCTTAGTGGCCACTCCTCTGGAGGAAACTGGGCAGAGAAATTTGCCAACTGTTTTGTCTTGTCCTTCTTAAAACTTAATCGGAATAATTTGAGTCCAAATTTCTTAGACTGCTTTTCTACATCCTTAGGCTTTGTGAGCGTCTCTGTTTTATATGAAAAATTGACAGTACTTTTACTTTTCTCAGTAGGTGGGACCTGGCATAATGAGGGAGGACAGTACGAGTCTTTACAGTCTTTTGCTGATTTCCTCTGTAGGGTAGATGCATGCATGCTGTGCATGTCTTCTCTGCAACAATGGCAGGAGTCGCAGTGGTTTTTGGGTAGTGTCCGGTCCCTGACGCATCCCGAAGTGGAGGGAGTTATAGTTCCTTGTTGTGGAGAGGTACATTGAGACCTTTCAGGTATCCTCTCATCCAAATGATACCATTTACTGTTAGTTCTTATGAGAGATGGTGTTATAAAGTAAGTCTGTGGAGTTACAATGAAATAACCATCCGGAGTTGGGTATATTTTCCTCTCCCGTACAAGCATATTCAAAGTATGTCGAAGGATTTCTGGACTGGGTGTTGGAACTCCTAGAAATGACAGTAAACACATATCAGGGAGTGCATAAAACTGTGCAGGACTCTCTGGTTTCCCCTTCCCCACCAAAAGCTGTTTTTTTCAGTGTACAAGCTGGAATACGCTGAACAAACAACTCCAGTAAAGCATTTTGTTAGGCATTCTCTTCTCTGTTTGTTTCTTCACTCATCTCCTACCCTTCAGATATATAAATTATTAAATACAAAGGAGGCCATTAATAAAAAAAAAAAAGGAGAGAACTTCTAGGCACTTCCATTGTGCACGTGACTATAAAGTACAAGATGGAATCACTGAAAATCAAAGAGTGTCAGGGGAAACATTTCACTTTCATTCTTCTTCCAACTAAATATTTATAACGCCATTCACCAGACCTACTCTTATAATGCCTTGTCACATATAAAGCAGTGGTTATTTGATACTTTGGATGCCTAAGTTGTTTTTCCAAAGAAGAATAACACACAAGGAGAAAAAATAGCATTCCCTCAAACTGCCCCTTCATCACAAACTTGATTGAACTGGCTTGCTCTCCCATTACAATACATTTCAACTATAACAGCTGCTCCAAAAAAAGACAAATCCTGAATGATACAGTTCATCTTACCCAAACACTTTTCCATAATGTTGGAAGTTACAGATTTAGCTCCTAAAATACTTGCTTCTCAAGAGTTCCTTGCCTTTCGTGTGAGATATGAGGGACACTACCTAAGTGCATGTATTGCATACTGAGAGACGGACAAATATGACAAGCCTGCATCAATGCCACATGGCAGACTTGGCAATGTGAGCCTGGTCCTTCCCATTACCTGTATGCCTGACGAGTTCATTGGGCAGGACCAAGTCTCCAATACTTTATTAGTTAAAATATTAAGCTGGAATCTTGTGCATAGAAGTAAGTTCCATCTAGAGCTAAGGAAACAAGAACTTTAGTTCACAGGCTAGGTTAAAAAAACTTGTTTATGCTGAATCAAAAATAAAAATATTTTCAAGTTTTCAGTGGAAAAAGTGATCTTCAATCTACGTATTTTGTTGAACTAAAAAGCATTGTAATGCCAGGTGTTGTTCTGGTTTACATTTTTAGAACTAGAGAAATGTCTTTCAAAAGTCTGTATATTCTATTTTAAACTAAAATAGTTAATATTACTTACTCTGGACCTTAGTTTTCTTTTAAACAAAAGTAATTTAGGGAAAAAGAAGAATCAGAGAGCAACTTAGGTTGAAATGGAACTCACGAAGCCATCTGGTCAGCACCCCTACTCATATCCAGGCCAACTTACATCAGGTTGGTCAGGCCCTTGTCAAGTCAAACTCTATCTTCAAGAACAGAAATGCCATGCATGCAAAAACATTTCAACAGAGTATATGCTTTTTACAAAAACATTTAGTGGAAAAATCTCAACCATGGGTACCTGCCACAAACACAGTATCTCCGGTAGTATGTAGGGTCTGGTCACCACCTTTTCTCAAACATGCCAAAGGTCACTGATCTCCTTGTGTGAAACATGAGGATGACAGCAACACCTCCACCAAAAGACCAGCAACAAGAAAAAGAGAAGCTGTACTAATTCTTTGACTCATCATCTTCGTTGCAACTGGGTTGCAGGCAACATAGTAAATATTCTTATGTCTAACTCTGAATGTTGTTTGAACTTAGTGACATGACTATACTGCTCATATCTGTAACTAAAATCTTACAACACAAACAGCAAAGTGTTAGGGATAACATGGATGCATGAGTAAAAACAGTTACAACACAGAAGGCACCAGGGAGAAGTACATGGGGGCAGTAACTATATTTCATGCATAATCCATAGAGCGGAAAGACTAGGGCCAATCCAAACACAGGAAGAAAGAGTGGTGAAGATAGGATATAACTTGAGAGCATAAATGAGACTGAAAATTAGGAAAAAATATGGACAATCCAGGGCATGCATTTTCTCCCCTTTTCATGTAGGTGTCCACACTTCATGTAATAATCCTAAGGAGAGTAACAAAGACCCCTAGAACTTCTGGATGAGCTAACATGCCAAAAATAGCAACTGATGGGAAAAGCTGAAATCCAGAAGTTGGGGGGAAAAAAGGATTACCCCTCCCTAGCCCAGAATTCTGAATCTCTCTGGACTGAAGTAAACAATATGGTGAGCTTCCTCTGGATTGTGAGGCACTGGCAATCTGAGAGCAGGATGTCCTTGCATGAGCTTTTGGTAATGCACAGGAACACAAAGAATGATTTTGGTTCTCCATAACAACCACTGGTCATCTAATCTCTTCTTTCCTGCAGTGAAGCTGCTATTTCTGGTTAGCTAATGCACCTTTTTTTACAGTATGCCTTGCATCATGACAAGAAGTGGATGACCATGAAACTCAAGCTCATTTGTTTCTCCATCCTGTGCTGAAAATGAACTGCAGGGTCCAACTCTGGTCCAACTGAGGTGCATTTGTGCTGCAGCCACCAACCTCTCTTCCTTCCTCTACATAAACAAACCTACCCAAGCCATTGAATTTTCCAAGAGCTTACAAGTAAATGCCTCAACACATACTTACCTTTGTGAGAGCTTGGTTTTTCATCCCTGTTTTACTTAAGAAACTTTTCTTAACATACTGTTTCAAAAACATCAGAACAAAAATAAAAGCAATGAAAACATTTTTCCTGGGAAATTATAGAAAAGTTAGGGAAAGAGATTGAAATGGATGCTCTCATGTTTTACATTAATTTAGGCAAAAATGCACTGCAAACACCTGGCAAAAATAATATGTATTTTTCACCCAGTAAACCATAATTGCTACAATGTTCTGGGTAAGTGAGTCTCTAAACACTGGATGCACAGTAGTTACGTTAATTGACTAACTCCTGTGAATGGAGAACGTGCAGATAAACATCAAGAAAAAAATAAATTAGTGTGCCTGGGCAGTCAATGATGCTGTAAAGTTAATTGTGTCTGCCTTCTCTCTGCAGTTGAAGACTATCACTTTTATTACTCCCAGCATACCGTACATCCCTGTGGTTCACTGAGCTAGCAGTGATGATGGCAGATGCAGATCTTTGCAGCTCAGCATTGCCAGCTAAGGGCAGCTATGGGTTTTGTTCTGATCTCTTTCAGGTACTTATAAAAGCAGAAACAGACCCAAACTCAGCTTATGCTTTCCTGCATGACAGACAGGGGCAATGACATTACTCTGGCTCCCATTGTTCCTATTTTAAATATAGATTTCTTGGCTTTCTCAAGACTTTTCTCTTTATAGCAATCTGCCCACATCACGGCTAATGCACAACCTACCCCTCCGCATTCAGAAGTCTCCTTATGGTCTCTCTTCCTCCATTAAATAGAAACAAGGGGGAAAAACCCTGTAGCTTAGAGACTCTAGCACATAAAATATTGCATGACAGCAGTGGTGTTATTTAAGATTATGTAGTGGTTTAATAATTCAAAAGCAGAAACTGTCTGGACACTGAATCATCAGACATGTACATTTTCTGTATCTCAAGAGAGTCTACTATGCCATCCACTGAGCTTCCAGACAGAAGATTATGTCTTGTTTGCTGCTCACAAAGAACACTGACCTAGAGTGAACTCAGTTAATGTAAGACACTTCTTTTAAGTGCTACACATATATTTCACATATTTAGAGAGTGAACAGTTATAAAGGTGAATGTCAGAGAATTTGCCAGCTTTCAGAAAACTGTTTGCTTCAAAAACAACCTAGTCCAATACACATGTATTTTCCACACTGAAATTTTGACCATCTTAAAATTATTTAAATGAGGACAATAAAATGTGGACAAAAACGGGGAGAAAAAAAGAAAAATATCCTTACTAAAGGCAGCATAGACTAAGGCTTGGTGTTTTCTTCAACCAGGTTCATACAGATAGGATGGTCTGGTTGCCAAACACAGAACAGAGGTTAAACTCTTAGCTCCTTATACTGGATTTCCAAGATTTACATTTAATGTATGGGATTTAAACCATGGTCAATAAATTACAAAGTAAGGCTGTGCAAATATCTCACTGTTTAATTCTAAGTGAGAGTAATGGGAGCAGGTGCAGGAGTAGCCCTCTTGCTTTTTTAAAAACCTGACAAATAACAAAATCCACAAATGAGATGTGCATTATCATTACAAACTTTCTGAATAAAATAAAATCATGAAAAATACATCTGAAGTAGTATTTAAATGGTGTTAAATCTGCTAAAATGATTTTCTCCTGAGCTGATGCTAAGGCTTAACAAGGGATAAAAGAAATACTCTGATTGGCTCATGAAATACTAGTTAAGGATGTCGAGTGGTTGCTATGTGATGTTATAAATAATTAGCATACCTTATTTCAGATAGAGCTATGGCCCAGATTTATGCCTGCACAATGGCTCAGCAAACTAAAGGGCTAGACTGCAACTGTAAAACCCTACACTGAAGAAAAAGGTTTATTATTCTTCGGCAATTTTGAGAACAGCATCTGGGGTCTTAGGAAATTTATCCACACCATGAACTGCAGTGAAGCATCTGTTCGTTAAAACACAAACAACACAGGCAGACAAGTGCTGCTACAGGAAGAGATACAGAGAGGTTATGTGACAACAACAGATACATCTACAGTGCTAATGCTCTCCTCTCTCTCAGAGCATCAGCACCTAGTTAGGAAAAATGAATTATCAGTATATGAGAGGAGGCCAGATATTTTAAAATAGTCACAGAAAACACAAGGGCTCAAAAACCTACAGCTGATTTATTAGAGTTTGGGGCAGACAAGTGAAAAATATCATTCTGCATAAGAAGTTCTCTTTATTGAAAAGAAGAAATTTTTTGGACAATCCTCATACGCTGAAAAAACATGTATGCTTGCTATGCTAACCATGTCATCATTGGAAGACAAAGACATTTCTCTAGAGAAGGGGAAAAAACAGAATAACAATTTGGTGGATTTTTTTTTTCTTCAAATAACTTTCTTTACATTTTGGGAAGTGAGGCTCTCCCTTTTTTTTATCTCAGACTTGAGAAATTCACATGTCAATGGCTAGCAGAAAAAAAGAAGGCAGCAAGAGACTATGTGCTAACTTGCCTCAGGCTTCTTCTGGGCACTGTCTACAAAATAATCCAGCCTGTTGAATTATTTTTCATGTTTGGTTCTCTCTAGCAAGAATAGCAATAGCACAACATACTAAATCAACTGATAATCATGCTCCCAGGAAACTCAAGGGATGCCACCAATAGATTATAATTTCCACCATGCAATAATGTTTATATAAAAATATTTAATCATGGAAAGAATACTTGGAATCTATGGAATTCTTCCAGTACACAGCTATACAGAAGCTTGATGACTTGGAAAAAAACCCCGTCAACATTAAATAAAAAGAATTACAATTGTGAACTTTGCCTTCTTTCCCTCACAGTTTTTACCACTATTTTCAAAATCAGCCAAACATACTGGAAAAAAAAAAAAAACAAAAAAACCTTGGTAAACAAAACTACAAACTGGAAGAAAAACACAGTATTTACAAAATATACCTGCAGTATTTTTTTTCAAGGCATGATTATTAAATGTCAGATAAATTCTTTATTCCAAACACAGCTCTCAATCCAGAATTACATTCTAAAATCTCAGAATTTAGTACTAGTTGTAGCAAAAGCCATTTAACCTTCCAGGCTTTAAGTAACTCTTGCTCTGAATCGTAAGCAAAAAAATTCCAGACATCAAAACATGGCTATGGTTATGCTGCTTAGATGAGACATATGCATCAGTAGTTTTCCTACTGAAGCATTTTTAATTAGCTGCTCTTTGCAACTGTAAAATAAGTACAGTGGAGAAGCTTCTTAACTACTTCAGAGAATTGCAAACCCAGGCACAGAGTAGCTAAACATCTTGCCGAGGCCCATACAAAGCACAAATGAAGAAGTTGTGCTCTCCTGAACAGTAAACCTCTGCCCAGTGCTTCTGCACCACAAGTTAAAATGCCTCTACAAGATGCATTTTGAATGATTCACCAGATGCAGACAGCCTGTACAGAAGCAGCATATTCAAGAGTACATTCTTGTTTTTTGGTATTACAGTATCTTTAATCCAAGACATTTTCCATTTACCATTTCATAAATATTACCAAATGCTTACAAGCATATATCCTCAACAGCTTACTAGCATTTTTGAACACAGCAAATGTATCTATGGCTCTCCAGATCTTTTAGTCTACTCATGAAGAATGTTCTCACATTATCTTTAAATCTTTTTTTTAATTATTTCTCAAGCAAGGGCAGTATAGAAGCAGAAGCCAGAACTGTGTCCAGAAAGGATCTGAAACCCCCTGGAAAGCAGGCTAACATTGTCCTTTCAGTTTAAATATAACCTCTTCCTGAAGCAGACGCATCATTGTCACTGGACTGTACAACTTATATCAGGCCACACACTGAGAGCCTGTCCCAGGTAGAAGATGACATGCAGTATGTGGGAAACCTGCTCTTTAAGAAAGAATTCTCTGTGGAGACCTCCATGAGGTTATCTCTGTGGAGACTGGACAATGAACTAGTTGAATGATGTCAACAGAGTTCTTCTGAGTTAGCTATAACTGGCTTGAAAGCCACAAGGTGAAGTAAGTCTGCTCTGGCAATGACACATCATGCTTTTTTCTCCATAGCTACTAAATAAGCCCTAAACTCCTTTGACTATGAAGATAGAGATGGTTATTTTGTAAGAAAAATCACAAACAAGCTTATTCTGATACCATCAGCAAAGTGAGACAAGCCAATAGTTTGTTGTGTAGTACAAGTAATTTTTATTATTTACAAAAAGTCAGGAATTAACCCCACAAAATGCATCTCACATGAATGAGAATAATTATCAAGGAGAACTCAATTCTCCATATGTTTAAGAATAAAGAAACAGTTCTAAGATTAGACCCTAATATCACCTTTTACTTTTGCTTAGCATGTCAGGATTAGTCAATATCCCCATCCAGAAGGTACTGGGGATTGTTTAAGTGCCCTTTTACAGACATGCACTCGTCTGACCGATGATTTATTAATGACTGGTTACCTGGGAAGCAGGTGGTTAGGTGCTCCATTAGTGCTTCTTGTGTGACTTGTTTTCGGGCAGAGTTCATTGCTGAGATGGCCAGGCAAAGGATTTCCCCAAGTGGAATAAACTGTGACTGAGTGATGGGAGACATGCTGATGGGTGATACATCACCTGTAAAAAGACAACAGATGTGCAATGAAGCATTTTGTTTAAAAATCTGCTTATAGAACAAGGATGTAGAGATACAACTAGCAAAAATTAACAGAGCTCTCTAGTCCTTGTACTGAGCTGGGGATAAAACTCTTACAATGGAGAACCATCCACCAGATTTTCAAAATTTAGACATGGTGAACTTTGGAAAATGGGAGATACATGCTATGTAGACATAATTTCTCAAAGGGTACAATAGATTCAGAAAAATGCCAACAAACTAGCACTCATGGCTGCAAAATCATGCTTAAGATTCTACTAGTTAACTGCACAAACAAAATAGTCACATGTATTACTCTGGACACAAAAGGGGAGATCTCACTTTCCCTTCAAAGGATAGTGGAATGAATCATTTCCATTTTATACAGTTTTTTTTAATTAATAGTAACAAAGACCAGAAAAAAATGTTGCTAGGTTAATGAATAAGATTTTCACTCAGCTGATAAAGCACAGAACAGTCTTTAGAGTCCCAAAAGTATCAAAACACCTTAAGACTGATACCCTGAATAAACCTCTCCTGAATCTATATGTCAAATGTTTTTGTATGAACTATGTATTTTTTAGAAGTTTCAATGGTTGCAGATTGGCCTGAAAATTACTTTTCTCAGGTTGTCTTTACAAAGAATTCATTAACCTATACTTAAAAAAAAAAAAAAATAAAAATTGAAAGATCTTAAAAAAAGTTATAGAAGTTAAAATTTGATAATACTAGGATGACTACACAAATACTCATATATAAGCGCATTTTAACATATGTTATCCCAGTACAAAAATACTTTATGATTATGCTCTGTACCCCCTCTCAAAGTGCTAACAGTTCCCCAATGATGTCCAAGAAAGGAAAGCAGCAGGCTAAAATGTTTTCCTTGCCAATGAAAAAGGAATAATAAGTAACAGACAGAACAAGGGATGCTTGACTATGAATCCTATTCTGGCCACTGGTCACTCAATAGCCAGGGATTAAGTTTTAGCTAAATAGCTTTGAAATTTCAGGAAAATTATCCTATTTCTGCTGTCAGAGAGCAATACCTTGTGATCAAATCATTAATCAAATTACTAGAAATTAATTCAAATTCAAACTTTCACACACAATGCAGAGGATCTAATATATGCCCTATTAATTCTATACTCCTATTACATCTACTAAGCAAGAGGAGCAGCTTCTAAAACTGATTATCAAAGGGCATTTAATCTTGCATTATATTCAGCACTTTGAAGGGAAAAAAAAGAATTGGTGGGAGTAGCAAATTGCATAACTGTCTCAGTGATACTTATGAGCAATATTTTTCAATCACCAGCTGTACAATCTGTTGTACAACAGTGATACACATCACCCGAGACACAACAATGATTTAAAAATACGCATTTGTGCTATGCTGTCTCCTGATTGCTTCTGCTTAACCAGGCCTGACCAGATCAATGCTGCATTCCCACCACAGCAGCATTCCTCCAGTTTCAACACAGTGCAGTCCAAAACCCTCAGCCTTATCTGACCATAGAACTATGACCTTAAGATATAACCTTCTCTGGACATTTTTTATTCATACACACTTTGAAGTTCCTGTAAAGAAGATCACACACAGCTTACAGGGAAACACGAGAGACATGCTTCCACATGGCTTGGGAATAAACACCATTTGTTCCCTCATCATTTGAGAATGGATAAAGAACATCATAGTTATTATATTACTATTTACTAATAATTGTATCTGCTGTCAGTTTAAACTTGTTCATAGCCAAATATTTGCAATCAGCCAGACACATAAGTTTACCAACTTTGATCACCAGTCATCATGCACTTTGTGTAGGGGATCAGTTTCTTTAAGGATTAGTTTCATGTCCAAGAAGCATCAGAATTATTGTAAGAATTATGCAGATTTAGCTAAGCAATTTAAGCAATTATGTGTCATGGGTATTCTTGTGAGCACTACTAAATTGAGTTCAGTGCAATGTCAAACAGATTGGCATATGCTGGCCCCAGCTGAGGTTTAATCTTATCAGGTTCACTGGGCACTGAAATGGGCTCTCTGGTGTCCTGGTTTTGCCCGGAACAGAGTAGCTTTAAGGGCATCCAGGGAAAGGGCAGCAACTTCCTCAATTGTTTTAACTGGATCATCAAAGACCTGTCCGTTTCTTAAACCCAAGCACCGTGGCAGGAGTATCCCTGTGCCTGCTCCCAGCCACGCACTCACACTGCCACCTACACACGTGCCAGGATGGGAGAGTGGAAGACCTCTTTTTTACCCTTGCACAGGAACAATCCACTCACAGCTAACCAGACTAATACTTAGGATACAAGGAATAGGCCTTAACACCATTATCAGCCTCCTGAAGTGGGAAAAGGACTCAAGGAGTTTTATACATGCAGCTTTGCTCTGCAGCCTTGCAGCTGCCCCCACAGTGATGCCTGGACAAGAACTCAGCAGCCAGTTTCTCTGCTCACATCCAAGAGCAGCATATCCTTTTCCCCTGACTGCCAAGAACCTGCAGAGGTCTGCCTCTGGGATCACTTCCATTTGGGGCTTGCTAACTTAAAACAGGCTAACTACAAGATAAGAAAAAATAAAGTTTGCCCGGATTTTAGTAACTTTCCACAATCCTTCCTTTCAAAGCAGGCCTTCAGCATGGAATTGCTTTCTAGGTTAGTGTGCAGAAAACATTCAGTCTGCACATTTGACCCCATCAGTTGGACTCCTGTTACCAGGAATAAGCCAGGAGTTTCCACGAAAATACTAACTCTACTTCACATAACTCATCAATACAAAACATTCAGTATTGGTTCCTTAATATTCACACAATCTCTAGTAAAGCACAGTATAGTTCATATGTTAGGGTACCACACATCCTGCTTGCAAATATTTGGGAGCTTAACAGCCATTTAATTAACTATAAAGATTACTATAATTGTCCATATAATTTAAATTGCTTTAAATGCAATACAAATGTTCAACAAATACTGGTTTTTGTAAGGACCTTTCTTTCTGTTTTGGAAGGGACTATTAACAGTTAAGCCCTATTCTCTTCCAGTGAGTGCTTTTCAACCTTCTTCATTATGTTAAGAAAACTCTCTTCACCTCCAGTGTGAAAGAATGATGCCCATAGCTTGTTGTTCTTAACTGTCTGCTAGAGATAGTTACTAGCTCTTGTTTAAAAGGCCACCACACATTTTGAGCAGACCCAATCATAGAAAGCCAGAGTCCCCTCACTCAGGGAGGCTCTAATTTGCCAGATTTTATCTTGACTATCCTGTGGCTCTGGGAAATTACATGCACTCTGGTTAGAGTTAAGTGAAGAAACTTCTTTGATGCACAATAATAGCAAATATCTTGCATCTATGAGATAATATATTAACATCAATTACACACATAAATACTGTTTAGCCTGTTGAACAGAAGGCTTACTACAACTCCTTTAGGAAAGATCTGCTTAAAAAAAGCGCGAATAGGCTTTTCCTATTTTTTTGAAGACCACATCACTTAGATGAAACATCTAGCATATGGCTCCTGTTAGCTCTGACTGATGCTTGTCTCAAGAAGCTTTCTTTTGAAATCAAATTACTAGCCTCGACTTTCATATGTTTATGTTCCCAATTAAATGAAAACTGGAGCTTAGAGAGCAGTTTTCACCAGCTGACTGCATGCTCTATTTAAATATAAGCCATATACATATATATATATACACAGTTTTAGCTCTGTTTCAGCAGTCTTTCCAAACTTTTCCCTAAATAATTTAAAAAATAAAAAAAAAGTTTTCTAGACTTCTTGTTTTAAGTGGCACTTAATTTTCAAGAATGCCTTGAACAAACAGTGAATGAAAATTGTCCTCATTTATGCCCTGGGGATTTGTAGTACTACCCAGGGGGAAAATTATTTTTATTACTTATAACAAAAGATTATGTGGCACATAAAACAAACACTTAGCTCTTACTCTAGCACTTTTCTTCAGTGGCTTTCAAAACATTTTGAAAAACTGGGAACCATAACTATCCTTAACATATAGATGAGAAAGTGACAATCTAACATGGCTGGGAATGAGAGTTCAGAGATCCTGAACCCCTACCAGCCAGAACTCTTCCCATGCCAGGGTATCTAGTGTGTCTGTTCTCTGAAAGTCTGGGTAACATCATTTTGGGAGAAAGTGAGGCAGATTACATTCTGCACCATTATAGCAATTCAACTATCAACTACATACTGATGGCAGAATTTTTATTAGTGATTCTACTGCTGGAAAGAAGTGATCTGGAAGTCAAACTCTTTGCCTCATGAGCTTTGCATAAAGATTACTTGAAAAATCACCTCTTCTCTTACAAATCGAACCAATTCAGTAAAACCATTAAGAAGGGAAATTAAAGAAGTTACAGTGTAAATCCATGCTATATTACAATTTATACACCCTATTTCCTTGAAATAGGGAAGAGACCACACTCTGATTACACTTCGCATTCTGTAAAATACAGGAAGCCAAAGTTTCCCATTTCCATTCCGACTCTTAACACCTTTTTAACCTCCTATTTTTATGGATCAAGAGAGCCTCTAAACAATGAGAGTCTTTTCCACGGAAAATGAGGCTTGCACAACCACAATCTGTGTGTGCGCATGTGCCAG
The DNA here is from genome assembly GCA_035221455.1 of Xenops minutus. NCBI lineage: Eukaryota > Metazoa > Chordata > Aves > Passeriformes > Furnariidae > Xenops > Xenops minutus. The sequence continues at coordinate 41,181,543 of JAWWEE010000122.1, read as the reverse complement.
AAAGGTTGAGCCTCACTAGACAACAGCGATTCTAAAACAAGTGTTTGCTAGGCATGTTCCATCTATACAGATCTTTGGCATAGCCACCTCCCACTAGATAGGTGAGAATCCAGTAAAAAAAACACTTGACAAGGGAAATCTGACTTTGCTACTTTTGCTGCTTACAGAACATCATTATTAAATAGAAAACATCAAAACTAGAGTAACTTCATAACACCTCATGATTATAGTGGTGGTTGCAACAGGATTCCCCTACAAAAAATTACTTGCCAACAGCAAGAAATATGATCAACACTTGCTTATGCTTTCACTCTGGGAAGAACTACAGAAAGGTAATTTTCAAACAAAAGGTAGCTAACAAAAACAAAACTACTTGTAATGGTCAAAAAGAGCTCTTCAGCCTAGACTTATCACTTTTTTCCAAGAACACTGTAAGGGAAAAGTATCTCCTAGAAAAAGTACATTTTCAAATTCACTTTAAAAAGGCACAAATGATGAAGAAGTTACACATCTAGCCTGAGTTGCACAATTACCCCATTTTGCCCCAAACCCCTATGTGACTGAATTATGCTAATTAAAGAATACCTATATAGATGTAGTAAACAAAACTATTCGTATGTGAATTCACATCGAGGACATACAGTTGTCATTTTAAGCCAGACGTTCACATCTGATTGAACAACAGAAGGGAAAAGAAAGAATATGCAGATTCCTGTGGTATTACCCAGACTACTCCAAAATACCCTGAATCTGCACTAGCACGCTAACACAGAAAATACCACATTTCACTGGCAAAATCTGAAACAGAAAATTAGAAGTGTTGCTTGCACCCTTCTCAGACATAGCCTAGATCCTCCTTTAAGCTACATTTCCTGATGTATTTTACAAAAAATACTGCAGGTTATGTTTACTAGACAGCTACAACCATCAGAGGACTGATAACAATAATAAAAAAAAATGCATTAAAAATTCATCCCTTTATTCCTGTTTAAGAGCAACTTAAACAAAGACTCAACAAATGCAGCAACACACAATCATTCACTAACCAGCAAGCTCCTTCTGCACCTCTGAAATGCACACACACCAAAACAACGAACACTTCCAAAACTGTGACCACTCCAAATCTAAACACCCTGAAGAAAACATGGCCAATTATCATATAACAAACACTTGCCTCTAAACAAAATTCTAGTTCCTTACAGTTACTAACTTCAACTATGTAAATTGATCTTTTTAATCATTCAGACCCAGCTAAAATAACGACCTTCAAGGTTCATCAAGTAGGACTAACTCTCAGAAACAGGTGCTAAATTGCCCACAGTCAGACTTGTCTTACATGCATCCATTCTGTGTATTTCCTGTGACTTAATTTTCCTTTTCTTTGTTCATGTCCTGTGGTCAGCTGCCTCCTGGTCCAAAGTGATATCCCAGCACGTGTTACAACTATCATCATAAAAGTTTCTCTGGAGCACGGAACTTTCCCATAGGATTCAGTTAAGATTTCTGTAGTGTTGTTTATCCTTGTAAAAAGGGTGGGACTGTGGGTTTTTTAATATATTGTGTGCTTTAGAATGTGTTTTCCCAAAAAATATTTTTTGAATGTATCTTTTAATAAATGTCCATGTCTATATTCCTGGCACACAATATGTTAAAAAAGGGGGACTTACCTGAACCCCTATAGTCTGGTTCCATGCTCCAGTACAGTATCCAGAGTAGCTGTGATGTAACAACAACGTGCAAATTGGGGCTTTATATCACTGTGGAAGCTGGCTGAATGCAGCATAGCTCAGTGCCACAGGATCTGAAAAAAGAAAAACAAAGCATGCTTTCAGGCATTAATATGCTGAACATCCACCTCTTAAAGCATGAAATAGGGGCATACTGAAAAATAAATGCAGTTATCTATGCAGGTTCACTGAAAGGAACACTATTTCACACAATTCTCACATGAGCATGAGAAATAAATGGTTAAGAAATTACAGGAGAGGTGGAGGTAGAGGATCTAAAAGGGACTACAAATATAACTCCCACACAGTGTTTTGAAAACATCTCTCTCTTTTTGCCCTGTTTCCATGGAATGGCTGGAATCACATTCTGACACCACCCCCTATTCCGAAGGCACTCACAGTCTTTGCAAAGCACCTCTCCACTGCAGTGCCTCAGGATTCTGCAGTGTCACTCCTCTTCTCCCTGGCTCTCTGCAAAGTGAAGTCATAGGAATGGATCAGCCAACCTGACTTCTCACTACCCTGCCCAGAATCCTTTGTGAACTGAAATGAGTCATCGCTCTGAAAAAAATCCACAGTGCAATATTCCAGGTTTCTCCCTCTGTCTGCGCTGGCTTCTTTGTCTTTGAAACGAAGTGCCTATGCTTCTGGAACAGTGCCCAGCTGCACTGTACAGGATAACAAGCCAGCCTTCGCATTAAGTGGACAAGAAAGCTATTTACATGCATTAGCAAAGACAAGTAAGTTAAAGCTTTAACCCTCTAGTTAAGGCAAAAAAATTATCCCTGACATATCTTCCTGATGTAACACACAACTCCCCCAGTACACAGAAATACAAATGCAGAGACATATGTGGGCATACACACGCTTACACACAGCAGTATTTTCTAAAATTATTCACTATTTATCATGACACTTACCAGTTTTGACTCTACTGATTAAAAAGAAAGATTTACTCTCCTTTGTCAGTCCTGAAGAATGCTGCAGACCTGCATGTAACAAACAGCTCTGCTGTACACTGGATCAAAGTTGTGCTGCTGCAAACTGTTTATCAAAAAATTAGAAGCAGTGGACGAGTTCTTGCAAGCTCATTTTTCATCATCCCATTCACTATTTGGGCTCACAACAAAATGAGCCCTGAAACCATGCCAGACAGAAAATGTCAAACTGCTCCAAGTGCTGAGGGCCAGCAGAGCTGCTTCAGCTTCTGCTGCTACTGACAAAGAAGGTAATGCTCAGAACCAGGTCACTGTGTCAGGATCTCACTCTCAGTGCTAGGTTTTCCTTTGCTTGGTGAGGAGATGCTAAAGTAAAGCATCAGAAAAACACAGAAGAGGAGGGAATAGTGCGTGATGAGAGACCAATGATGCTGTTTTAAAGAAACATTTTTAGTTGTTCGCAGATTTTCTTTTAAAATAAGGGAACATTCAAAATTGTCTTTACTGCACAAGTACTATTTCTGGTCACAATCTAGCCACCAAAATGAGTGAAACACAGCACTTCAGAACTTATCTGTACTGTGCTGGAACAGGCAGTCCTTCTAAGTGCTCCATAAATGAACACACTAGATGTTTATGACTGAATAAAATACACAAATCACCACCTCTCTATGCTGCAAGCCCTGGCCCTACAACAAGCCTGGCAGTGAAAGTCCAACTAAGCCTAAAATAAGTCTATGTGTTTCAAGATGACAAGTACATAGTTGGGTTATACACTAACAAACATCACTTTTGGTTGCAGATTTATGGCAACTGTTATGCAGTAAAATCATAAGATAAGCAGGGTAATTTACCTGTGTAAGGTAAACCTAGTGTTTTGCTACACCTGTAGTTACACAGGTGCCATGATCACAACATGAAAAGCTGAGGCTTTGCTATACACACATCAATTTCTGTGTTCCCTGAAAGGCCTCATTCCAGGAAATTTGCCTTCAACTTTACAGGAGTTTTGCCTTCCCTGGGGCTGCAGGATCAGCCTCAGTACCTCTAATGAATCCAAATTGGCATTTCCAATGTTTGGGTCCCCCAGGATTATCCTGCAGAAACTCTGGTTAGTTGTCTGCTAAGTACACACCCACTTTACAGCAACAAAACTCATTTTGTGAAGAAAAATTTCTGTGGGTTTAAAAGTAAATTACAACAAGCACCTACCAAAAGAAAAAAAAACAAGAGCTCCAATCTGCTTTTCCTTGGCACCAGACAACACTCACGCAGAGCTAAACAGCTGGGTTTGTGCACGCTGCACTGTTTTCACATGCATGCACAAGTTCTTGCAACAGCAGTCATGCTACTATCACCAAAGTTAAAATATTGAAGAAAGATAAAGGTAATACTGCAGCCCAAACACTTTTCTCTCTAACAAATTTCTCTAGCACTTGAACCAAAATTATACACTCCGGACCAGTCCAACTATTCTGAACAGACTGATACTACTGCAAACTTTGAGTGAGACAATTCCTCTTGCATGCGTGACTCAGTGTGTGAATGCACTGAATGTGCATATATACCTAGGGTGCACAGACATCTCATATGCATATGCACCCAGGCATGCCTTTACTCAAATTCATCAGCTTACAGCCCCTTTATCAGCATTTAATCAGCGCCTTGAGTTGAAGGACCATGACTGTGAGAATGACCAACTCCCAGTCAACCCTGAAATTGTGTGGGATATGCTGTTCCAGCTGGATTTCTACAAATACATGGGGCCTGATGGGATTCCAGAATCCTCACAGAGCTGGCTGCTGTCATGGCAGAAAACTCTCTTGATTTTTGAGTGTTCTTGGGAACCTGGAGCAGTCCCAGCTGACTGGAAGCTGTAGAACATTGTCCCGTTTTTCAAGAATGGCAAGAAGGATCCCAGAAACTAGAGGCCTGTCAGTCTCACTTCAGTGCCTGGCACAGTTATGGAGATTATTCTGGGAGGTATTGAGAAACACCTGAAAGACAACACAGTCATTGGTCACAGCCAGCATGGCTTCATGAGGGGAAAGTCCTGCTTATCCAACCTGATTTCCTTTTATGACAAGGTAACCCAGCTAGCCAATCAAGGGAAGCCAGTCAAAGTAATCTTTTTGGATTTCAGTAAAGTTTTTGATAGTCTCTCACAGGATCCTTCTGGACAAAATGTCTAGCACACAGCTGAATAAACACTTCATGTGGTGAGTGAGCAATTGGCTCACAGGTTGAGCACAGAGGGTAATACTGAGAGATCTCAACAAATCAGAGGACCGGGCAATCACCAACTATTTGAAGTTCAACAAGGGGAAGTAATGGATTCTGCATCTGGGATGGGGCAACCCTGGATGTATGTACAGACTGGGGAATGAGATGCTGGAAAGCAGTGCCATGGAAAGGGATATGGGGGTCCTGGTCGATGGCAAGTTGAATGTGAATCAGCAGTGCCCTGGCAGCCAGGAGGGCCAACTCTGTCCTGGGGGGCATCAGGCACAGCATCACCAGCCGATTGAGGGAGGGGATTCGGCTCTCCTCTGCACTGGGGTGGCCTCACCTCAAGTTCTGGATGCAGTTTTGGGTGCCACAGTGTAAGAAGGATATAAAAGTATTAGTGAGTGTCCAAACAAGGGCTATGAAGATGGGGAAGTGCCTTGAGCATGAGCTGTGTGAGGGGTGACTGAGGGCACTTGGTCTGTTCAGACTGAGGAGACTGAGGGGAGACCTCACTGCAGTTACAACTTCCTCATGAGGGGAAGAGGAGGGGCAGGCACTGATCTCTTCTCTGTGGTGACCAGTGACAGGACCTAAAGGAATGGCCTGAAGTTGTGTCAGGGGAGGTTTAGCTTGGATATTAGAAAGCGCTTCTTCACCCAGTGGGTGGTTAGGCCCTGGAACAGGCTCCCCAGGGAAGTGGTCACAGCACCAAGACTGACAGAGCTCAAGAAGCATTTGGACAATGCTCTTGGGCACAGTGTGACTCTTGGGGATGGTCCTATGTGGGGCTAAGGGTTGGACTTGATGATTTTTGTGGGTTGGTTCCTTCCAGCTCAGCAGATTATGTGATTCTGTGATTAAGAACAGCATGAAGTGCCTGATACCTCAAGCATGGCAGAGAGCAAAAGTGAAAGGAGAGACCGGCAGAGGGAAAATGTAATGAGAATGTTTAGAAGATCTGAAGCTGATGCATAAATCAGTGCTGCCACCATCAGCAATGTTACTGCAGCATGGTCTTACAGAAGGAAGGCGTAGCCAAAATATAACACGCACGAACCAATCAAGGCAGCTACTCTGTTTCTCCATCCTACGCATCCCCGCCCAGCACATGACAGAGGTTAGTACTGAAACAAAAGCTCTCTTATTGACAGTGTACAGTACAAATACACCATATCCTTATCTCTGTATAACTCCATGCAAGCACATACATCCAAATAGACCAGTACAAAATGCAATAGAGCCTGAGATCAATCTCTATCATATACTGAGGAAGCAGATGATCTAAAGATTCCATTTTGTTCCTTTGCACGCACATAGTGTTGAACACAAGACTCCTTCATCAAATTCAACATTAGCTTGCATACATCCCTTGAGTCCTCCTGAGTCAAGGCCTGGGATTCCCTTCCTTTGTCACAACCCTTTCACCATTAGTAGAAGGACATTCAAGAGGAGGAAAGGTGTATGTTCAAATGGGGGCACAGACACTCCCCTCATACCACACATAACACATGACAGAGAACGAAAAGGATTAAAAAAGAACATGGTCAAAAGAGGCCAAGAAGGTTATCAAGACTGTAATTCAGACTAGCCTGTATCAGTTACCCTGGATTCCAAATTCTGGAGGCTCAAATCAGGTGTCGGCACTTAGCAATCAGAGTGTGTAGCTGCAGAAACCAGTCATCTAGGATTATGATTACTTCTACAAGAACCCATTTCACAAAGCAGGGAGCACCCAGACACTAGAGTAGGAATACAACGCACACACCCTGTGGCTCCAGAAGAAAACAGACTAAGGAACATCAGACTTACATTTCTTTAGGAAGTCTCTTAATACTAGAAATTCGGATGTATTAGTGCTCCACTGACAATAACTTACTTGTAGTATGCTAATACGTTCCACTTGACTTACCTGAACAAATCTCCTGGTTCTTTAAGAAATCACTTAAGAAAACACAAGAGGAAACATGATCAGGGTATTAAGCTCAGTAATATCCCAATAAGTAATGCCCATCTGTTTTTGTGCTAATGTTGTCTAGAAGCTTAAATACCCTTTCTTTTTATTTTCTTTTTTTTATTCCTGCTGCTTACACCCCAATGTATTAGCAGAGAATACACCTCCCCTCCTTCAGGTCTCACTCCACTGGCTTTTAAAAAAGCACACTCTTCTAGTGCTCTTTCATACATCTCTTCCTCCTGTCCCTTTAATCCTTCTAGAGGACTCCTCTATGTTTTCTGTAACTTACATAACTTTCCTTTAAAAGCAACAACCAGAATTCTGCAGCATATTCTAGTGCCCTAGCTAACCTCTCATCTACATCAGGTACAAGGATATTGGAATTTCCTTACTTTTAGTGGAAATACCCCATCCTTTAATCCACTTTTTATTCCCCACAGCTGTACTATATTGCTGGCTCCCTGTCACCCTGCAACTGAACAAGCAGTTCCAGTTCTGTTTTTTGTGCTGTCTTCAACTGAGTCTGAAGCAAATATTCCTGGGTTTTACTCCCAAGACCATGATCATTAACAGCACACTCTGTGGATATGATTAAGGGTATTTGATCATCCAATTCTTTTGACTTGTAATCCATTTTTAAGCATCTTCACTTATCACATTCTAAGAAAGAATCTCAAAACCTAAAATGAAGAACAAGCTATACTTTAAATGTTACTTAATGCAGGACTTGCTAATACAACAACCCAAGAAACAGCATTTGAATGAATTAATTAAGTCTTAACAGGAAAAACAAAGCAACCAACCCAAGTCCTTCCCTCAAAAGCCCAGTAGGTAAATCAACTGTCTTTTTAGAATTCAACTACTAAAAGAAGCTTCTTTAAATTATAGTTCACTGAAAAGTATGTGATATTTTAAAGCACACAAAAGAATTTTCTAACGGATTTTGTCACTAGGACCACAAGAGAAGGCAGGCAGGGAGGCAGGAAGGTAGGTTTGGGTTTGTTTTTTTCACACAAACCTGCTACTATCAAATCAAGTTGATTAATGTTAATGCTATATTGTAATCGACCACACCAACACCCCACCCCCTCAAAAAAAAGCCTGCCTGTTCTCTGGCAGCAAACAGCAAACGCAAGGTAAGACAGAAGCATTAAAAAAAATCTGACATCAGAGGAGATTTGGCAAGGGAGAGTGAGCACATGAGAAACAAAACTCAACGAGCAATGATAAACCTAGATGTTTTCTTTTAGGGTGGAAATTTTAAAAATGCACAGAAAAATACTCCTTTTCAAACTCTCCTGAAAGCACAAAACATGGCTGTTGAAAGTCTTAGCCACACATTCTTCACTATCCTCTTCAGCTTAGCCAGAACACATTTGCAATGTGGCTGGAGATGCTGCAGCAAATATTCAGCAAGAATCTAATCAGCAGCTAAAATTCTTGAAAGGTGAAGTGATAATTAGCAACACAACCCAGTGGCATAGTATCTCATTTATACTGACTGCTGTAACCATTAAAAGATTTTCATCCCAAAGACAGTGCTGCAGTAGTTACAGCTTTTCAAACCAATAGTGATGACTGGCAGATAACTTCAGGTTAAAATAAGAACCTGCAAGACTGAACACAAGTCCCATGGTACTGCAGCAGCCTTTAACAGCCCAGTTTTTCCTGGCTAGAAGAGAGAGACGATGAAAAGGCCAAGCATGGAATCAATTAAATTTGTGCCAGAGTGGTTTTTAAAGAAAAGGTTAGATGCTCTAAAGACTTAGCAGTTGAGAGTTTACTGGGTCATTTTTTACCCTGTGGTGGAAAGCAGAGTTTTCACTGTGGTTGGAGTACCTATAAGATGTCCTTTAATGCTCGTGAAATTGAAGTATTTTACACCCCAATACATGAAGAAGCCATACTAGTATATTCTGCCCCTATGCTCTACCTGCATGGGGTAGATGCAGTGACCTCTGTTTCCCAGAGGTCCCAGTGGCTCAAAATACTCTAAATTCTGCCCTTTGGTCTCACTTGTGTGGAGATCAGCTGTGAGGATGGGAACACAGGAAATGCCATGGCACAACAGTTCAGCAGCTAACCAAATCTGCTGCCTCTCATGCTGGTCAAACATCTTAGAGAAAGCATTAGAAAACCAGTGCACACATTGCTGCTAATGTATACTGCACCCTAAAGGGAAATGCCCTTGTTCCAAATGGAAACAGTTCTTTTGAGATCTTCGAGGGCCTGGCAGATTTTCATCTTTACTCTAAATGACTATCGGCAAATGCATCAAACAAAACCTACCTCCCCAAATAAATTACAGTACCTGAAACCAGGGGTTCCCACAATTAAACAGTTCCTTAGATGAAAGTTTCCTCCTGTCCATTTCACATGTTTTTTTGCTTTTGAATTCTACTGAGCACTCATTTTACTACAGGAAGCAGTAAACCAAAAACTACAACAGACATTTTCCTACTTTACAACAGTAACACCTCCCTACCTACTGCTCTTTTAAGTGAAATATCAGAAATCTGAAAATCTTCCTGTACCTCAGCCAAAAAAACAAACACAATATCCAAAAGGATGAAATTACCAATTTCAGAGAGACCTCTCTTGCATGACTTCTTACATATCTCCTCATTTACAGAGTCTTAAGTTTAGACTTTTAATTACCACTCCTGACTCAGCTAGCATATTCACCACTAACTCCAGCAACATGCACACTATGCTCCTAAAAAAATATGAAATGTAACATATTTAAGCACTATTTTGTCCGTGTTCACTGCACTGCCTTATACTATGTTGCTGATGTCACTATTTTGCAGAATTGCTCAGCTGTTTCGCTCAGCTGTCGCTAGTGCCTTCTGAAATCCTCCTCAGCAGTCTTAATGAATCTGAACAACTGTGATCTGACAGACAGGGTTACCACTTCATTATCCATTTCATCCTTCGGATTTTTAATACAGCTATTAAACTCCAAATATTTGGTATCGATCCTTGCTGTACGAAACACTGTTAACCATTTCCAGAGACCAGAAGTGACCGTTCTTTTTTCTTGTCTGCATTCTAAACTGAGCTTGACAAGACTTTTCCTTTGGACTTCCACCAAGCATTTATAAAGCACTAGAGCGTGGAAGAGTTCTTGTGCTCCCCGAGTGTTGCTGTGACCCAGTTTTCTGAAAGATGAGAGCACATAAAAATAGTTGTGCCTTTGCCTTCTTATTCAGTATAGAGGTATAAACCAGAACGTCAAGGCTAGATTCCTGAGACAATCCCAGAAGCTGCTGATGATCTCAACTTAAACTGAACTAAACCAAAAGGTTAGCAAAAGGAGAGTTAAGATAATTTCTTTAACAGATTTCACAAGTAACCATTGAACACAGAGAGAAAAACCCTATGTAAAAAAATTTTGAGATCAAAGCATAGGGGATATATAAACTCAAGCTTCAAATTAACTACATTTTATGCCATAGCAAGATAGCATTTTCTTAACACACATTAGAACAACAACAAAAGTAATTCCATATCTTGTGACCATATTGTAATTCCTTATCCTCAACCATAAGGAAAAAGGCTTTAAAGATTCCATCATATTCTTTCAATGAGCTACCCCCACAGGCAGTACTTTAACTCACCCAGACCTTATTGGGCCTGAGGGCACCTCCTACTTAGAAGGGTAAAAAGTGCCTTGGTCAGAGCCAGAGCTTGACATGACTCTCTGCTTCAAAAGCATTTCTGATCACCAGTAAACACTGCAATGCACATGGTGAAGTGGGTGGTACATGCCATTCTCCTCACCTAGCCACCTTCTTTGAGAGGCTGAAACTGCTGCACAGACCAGACCTGGGAAAGACCCACAGGGAATGCAGGTAACTCTGAAAGCATCTTTTGAAACCTCTGATGTTTCTCCTATCTGTTTGCTAGCTACAAGTTTAGGTCTTAAAGAGCAGATATAGAGGGTACATAAAGAAAAACCTAGGCTATAAAGATTGAATTAGTGGAAGAAGAAGACTGGAGAGAAAAACAATAAACAAGATAAGTAAGAACACAGGAAAGACTAAAAGGAAATTTGAGGGAATAGCTGATTTTCATTTGATGCCTGAAGCAGGCAATGCAGCATCTGAGATGTTATTGATGAAAGAAAACTTGTTAAAACTATCCAAATGCTTAGCGGGGCTAAGTGAAAGCAGAAATAATAACCAAATGGTAAGAAATAAAATTAGTACCTCCAGATGCAGGAAGGCTGGGGAAAAAATAAGAGTCTACAGAATTGCTGGAATAACCAAAGTGGGAATGGCTGCATGTATCAGTGAAGAAAGAAGCGAACAAAGGAGAGTTGTTTTGTGACAGCTGATTTGCATGTGCTCTGCATCCACTTGGTGCTTGCCTTTGTTTTGTTTTCTAGGCTGACCTTCACCCTGTGCCACACAAAGGATTCAGTGAAAGCCTCCGTTCAAAGTCTCAATTAAAAGCCTGAAAGAAAAAACGTATCTTGCGCTGGCAGCCTCAAGCCTGAGCCCCAGTGCCAATGGCCCAGCAGAGGGAGCATCCCCAGCAGAGCGTCTGGGCTCTGGAACCAGTATCCTACCCTGCCTTGGAACAAGCCCTCTTCCCCTTCCAGAATCTGAAAGAGGCAGGACAGTTTAAAAGAAACATTTAGCTTGATCTCCAAAGGGTTGTTTCTAAGCTTTTATGATGAAAGAACAAAGCTAGGGAAAGAGTGGGAGCTTGCAGGACAGCAAAGAAAGTTGAGAGTAAATTAGCAGTATGCATACTAGTAAGACACACACTCAACGTCACTAAGAGAGCATGTTAATGGTTTGGGCAGTTTGAATAAAAACATTTGAAAGCAGTTAAGTATGTCATCACCAATACTGTCCTTAGAAGTGTTCTGCTGCTTTATGAGAAGCTCTTCAGAACACACACGCACATGTAGTTTCATAGAAAGAAGGTGTAATCCACAAGAACTTGAAAAAGTGAGGCTGTCCAAAGGGCATCCTGCATGTCCTGCATGGTCTGCAAAACCTGTGCAGAAGTTTTGTGCATTTTTTCTTTAAATTGTGGTATTTAATTAAATGTAGTACCAGAAATGGAGTTATTCCAACACAGATGGGTTATGGAGTATCCAGTTGGGTACACTCCCTGAACACAGTTTAGGGAACATCTGCATGACTGGGATAACATGGAAACTGACCTCAGCACTTTAGCCTAAAAGACTAATTTACTGCCAGAATTATCTAGGTGTAATTATATCTCTGTAAATACCCATTTATTCTGGAGTAAGAGTGTTTTGTTTAACCTGATTTAGCTTACACAACTTCCAAAAGTTTTATCAATTGAGTCAGTTATATATGCATAAACCTGCTAAATCCCTCTGCATGACCTCTCATATCATGCATAAAAAAGGTGAAAGTTAGAAATGGAATAATCAATAGTAAAAATAAAATACTAATTTTGTTAGAGACAAGCACGTCCCATTGTTCAATCACATGCTCCCTAAAGCATTCAAAAAGTAAATGTTTAAACAAAGGAATTAATTTTCTACTAATTTTTTTTATGGGTTCCAATACCTTCACTCTTCATGAGTATACAACCACTGATATTTAGGGTTGCAAGTATTATTTCTCTGAAAACTTCCTGCTATGGTAAAAGGCAGAGATATTAGAGGAGCCAAACATGGTTTCTATTGCCATATGTTGTTTCTAATAGTCACAGCTTGAGTTTCAAAACTGATGTAGATTTTCACTTCCTTTTATCTTCATTGAGTGCTGCTGTACTCTCGGTACTTTTTTGAATCAGGACTTACGGAAAAGCCTAATTTTAGACAATTATTTCTGGAACCTGGCATAAAAGCTCAGACTCAAGTGTAAAAAGAATCCATGCATGTAAGCTATCTGAAAACAACTGAAAGTCTTGGATGCATCTCCACACTTCCATTTACAAACAAGAGCCTGGAAGTCCACTTCAGAACACAGAGGTTTGAAAATGATTTACATGTCTTTTGCCTTGCTCCTGACAAACATTTTTCAATGGAAGTTTTGATGTAATTAGTGTTTCCAAGAAAAGTTTGGGGGTTGCAACACTGTATTCTTACAGGGTATACAGAGTAAGAAGCTCTTGGATTTAGAGGATATAATTCTGGTATTCCTCATAATATCTTTAGAGACGAAGGATGCAAAAGTAGTAACTTCCCCAGTGTAACTTCCTAGTGACATATTCCTCCTGTTAAGATAAATTCTTTCAGGGGCAGAAATTACCTTGTAGAACATAGTCACCACATATGTTCCCCTCCAATGAATGTTTCCTTGCGCCTCAAGGAACAACTGAAGTTTCCACACAACTATTCAAATCAGAAATTTCAGCTTTTATAGGGAGTTATAGTCTGTTGGAAGAAGGGGGAACAAAAGGAAGTATGCTACCATGTGAGAACAGACTTACTGTGTTATTCACAAAAATCCTATGCCCCATTCATGCTTGCACATGCAACGACTTTTCCCATATTTTTAAGTAATTGCCCACTTTTCCAGATGCCTGGCAACTCAGGTAGCCTGATATCTGGAAACTAGCTACTACATGCATATAGTCTCATCTCACATGTGCAACAGGTCCAACACATCAGGTGCACTATGCATACATAATTTACCTGTCAGGGACTGCCCCAGATTTTAAGATTAAAATCTGAAATTCCTAAAACAGCCTGGTTTGTGATTTTCAATCTGAGCTGTGATGCGAACAGTACAAGCAGTTGTACAGTGTGATAGTACCTTCACAGAAGCAGCCACTTGAAATAGCACATCACAGAATATTCTGAGTTGGAAGGGACCCACAAAGTCCCATGCAGGGACTGAACCCATGCCCCTGGCATTCTGGGCACCGTTCTTTAATCTACTGAGCTAACAGTGTATCTGACAATACTCCCACATGTATCTACTTGTAACTTTGGGAAGAGTTTTTGAGTAAGGGCCTACTTGAAGCTTACTGGAGCTGGAAGGAGATTCTTGCAGCACTATGAGCATAGGCACTAATACCAATTTCAATTCTAGAACTAGAAGAAAAGATTGGACAGCTTTGCAGTAGCTAATCAAGACTTCACCTGGAGTCTCACCCACCAGTCTGGAAGATTTAGATTTCTATTTTGCAGCACGACAACTACTAAAAAAAAAGTTGAGAAGAAATAACACAGACGGACTGCCGAGATGTTTCACAGTGTTTTAAATACTCTTTGAAATTTTGTAACCTATTTAAAAAAAGTCGTTTCGTTTGCCCTCCAGCACTAGCAGTAAGAACCTCAAAGAAAGTGCTTAGATAGACCGGATTTACTTGCTTTGCCACCAAGCTCTGCAGCTTTCTAGGGCTGTCTGTGCTGCCAGGGCTGTCTCTGCACCTCTGAACCAGCGCTGTCCTTCCCTGCCAGCCCTTTTTTTTGCAGGAACGGCCAAAATCACAGCCAGAGGGAGCTCAGAAAAAAAAATTAAACAAGTTATTTTTTGTTGTTATTGATTGGTTTCTTTGGCCTTGAGGTTGTAGGGCTTTGTGTTTTTGTTGAGGTTCGTGATCTTACATGATGGTAAAGCAGATTTCCATCCCATTCCTCTATGAGCATTCATGAGAAACCCTCCCACCTGAGGGCACAATGAGGGCTTGGTCCTCCAAAAAAGCAGTAAAGGCACAAAACCCCCTTTGCCTCCCTAAGGGCAGCTGTGCAACAGGATGTGCTGCTTATACTGGAAGTAAATTTGAACAACGAAATCCATCCCCTTCTTCAAAAGTACTTCAAAATACTCTTCAAGTATTTTATACAACTTTTAAGTTCAACATGGCTTCATGATTGAGCCAAGCCTTTTGTTGTTTCATTTTTAGAGTTTAAGAGGGTAAAACAAAGGGCCAACAACAAAATATTCCCCCCCTCTGGCTGCTATTGAGGCAGCATCTGAACTTGTGCAAAATCTTTGGCCAATTTACCACTTATATTTAAGAGAAAGTTATTGTCTAAAAAGACAATCATAAAGGAAATATTTTTGCACAAGAAGGGTACAAAGACCTGCTTCCTCTATCTTGAAGAGATGCAGAAGATTCTATGACCTAAACATGGTTTGTAGAAACAGTGATCAGCACCCATGCTGAAAACCAAACCTAGAGAGCAAATCAGAAAGCTAAGCCAAACCACATTTGCCATCTCCCTTGGTCTCATCAAAAGCAAGCAAGAGAATTAGTTTATAAAGGCAAATCACAAATAATAGATGGATCCTGAGGATGTTTGAACTCTGCTCTGAACCTAGGCTGAAGGCTTTCTTCATGAGTGTTAATGAGCATCTTGGTTTTTAGGGCTACTGTCTCTCATGGTCCACAGGCATCAGCAACATGTCCAACCTAACCACACCAAGCTGAGGCATGTTTAGGAGAAAGCTAAAGCGTATTTGTGTCACAGTAACTCAGCGTTTGGGATGCAGCTGATGCAAGCACTGGTAAGACCCAGGAGGTCTGCAGTGTGCTGCGGTCAAGAATTGGAACCATGACCTCATCCTCTTCCAGCGCTCGGGCACGAGGGAAGCTGAGGTTGGACTAGCAGCCAATTAACCACTGATTCAGCCTGAATTTCAATATTCTTCCCCTTATGAGCTCACTCATCATTTTAATTACTTAAGGAAGCTGCACAAATGCATTTATTCCACACTTTGACATGCAATCTATTACTGGAGCTAAGTTGAATGAAATGGTAACTTTCTGCTTGAAGAATGGGAAAAAATGATCAAGAAGGTAACACAGCAGACTAATACCAATTTTGAAAGGCCACCCCTCTAAGCAAGACTGAGAAACTGCTGCATGGCAGCACAAGTGCTAGGATCTCCCTCGCCCTGGAACTACACACTGGAAATACACAAGGCCACTAGCACAGTCCTTTCATAATAAACAAATAGATGAGTGGAAAACAAAAACAAAAAAATAAAAAAACCCAACACAACAAAAACCCCTCTGGAAATCAAATTTCCCCATGCCAGGCTCTATAAAAGAGCAACACCAGGTCACTCTTATGATCATGCAACCTGTGGCATACAGGAAATCCCAGGCCAAAGCTCAGCATAGAAGCTACAAGCCAAAACAGTGCAAAGTATTTTTAAAAAACCATCCCACCATACTGTGTCTGAAGTATTTTCTTGCCTATACATCAATTTCCCATAGCATTGCCTTGGCTTCTCTGCCATTAATCTCCAAGACCTCTACATGCTGGCAAATGCATTTTCTTCACTAATGCCACTGACACCCATCACTTCCTCTACAAGTGAAGTATGAGGAAATGGTTCTTTAGTGGGTGATATCAGCTGTGTCTGGCATTTTACAAGATCTGGAAGACTGGCACTGCCCTGAGGAGTTCACAGCCTAGTTCAGACAGAGCCAACATGTTTCAAGTGCAATCATATCTATGAGGCCATGGGAGCATGAGATCACTTCCTCCTTGTGATCTTCACCTTTACATACTCATCAATTATTTCTATTTTTATATTTTAAAAGTTCCTTTGGAAAAAGGAAGAAAAAAAAGATCCATCATGATTTTATCAGTTTTGGTGTTTTACTTTGGGTCCATCCACCTACCTTCAGTTATTAAACATTCATGTTTCCCTTTTTCCTCAAGTACAGGAGGAAGAATTTGGCAATCAACCAGGGAGGACAAGCTGACTAACAATAGCTTACAGCTAAACTAGCAACTGCTCGACCAAATTGCACAAGCCATAGAAGATGTGCCACAACTATTAGCTTGGGGACGATAAGCCTATAATCAAAAGCCATCATTTCTATTGGCATCTCGTTTGTATTTAAAGAAAAGGAACAAAAAAATCTGATGCTTACATATTTCTGCAGTGTCTGAAAGCAAAGAATACCATAGCTTTCTCCACAGTTTCTGTTAACTAAAAGCCTGGAATCTAATAACTACCTCCATATACAGGATTTGCCCAGATCCTAAAATTCTGAAGCTGAAAAGTTACAGATGTTTTTGCTCTTTTCTCCTTCATTGCTAAATAGGAAAGATTATGGCAAAGATTAAGCTAGACTAGGCCTTCAATTTGTTTCAACTTCTCATCTCTCTCACATTCAGGTTGTAAAATGTCGACCAGAACTGAACCAACAGATGATCATCAAGCAAATTAGTTACAGCAAGAGCCAAATTTGAGACCCTGTAATCACTAGTTGGAATTCCAGGAATTCTTCAAACAGCACACCTGGATTCTTCCAGCCACCAGGAAAAGCTCCAGGACATATCTAGCACACCTAACTCTTACAGGCTAAACATCAAGTTTCCATACACGGCACCAGGAAAACAGCTTTGATTCAAAAACAAGGGGTGGTCAGGATGCTGGAAAGCTACTTGAGACACGTGTGGTGCATTCAGTGCTGTGACTGTAAGTGATAGAAATGTGCCTGGGTCAACTTCACACTGCCCACGTGGTGAAACTCATCATTCACATAGGTTTTTGCAGTCCATGTTGAATACTGTGGTGCAGAAGTTACATGTCTTAAGTAAACAGAGCTGCACAGATCAGAGTCAGCTCTGGACTGCCTATACAGCCCCTAGTACTTGCCATATTGTGCACGCATGTTTTGCTCTCTTGAACTTTTTTCATTTATTTTGAAATTTAAGCATCTGAAAAACCTTACTGAGTAGTTTATGCAAAATGGTCTCTCCCATGCCAGCAGTCTTTCATTTATAAGAGAGAGAGAGGGTTAAAGAGGCAATAAAAAGACCATTCATATCCATAATGACCTTGGAACACTCACATCAGATGCACATGATGGAAATTATGTACTCATCTGTGCTAACACCTTACTAGGAAATATGGTGAGAGCACTGAGAGTCACCAGTTATATGTAAGAATTGTTCAGTTACCATGAAACTCCATGGCAATATGGCCACTCATCACAAAATGACTGACACAGTCACCATCCTGACAGCAAGTCCACGTGACAGCTGAAATTTTCAAAGAGCTCTAAAAAGACTTACTAAATTTCATCTGTTTTCATGGCATCTGGCTTCAGGTCCATCAGCACTGGTTTTAACTACAAAGGGCAAGTTTCACAAAAGCACGCTTAGCTTGTTATATCCAACATGTAGCTGGAATAAACAAGGATATAAGTAGCACGCACACATTCTAAGAATGTGTTTAAAAATAGTGTTGTTCTGACAGAGACAGCATGTACCCATTTCCAACAGTAGTACCAAAGATCTGTTAAAAACCATCACCAGCAATAACTGAGTTTCCCAAAGAATATATGATCTATTAGACATCAGATACTGACCATTCTAGTGGAAAATAACATGCAGGAGAAGACAGACAGAACCCTGCATTTCGCCACCCACTGCTGGAATATCTCCCAAAAACACAGATAACACACAGTCACAAAGAATGGCAGAAATTCTACTGTGTAGAATACAATTCCACTGATACTAAAATGTATCAGAAAACCATAGGGATATTGTGAAATATTAATTTTAGAAAGAGGGAGAAATGTTTTGACAAATGTCAGAACTTCCTGTTACTGCATTCCTACAAGAAGTGTTTCTTTTTCTCCCTTCAAATTAGTTTGCTCTGAAAGGCTGCATTAGGTAGAGCAACATTTAAAACATTTAAACAGTCAAATTTGAAACAAAACAGTCTGATCCTGACGGAATTAAGTATTTCATGTGATGTAAAAATACTGGGTTTACGATTTTCATCCACATGAAATCCGACTACTTTGGAGCTCTGTTTCAAATCAGAAAACAATTTCCTTAGAATCCCAAAACCTCCACAAAATAGAGCCTCTGCCTACTAGTCAACTGTATGCAAACCTCAAGTTTTACAGCTCAAGTTTCAACATATGCCCTTACAAGAATATCCAGTATCATGTATTTCCTCATGTGAAACTCGAGAATCTTAACACATTAGTTTCAAAGGAAAACTTTCATTCAGTCTGAGCAGGATTTGAATTTGATTTTTTTGCCTTGTTCTGCATCTCAATCTCTGTTTTTTTAATTTTTCTTGCAAACACAATTCTTGATTGATTTGCATGTGTTTATATATATGTATGTACAACTCAGAGCAGGAAAGCAGCAATCCCATTACATCAGCCTCAACACCTGCACCATGTTGACTGAAGTAGAGGAGACTGCCTATTGTTTCTCTTATTACTGTCTATCTTCCCAGCCTTACAAACTCCTTACTTCTCTGCCAACAACATAAATCATGCTGACTCTGTTTGACTTGTAATTTTCACAGTGACTGGAGAGGCAGGTCTTAAAAAAAAAAAAAAACAAACAATAAAAACTAGTGAAAATATCTAACAAATATTCTTACAATTTTTATAATTACATTTGCCCCCAGTGCCCGTTTTTGTGGAAAATGTTTAAATTGCTCTATTTAAAAAAAGTCTACAGCCCTAAGGGAGCTTTTAGAGTTATATACAAAAGATTTTCATGGAGATGGAGGGCATTAAGCACTTCATGCATGCAAGGAAAAAAAAAAAAGCTTGAAGAAATGTTTCAAAAAACAAGCAGGAATATTTTAAGTCTGAGACAGAGATCTCGTCCATCACACTCACAGAAAAAAACAAACTGAAAAGAAACCTAAAGGAAACAGCTGATACGCTACAGAACAGACTCTACCAAAAAACTTAGTCAGCATCTAATGTGACTGTCACAAGAATTCTTCCTCTAATCTAAAATGTAAAGCTTAAAAAACTCCTAATTTTGCACAGAAGTTTACCGCTTTACTAAAGCTATGCATTTAGACAGAACAAACAGTAAATACTCAAGTCTGCCAGCACTGCTGAGACACTCACTGTGCATCACCCAGAAAACAGTACTGTTTCAGCACACAGAAAATTCAGACTGGAACTGAGACAAAGATTACTAACCATGACAGCAGTGAATAATGGCACACTCTTCTAAGAGAAACACTGGGGACAAAATCTGGTTTTAAAATGGATCTAAAGTAATTTATGAGAAGGTTTAACAGTCACCTGCAGCAGTAGCAAGAGCTGGGACTCAAAGACCCCAAGTGCATCTGTCTTCAGACTCAGGCCCCTACCAGAAGGCAGCTGTGGGAAGGATGTTAGCTGGAGAAGCATCTGAGTACCTGGAAGACAGGCTACAAAGGAATAAGCATTAAGACAAACCCCTGCGGGGCTGCAGGACTGCTTTGAAAATGTTTATTTTTAATTTCAAATCTTGATTCTGAAGCGATAAAGTCACGCCCCAAGCAAAGGAACCAGAATGGTGATGCTGTCTAGAGCATGATTTCATCCTTCCCACCCTGTGAGTTGCTTATCAGCTCAGAAGGACACTGTCAAGCTTAGCAGCCCAGGCTTGCTGCTGAAAGAACATGGAGCTAGCAAGGTTTTTCAGGTCAGCCTGGGACCTGGTACAATGCTGAGATTAAGCAACTTCAGTGAATGAGGTGAGAGTCTCAGAAGCAGACAATTTGATCCTGCGAATAAGATTTGGAGCATCTAAACCAAGCATTTATGTAGGAAGGGACTGCCAGCGCTCAGTTTGTTCCTACTTTGATGTTCAAGGGATCAGAAAGGGTAACCTTTCTGTAAGAGAACAAATTATAGTAAGAAATATTCTGTGTCACCCATTTCTAATGCATACAAAAATACTCTGGAAAAACGAGTTTTGGATGCTCTGTGGCAAAAGCTCCAAAACTGTTTTAAAGATCTGCTCTGGGTTTGCCTTAAAGCTCATCAAAGCTCATAGCCCATGAAAAGCTATCATTTTCTCATTGCTAGTGAACATACTGGATAGCCATAATAAACAAGCATTGTGAAAAGAGGATCCAGCTAGTGGACAGGTTCTTGAAACCTGGACACAACATTCAGGCGTTTGTCTATCATCTCTGTGATTTTATGCCTGAGCTCTGTCAATACAAATTATCTGCAAGTCTTTCTACTGTCTCTTATGGAAACCAAGATCCTTAATAGTATCATTTAATATTCATTATCTGTTACCAAGTAAAAGAGAAAGTCCTGTGACATTATTGCTGCCTCTCACAAGGACAAGCATGCAACACCAGCTGTTTTAAATGCCAATGTAATGATGGATAGTGTCTCACAAAACAAAGTAGACATACCACTGGAAATGTCCCCATGCCTCTCTTGTATTGGATGCATTATGCTTGCAACCTTGCAAGAGTCAGGGCTATTCATTAACCAGTTATTAGCTGAAGAAAATAAAATGTCCATTAAAAAGTAGTGCCAACGTTTTGAAAGTGTAGTAAACTAAGACACAGCTAAACCTTCAGAGGCAGAAAAGGATTTTAGCTAGAAACTTCATCCTGAACTTCTGCTTTATCTAACTGGATTTTGTACTTTAGTAGAGAGCTGCTACAAAAATCCAGGTAAATTCTGAGCATGTGAAAAAGTGGGGGGAAAAAAGAGACAAAAAAAAAGAAAATTATGATCTTTCAGTAATACCACAGATGATGCCACGCAATCTGTTCAGAAAGAGAAGTCCTCATCTTGGCAGTTAATTTTGTGCCACCTTCTATTACAAAAACAAAGGATGCATAGAAAACTGTATAGGTGAAAGTGATTTAAAATGTGCTTCTAGTAATCCTTGAATGAGGAGCTGTTTGTGGACTTATTCACACAAAATATTTCCGTTTGTTAAAGCCATTATCCTGATTCTCTGACTAATCCCTCTGCGCCCCTTTCAAAAGAGAAAAAAAACAACAATCCAAAACCAAAACCGAACAAAACCAAAAAGACAGAGAACAATTTAAGTGTTTTGATGTGACAAATGCCAGACTCCAAAACACATAAAGGTGCTTGAACAATCACTTGAAACTCTCATACCAGTACCTTGCATCTTCAAATAAACCTCCTGAGCTCATTCAAAATGCAAGCACTTTAAATGTACAAACACGAAAAGAACTTTCTAGCTCTTATAAAGAAGATAATGAATCACAAAGTTAACTTTTTACTTTCAAGATGACTCTCAATCACTGTTTTCAGCCTCACCCTGTTCCGATCCTGGCATGTTCTGCTCCAGAACACACAAAGAGATCAGAAAGGCTTTGCTTAAGATTCAGAAAGAAGATAAAAAGTACCAGTGATTAGAAGTGTGCTCTATCCCGACTGAAAGGATGGGGGAGAGGGCTGATAGTGGAAGGCAAAAGAGCACATGATATAATGAGAATGGGGAAATGCTCTTCCAGAATGAGATGGAAAATGAAGGAAGCGGGAGTGAAAAAGCGGGAACAGACCTAACCAGTTATGAAGAAAAAAAAGAGGCAGTTTTTTAAATTCCTGAGAGAAAAAACACCTACTGCTATTAGGAAGTGGATGTAATTTTTTAAGATTAAGGCTAAGAAAACAAACAAACGAAAGATTCAAAGGAAAAAGTGAGAGGGAGAAACCTATTCTGAGGGGGTTCCCATTAGATGCTGACACCATCTGCTTTGAAGCCTTGGCTTTTAAAGGGGAAGGTGTCTGGAAAATGTTTTTCCTCCAAAGCAAAACTGGACAAGTCCATGACCAGGGCAGACCTACAAGCGAGCATCAGCACAATGGTCCCTTGGCTACCCAGAACAAAGAGACAAAACTAATAAGCTCTTCACTTGACCATGGGGAATGAAGGGATGGCCCTCTGGGGATGGCATGTGAAAACCACTGCTGAACAGACTGAGCATCCTGAATACGTTTTCCAAGCATCTGTTTGGATACAGGCTTTGGCTGCTGGCCTGGAAGATGGCAGGGCTGGAAGCAGGGTGGAACCCACGGCCTCCAATTCCTGCTCAGCACTTCCAGTCACAGGACAAACTGGTGGTGCAGAGAGGAAGAATTTCTACCTAGTTTACTGCAGAAGACAAATTCCTTCCAGGCAGCAGCACCCTCACTTCATCCCACAACCTGCTATCTGAAATTGATTCCAAGAATTCTTTTTGGGGTTGGAGGCTTGGTTCTTTTGGGGATTTTGTTTGTTTGGCAGGGGGCAGGGGAAGGAACTGGGGGAAGACAGGGTTGTTTTGGGGTTTTTTGATACTTTATTTTTCTTTCTTGGTCCACCCTGCGTTCTCAGGATGTAATTAAGATTCAAAGTCAAGAAAGGAGAACTAGGTCTATGACAGCGATTAGCTCAACATCCTGTTAATATCTACCCATAATCTCTCCCAGTCTAGGCATGTATCGCCTTAGAACTCTTCATTAAGAAGCAGCTCAAGACTGTTTATGAGACCCCAGGTAGATAATTTTCCAGTGGTTGCCTCCATGAGTTACCAATCTCCATTTCTTGTTATACATTTAGTTACACAGGCAACAGATAATGTCTGCTGAGAATACACAACCAGGTATTACACTTTACTTCCATGAACTCCATCCTCCTCACACCAGTGCTTGTACCTTCCACATGAAGAAGATAAGCTTAGCTAGAAATGAAAAGCTCTATTTCCCTATGCAGTAGGACATCCTTTATTTTACATATTTAAAGAAAAATACAACTGAGCACAAGCAGCTAGAATGACCTCAAAAGGCTGGGGTTTTTTTCTTTCAGTTTTTTTACTTGTCAACAAATCAACTTAGTTTCACAATCTATAGGTGTCAGTGCTCAGGAGAAAAAAAAAAAAAGTAAGTTATAGTCACAGCTTTTAACAAGTTCTCAAAGTTTCATAATACCCCATAAAACAAGTATCACTTGCGTCCCCATCACCTAGCAGAGTGATCCATATTGAACGTGTGCCACAACAGCATATGCACACCATTTCCCTTACAGCACTGCCCTGTCATGCTGACATGCGAGAATATGGTACCCCACATTTCCATTTTTTCCCTTTTCCCATCCTCAGTGATGACAGGTAGCAGGTCTGTAACCCAGCTTTGTCTTGAACAACCCCCAGGCAGTCTGACATAATGGGGGACTTCACTAGCCACTGTGGCAAGACAGTTCTGGCTATTCTGGTAGCTACAGTGATTCAGAGGTGGACAGCCAATTCCCACTGCTGTCCCAACACCTTGGGAAAACATCAAACCACTAGAAATAAGTGCCCCAAATGCGGACAGGACTATTCATTTCAGAATGGATGGGCTCTGTCTATTTTACCAACAGTTTTCTCCATTTATGTACATACTCCCTAACACACACAGAGGTTCTCATCACCAGACAATGGTCAAGTGACAGAAAGTTAAGAATCACTCCTATCTCTTTTTCCCTTGTTGATATTTTTAAAATAAAAATCAATGAAATTTATGCATAATTTATAAAAGTTGGGTTTAGCTCAGCTTTTCTGCATATAACTACAAGGATATGGAAGGTAATGGTTCTGCTGCAAATAGAGGGAATAAAAGCTACAAGCTCCCAAAGGATGATTTATTCCACACTCCCCAAATTCCAGAATGAGGTTTCTCTTGCAAACAGTAGTTAATAATCTGGATTCTTCTTTGCTGCACTATTATTTCACTGACAGAATTTGCTGGCAGTATAAAATGTAGGAGAATATTTTACTCTGCATATATTTTACACCTCCATCTCTTTTGCATCTTACTTCTCTTTTAGTACATAGAGTTTAAGGCTTCACAGCATTTGCACTCCTTTATGTGTCCAACACAACAGGTACCCAATTGCCATAGATATAAATAATTACAGTAAGATTAGAAAGGTACTTGAATTTAGGTGAAGTCTGTGCTTGTAGAGTCAAGACTTTAATTTCTGATCATGGAAATGTTATTGGCAATACAAAGGGAGAGCAGTGTTCTGTTGGGATAGAGAGGTAGAGCCAAATCCAAGACCTACCCAGCAGAGGTCAGGCTAAACCAAAACTTCACCATCATGATGGGTCCTAAGAAATTGCCCCTTAGGTCCTCCCCACTGTTTTCCCTCAGAATCAAACAACAAGCAATTTTACAATGTGACAGATACCTAAGAATCACTCTGAGAAGCAATTTAAAACAGCAAAGACTCAATTTTGTTGGCCAAAATACTCTTGAAAAAGACTAAGACAAAAGCATCTTGACACCAAGTATTTGAAGAACTCAATATTATTGTTGGGCAAAAATGTGTTAATGCAATAAGACTGAAAACCCACTGTAGCAACATCAACAAAACACTGTGCTTGATCTTGAAGACTACTTTAAGTGAATTTTGCTCAGAGATGAAAGCATAGTAAATTGTGAAAATATACATTCATATGTGTATTCATAATGACAATGGAAATCATGAAGGGTCTCAAGTTTGGGAGTCACAGGTCCACAAAATCAAAACAAAATGATCACATATGTGATTTAACCCATAGCACAAAAGGAAAAGAAAGACAGAAAACACTTAAGACTTACAGAGATAAAGTGAGACTGCATAATGCACTCATATGCATGACAAAGAATCTACATAGGCCCTCACAGCTTTCAATTAAAAATGTAAAAACATGACAAAACCTAACAAAGCAGATGCAGTGTTCAGTATCACAGTAAGCTGCATCGAAACAGTACAGAATAAACAAAAAAGCACAGAAAAAAGTGCAGAAACAAATGTCTCTGTATTTATGATATCTATATATATCTGCAAACATGCATTAGTTGTTGAATACACTTTTCTACTACAGTCAATATTAATGGGGGGGCAGGTTCAGAGCAGGAGAGAAAGATTTTAGCACAGGTAAGATGTTCAGTAACACTTCGTATGATAGTTAATACTAGACTACTGCAGACAAAGCTAATTATGTCCTGAACATTGTTTAGATCAAGGAGTTTGACACATCGATCAACACTAACTACAACAAACAGCAACACTGCATTTCACAGGGGAAGACATCAGAGCTGTTACGCAGTCACTGCCACAGGTACCTCAGGAAGCAAAGTGCCGTAAGTTTGACTTGAGCAGATTTGGTGGGTAGCAGGTCGTTAATGGTTAAAACGTGTAAATTTGCAATCCAGGGCACCTTCCCTGTTGCAGTACAGACATCCGGCACATTAAGTTACGCTCTTGTCTCCTCTTGTTGCTGCCTAACAGAGAATGTCAAGATTGACGAAGGCAACTCTGGGCCTTTCCCCATGCCCTGCTCTTTACTCTCAGGAAGGTTTGATTACAACTGTCTCCCTGAAGCCGAAGCATGTAGAAGTCTTATCCCAGAATACACCTTTTTTTTTCCCAATAGTCTCCCTACTTAGTGTTTGTGCATTGCACTCTAAAGGCATCCCTAAAACTGCTTTATGGTCTCTGTATTGATGACAGTTTTTCTCCAGGCAGATCACAGGCTTAAAGAGCTGCACCTCTCTTCCTCTTGCTCCACATTAAGGGGACACGTGCAGTCTAAATGTTTTCATATATTTAAAGCAGAGCTAGAATTTGCTTGCAACCTACCTGTATTGATATTTAGACTTTGATGGAGCATTGCTTTCAAGTCTTGGCTGTGCAGAAAGTTGAAAAGAAAACTGCTCACTTCAAGGTAAGTGAATAACGCAAAACAGAGTTTCCAAATCATTGCTGCATTATTACAGGGCACACAGTTTTACCCATAATACAACATGCATAAAGCTTTCAGCTCTGATTAAGAAAAGAAAAGCATGGTCACATAAAAGATGCTGCAGGGATGCCACAAATTGTTCTTTTCTAAGTGGAATCCACATCATACACAGTTTCTTTACCATGAAACTTCTTCAAAGATTAAAATGATTACACATGATATCCTAGAGAAGTAACTCATAGTTATATTTATTAACTCAGCAACAGTTTAAACTGAGGATGAAATTAAACACAAAACATGTTGTGAAATGACTAGTACATACAACCATCACCCTTTAAATACCTCTTCTGCAAAGTCAGAATCAATTACAGTGATTGCAAAAGCTGGAGTAGTCTCCCCCATGACCTGAAAACCGTCTATTAGAACTTGAGATGAAGTCAAAAGGGAGACACAATTCATGTCAGGAAAACAAGACAGACACCAACACTGCTCCTCCAGACAAGGCCCATTCATCTGGGCATCCCACAGACAATTTTTCTTCTGTCTGCTATGCCAGCCACCCTTGTTCCATCTCCCAGATAGTGATTAATTACACTTCAGTGCAGCAATTCATCCAAGGCAAACCTTTGAGACAGAACGACAGTGTAGGAATCTTATGCTTTGCTTTTTAAGTGCTTTCTTCTACCGGTGAAACTGAAAGTAGTAAAGCCGTGTGGTATCAAAAGATAGTATTTCTGACTGCTGAAAGACATCCAAGATTTTGTGGTAGAGAGAAAAAACCCAACCTGTTATGCATCTTCATACTAACTACTTAGCTGTCACTGAATATTTGTCACATCATATATATATATATATATATATATAGTTCAATGAAAGTTTCTTCAATAAAAGAGAAACACTTTTCAAATCCAAACCTATATACACATTATACAAGCAATACTGTTCTGCAACAATGTGTGCTGCTAGCCCAGCTTAGTCCTGGCTGCACTTTGCCAACCATGGAGCTTTCTCATTGTATTCTGCTTTTCCAGTCCAGAATTCCTTGTACTGCTCCTATCACCACTCTGTTGTCTTCCTCCATGCTCTTTCTGACAGCTCTTTTTAAAAACTAGCCAAAATATAAGCCTGGGTTATACAAGCAAATTTCCTCACTTGCACAAAGGCAATCTTCACGCCTACCTTAGTAAATTAAACTTCTAATAATAAGAAAATAACGAGAACCATTCTCATGGGCATATCTGAAATCTAGTGCTAGCTATGAGATGCAGCCCTAACTCCAGCACAGGTGCACCTCAGGAGGCAAAATACACAGGATTTGAGAAGAGAGTTTTTTCCTCCGCTTCTGCTTCATTTATTCTTGTCAATGTCACTACATACTTTCTTGAGTTATTCCATCAACAGGTCACAAAAGCGCATTAAAAAAAATGAGAAAAAAGACACAAGTATTTTGTATTTTTTTGTAATTAAAGCAATAAATGGCTAGATTAACAAAATACTCTTCTAGGTAAGATCATTAACAACAGAATTGGTAATTCTAGAATTAGGAGTGCAGTTTATTTTAGCATGGACTTCAAGCTTTTGCTTAAAACCAGTGTGATTTGCATGCACTATTCTACAATTAAATCAACAGAATTTACTTTGATTTAAAAAGCATTGCTTGTGCACAAAGATGGAACTCCATTTGAGAGGAATGGTGTGTATTCACAAGGACAAGATTGGATTACAATCACCTGGTATCCCTTCCTATCCAAATTTTTCCTATAATCCTGGCACTCTAGGTGTTCAGTCAGATGCCAATTTGTACAGGCTACTGGGATGACTGGAGGCAGAGTCTGGAATTCAAGACCTGCAGACTCCTATTGGAAATACATACGAGTTCTCATGACAAACTTCTTATGCATGTCTTGAAACAGTCAACAGTTATCAGTATCAGGTCTCAAACCACCTTTGCTATACTTGTATCGGGTGACTCGTACCATCACCTAGGATGTGTTAGCAACAAGCCATTCAATTAACAAAAATAAAAACATGGCCTTCATTACATCAACTTATGTATATTTTGAAAAGAATATTTATAATGAAAAAAATCTAAAGGCAAATCTAAATTGAATTCTTGTTATCTTTCCTAATGCATCTTTAGATTTTGCTAGTGATGCTATAGGGTTTGTGCATGTTTCAGATCTTCCCCTTTGTTTTGTTGGCAGGACCAGGGAATTCCCAGGGCTGAGACTGGTGGAGAAGCAGTGTTCCCAAGGACTGTACAATAGAGCAGTGTTTCCTAAAGTAGGTTATGTGAAGGATGAGCAGAAAGGCATCAGAGGGAGGGGTGACTGGAAAATATGGATGAGGTCATGCTCATGATAAGCATATCTTCAAAAATATATGGCAGTAATTTATTTTCCTTGTACGAACTATGCTTCCAAAAGTTGGGAAAGTCCAGTTCTATCCCAGTGTTTCCTTGTTTAACTGAATCCTTTTAACCAACAAGTTCTGGAAACATGGACAACTTGGCTATAAAGGGCCACGTGCTTAGCCTTTGTCTTAAGTCTATGCCCAGATGACCCATTTTGCACATTTCAACCAAGAATAAAGTGACCTCATTTTCAAAAGTGCTGAGCACCAGCTGTTCCTATTGTGCTCACAAACTGCACTATAGGTTCCTGTTTTCAAATTCTTGACCTCAAAAAAATTTTGAGGCAGCAGAGTGATTACATGTTCTTCCACTTGCCATATGCCTATTCATTCTATTTCAAATATAGAAGTCTGACTAAACTACTTTAAAATCCTGAATACACCAAATTAGAATAAGTACTCTTGCCACTGGAACTCAAATGCAACATAACTGAGCTACATGATCTAAAAGAATTTTTTTTTTGCACAGAAGAATGACTAGATTGAAAGTCAAGAGTATTTCAACCTTAACTCTTAGTTTCTTTTTTGTTTTCCCCCTTTTTACTGAATGGCTTATACATGAGAGAATGGTAGCATCATCAGAAATTGTCAGAATTTATACTTCTGGGATTACATTTCTTTGCTATCTGCTATATAAAATTAGATCAACAAGTTCAAGATCATTTTACTAGAGTTTTTCGCTATTAACTTTTACACAGCAAACGTATTTGTCTTTAAATAGTTTTAAACTGTTACTTTAAAATACCATTGTCATCTCCAGATAAAATATCACATTGCTTATGCAAACAATAAATACAATTACCTTATCTCTCCCCCAAACCCTTCTTCAAATCAGCAAAACCAAGAAAACAACTTACCCACAAATACCAAATTATTCTGTTAATGATCAGTTCACAACATTTGGATTTGATTTTTAAATTAAGCTGGTGTTTAAAAAAAAGGTACCAAGAAAAACTCCAAGTATATCAAACTTGCTATTACTTCTTATTGCATCTCTACTGAGAAGACACTGATTTGCATAAAGCTTGGCCTGAGTGCACTGTACAGAACCCAGTAAAATGTCTGGACTACGTGTGAGGGAAGTACCACTACACACAGAGACAACATATATATACACACCACCTAGTAATAAAAAAAACCCCATAAATATTCTCTCTCCAAATACAGTATTTTAATATTCACAGTAAGTAACCTCAAGAGCAATTGCTTGTACTTCCAAATCTAATAGGTCTTTATACCTTGCTTATGCCAATTAGTCAGAGTTCTGTTTTGATTCCCTTGTAGAAACAAACTTTGCACTTCAAGCTCTGCCCATGTTCTATGATATCAGAAAGCAAAGCTGTGGGAAGGGAGCTTTCCTGAAAGCAGGGTCATCAGCTGGGGGCGAAGCACCCAGAAGAGGTGAGGGTAAGATGAAGGCAGAGGGGTTCAGGGTAAAGGCCAGGAGTAAAAATGTCTTGCTGCTGTATAGATGGACTCTGTGAGAACTGCGAACCAGAGATAAAGCAGAGACACTAGTAGCTCAAAATCAGTGGTTTAATCCAGTTTTCTGAAATTCTCTTCATATTTGCTGACATTTTACAGGTCAAACCGCCTACAAATAGCACAGAAAACTATCTGAAAGTTACTGGTAAAGTGCACATGAAGAGGTAAAAGTTTTATTTTGGAAATACCTCAGAGCCACTCACTGTCAGATCACCACCAGTCCTGAGATGTATGAAGGTGCTTTAGAGAACACTGTAAGCTATCAGCAAATAAATGATAATGGCCTCTTTCTCTCGGTCACACAATCTTTGAAATACAATTTGTTTCCTTGGTGTGAGGAGGGTTCGTCAGTGACATTTTGAGAAAAAATGGCTATAAATCCCGCAAAAAATCAGCTTATAAATCACTTCCCACATCAGAACTTTTGTCTTCAGAGTTCCTGAACTATTTCTCCACTTGTACTTGTCTGGCTGCTCTTCTAAGTAACACAACTCACTTCCTTCCAGGCAGACTCCCCTTTGTAAAACCGATGTTAAGGTTTTTGTCTGAAGAGTCAGGGCCATGATCAAAATTTCTAAAATGTCATAGTGGACCTGAAGTTCATTTGACCAATGCCTGATAAAGCACTGCTAAACATGGAAGGCAGCAGCAAGAAGCTACAAACGAGCACTAAATACCACCAAGTTGCTGAGTTTCCTGTATCAGGCTACAAAGAAATACCTACTTCTTTGGCTTCACTGGTCCTAGTATGGAGGAAAATTTAGGAATTCTGACACTAAGCTTTGTACTTACTCCCAACTGCTACATGGAAAGTGAAAGGGAAGAGTGAAGAGAATGAGAAATAAGTGAAGGGGGAAAAAAAGTTTACCATTGATCAGTGAAGATGAGAAGCATAGAAACTTCAGGAGTGCTAGACTTGAAACAAAAAAGAAACCATTTAAAAGCACATGTGCTTACCATCAAGACCATAAAAACCACATCTCCACTTGTGACACTCTGCTGATGCTTTGAGAACCACAAGAAAGTGCAACCCACCTCCAAAGCCAGACCACAGTATTTCCAAGGTTTGCACTAGTGGCAAGGCACAGAGCATTTGCTAATGTCACAAGAAGAGCTGGCTGGTCTTGTTTGATGAACTATCCTAAGAAAAGTTATAAATCCAATAGTCATTTGTTTCTTAATGCTATTCCTCCAGGTAAACTATAGCTGCAATTGCAATGGAGACACCTTCTATAATCATGAATGCAAGGACATGCAACCTAAGATTCCAACTTTTGTGGTTCACACACTAAGAGGAAAAAAAATCTCTGCTATTTTAAACTATACAGCAAATATGAATTAACTGAATGCAAGCTACAAAAGCAGATTACACCTTTTGCTTTTCAAAGAACAAAACCAATACAACAAACCCACCCATACCATGAAGTATCTGAGCATAACTGATATCTAGATCTCTATAAAAAAGTCATGCCTTGATTTACTCTCACTGCTGCTATGAACTGGTTTCAGGCAGCTTTTACAAGCACACAACACAGCAGCAGCCATGAGACATTCAACAAAATAGCTTGCACTACTCTCATCCTTTCACAAATGCTGTGCCACACAGGTTCGGTGGCAGGCCATCAGCTCCTTGTGCAAGGGACCTCAGAGTCCCAGCACCCTGCTCCTGACCATGGGAACAGCAAACCCACTGTCATCCAAGCCCTTTTTGGCTGTGACAAAGGGGCGGTGTAGGATTTACACTCATATAATGGATTTATATACAGAAGACTTCCCAAAATGGCAAAATTGAGAAGCAAATGCTAAAGAGAAGGTTTAAACACAACTACCAACAACAGCTCTTGCAATTAAACTCATTAGACTTTGGCTTTCTCCTTCTGTGTCTTCAGAAAGACATTGTGTCATTTTTGTGTCTTCAAAGATAAAAGTAATCAGGCCAAAAAAAATAACCAAAATGCTCACACATAAAACCCAGCTGCTTAGCATATTTCATTACCACACCGTCTTCAAAAATACTGAGCAATTTAAGCCTTCCAGCCACTTGGCTTTAGCTAGAGATAAGTGCCTGAGATAAGAGAGGTATAATTGTTCAGTGTAATACTGTAGCATGTTTTATATAAACATTTGCTAATGCTGCACTTCATATATTTCATTTCAGCATTGTGAAGTGTTGCTGAATGTTCCAAACTTATCTGTGGTCCATTCTGTTAATATTTACACCTACAAGGTTCCCCTTAATGCCAAATTAAATATACTACACTAGCTTCAAAGTAGAAAGGGGCACTTTGTGCTTTTCAACAGAACACAGTCTACAGGTTTCCAGTAGTACCTGCTTATTCCTCTCCACTGTTAAGATGGGGGAAAATCAGAAAAGACTGTTAATTTGTTAGTGAAGAGAACATGAAATGGGGATTAACAAGAGATACTTTTTGCACTTAATAAAATGCTTTGTGTTTAATGACAACTTTTCTATAATCTAACTATTAAGTAAATTAAAAACTCTGAAGTTAGGGTCCTCACATAGCAGACGCGTTTATAGACTTTTTGATGGGTCTGGTCTCGTGATGGAATGTGTGGTGTGACACTGCTGTCTCTCCTAGGCTTGCACTGTCAGTTCTTCCACATCGTAACTCTTAGACAACCTCATGCAAACTTAACAGAGAGGGAGCAGTCCCAAAGGTCTTATGTTCCCCCAAGTTCTGGTGATCCATCACAAGGTGTACTGCAGAAAGACTGAAGCCAAAGCCCTGACAAAGAGACACCGGAGTACTGACAAGGGAGAAATCATCTATGAGAGAAAGTGATGGAAAACACAGTTCACAAAGTCTCCTAGGTTTTTTTTGCTTTAATAGCTAGTTGTAACTACGGGGGAAAGCCCTGCAGTCTCCACACAGAGAAATCTCCCTTTGAACACTTTGGGTTTCTGCCTGCTTTTCTGCTGCAAAATCAAGGGAAGGAACTGCCATATTGCAACAACAGCAAGGTGTAGCTCAGAATCACGAGAGCGAAAGATAAATTCCATGATGTCACACCACAGCATATTTCAGCAAGGCATGATATCTTGCCACAAAACCTGGCACTCTGCCCTCGTTTTAGGATAGTCACAAGTAATACTCAGGAATAACCACTTTAGGCTCCAGTTCTTCCCCATCTCTCATGCTACACCTACATACTTCTGATGTAAGTGTCTCAGGATCTTCTCCTTCTTCATCTCTAAGTACCAAGAGGGGTAGGTCCCCTTTCACCACTGTGCAAGCAGGGGATCACCGGCCTAGAGGCACAGGTGATACCAGACTGAGAGCACCACTGTCACAGCAGCAGCCCCGTTCATTTCAATGATAGCTACTGCAAAGATAGGTATGGCATTACTCCATATCAGCATGACTACCTCCCTTTACATCAGACAATTAGGAGCTAATGGACACCACTAACAAATGCAGGACTAAAACATGCTGATTTTCATACTGCAAATGATCCTTGATCTTCCCTGACCATCATCAAGTTGCCTGGGTCTGTCTAGAGAAACTATTCTACTGTTGTCAGCAATGGACTTACCTTGCGTTTGCTCTCATGCTACAATAAACTAGCAATAACTCAGTTAAAAATCAATAGAGTTGTACTCGTATACAAAGAAGAATCTGACCCCATGGTCTATTAGGTCATTTTTAATGATCCTACAATTAGAGAAACCAAATTAAACGTTTAACATTTGACCTTTGCTGCTGCTTCTAGATTAGCTAATACAGATTAAAAGCACATACTTCTTTTCCGAGAGTTCACAAAATAAAGGTTTGAAATCCTACAGGGGATATTTGATATGTTCTTGTTGTGCACTAGAATTTAAAACTTTTTTTTAATGTGGAATAGTAACTTCAGACTCTAAAATCATGTACTTCGGAGGTACTCTGATTAAGCATGCACTAGACAATTAGATTAGATCATGGACTGGAGTGGACAAAAGTCAATCTCTTGTGAGAATCTCAGTGATACAACAGTGGTTAACAACACTTCTGCAAATCAAACAAGAAGTGACAAATTCAAAGATTGCTGGGGGTGAATTCTTAATATTTTTTTTTTAAACTGAAGTCTATTATTAAAATTGCATCACATTTTTATAATATTTACTGGTTTGTATCTTATATTTTCTATAATTTGCATGTTTTTTCTAATGTTTACATTTTATTCTTGCTAGGAAACACATTTGCAACATAAATTACAATTACTAGCAGCATGCACAACTAAATTAAAACACCTGCAGAGGTACACAAAGCATAAACAAAATACACTCACATTGGTATACACCATAGTCTCCTCAAATAAAATATATTAAATGGATACACTCTGATGTCACATTAACAAGTGATGTATAAAAACTTCAGCAGAAGGGTGAAGATTAAAGAGAGCAGTCTTAAAAAGTATAAGTACAAAGTATGATGATAAAGTGAAAAGTATAAACTAAAATTATATATAACCAATATGAATATATTATGCCACTCAGCACATGCAGTAAAGTTAGTTTGTATATAAACATCAAAAAGACAATTCCCATGAGCATCAGTGAATGTACACAAGGGTCCCTTGTGAAGGCTGGACCATGTGCAGTGCATACATACACCATCTCTAGAAGAACCACAGGCAGCTGCCTCCATCCACATCTACGCACCTGAAATCTATTTCAGAAAACATTTCTATAATGCTGGTCTGTGAACTGACAGGGCTTGGGCACATAATTTTGGATACTTTGGCAGCTCTGCAGAGAGCTAACGGTAACTGGATTTGGCTCTATGCTCCACCACAGTCTCCAGACTATTTGCTAAAAATATGGATGGGTTCAGTACAGGCCCATATAAGAACCCAGATATGTGGATTTTTAAACCTGCCCAGTCCAATTTATCAGACTCCATAGATGTTGAACATCTGGCTCCTGCAAAAACCAGCACTTTCACCGAGAAACCCAATGTGCCACAAGCTCAGGAAGCCATGCTATTAGCTGAACCAAGATTAATCTTGTGAGCCAGCCAACATCTCCAAAAAAAGGAAAGGGGATACCTTGGAAACATGAAATATCAGGATCCACTTCTGCAGTATTTTCTCAGGTCAACTCTGTCTTGAAACAGCAGTTCTGACTTACTAATAAGCAGAAGACTTCGAAACAACTAATGCCTTGGCACCAGATCCTGCCTGCAATTTGAATCAGGAGTTGACATTTTTGGAATGTCAGGAGTTGATTTAACAAGAAACTCCTGCTTAATGCAAGCCTTTCATCTAGGTATGTGTCACCTTCAAGATGAGACTGCTCATGAGGCCCAGAATTCAGAGAGAAAGGAAAGGAAGGAAACAAGGGAAGGAAACTAAATGAAAGGAGGAATAAGTGGAATTACAGGAATAATTAACAAATGCTTCTTTCATGACTTCAGAAGAGAATGTCTGATGACACAAATCCTATTAATATCCCAGTTACAGGAATCTGGAATGTGTATGTTGTGTTTGGAGAGATGCGATTAATGCTGCCTCTTGACTTAACAGCCGACCTGCTGCTCTTCCACCACCAAAAATACCAAGATCCTCAAAACCTCCTTCACATATTCCTCACTAGCAAGAAAAGCTGCAAAACATGACAGGATAAGACCTAAAGCAAATTTAGTATTGACAATGCACACAACTCAGGACTGCCACAGGGCAGCTCCCTGTACGCAGGGCAAGCAGTTGTCAGTCCCTAACCCTGGCTGGTGTCACAGAGTACACCTGCAAGCAAAATATGATGAGGATTGTTAAACTGTATCACCTGAGCCAGCTGGAGGTGGGAAGCATGCTGGGGAGAAGCACCATACACACCTTTCTCTCCTTCCACTTCCTTGGCACCTGTTTGTGGTTATAGTTGCATACAGTAGTGTGGGCAAGACAGACCTGGATCTTAACTGGCACAGCCAGGTTAGGTTCTCACTTGCGGTAAAAAAAGGAAGGAAAATTTTCCACACTGCTTCCAGCTCTGGCTTGAAAAATATCATCCAAAACTGTCATTGCATGGCAACATATACCAGAGGAGGTTTTAAATTTTATTTTTCTCCCTTCTGGTCCCTCATAACAAAATAGCCCTCCCTGTGTTATGCACAGCAATCACATATATGCATCCGTTCAGGAGTACAAAACGCAGGTCAAATGCTCTGATCTGAAAAGGTGGATTTGAAGCTAATTTGCTATTAAAGATAAAACACTTGCCAAGGGCAGCTGTGCCATCAGACAATTATGACATACCCAGTACTGACAAAGCTTGGTTTGACACCAATTCATCAGTAAAATTCAATATCAACACCATTTTGTATCCTTTTTTATTGCTTGATACACACCATGCTGTTCCACTGCCACATTAATCAGTGAATAAATTACAGTGACACAGTATGGTAGAGCTTTTTACCTCAACTCTTTTACCTTAGCTTTTCATGATTTAACTCTAAATGCAAGCTACAGTGAAACATTTAATTTTACTTAAGTCCATTGTTTGTGGGTATGAAAAAGGGATCCCTATTAGTATAAAAAATGATAATCATAAAAAGGCAAGTGTATTGTACTGCTATATGCCTATTGCTCTACTTGGAACAATCAGCACTGGTATGAAAACTGAATGAGATTATCATCTGGTAGGCAGAAAAAAAGCTGAATCAATTACTAGCCTCTGAAATGAGCTCAGAGATACACAAGTGAAGGAGCGATGGTCCTGATCAAATGCAGCCAGTTAAATAACTAAAATTGAAATCTAAGGGTGAGCTGGTGAAGGTGAAGCATACATCCTGTGACCAGGACACAAGAACACAAGCCTGCTCTGGCAGCACAGCAACTCTGCCCATGACTCCTCTTTGTTCTCTGTCATTGCAGCCCACCCTTGTTTCTGGTAAGCCTGCCTCAGTTTCTCCAGGTGTCCAATCTTCAAAGGCAGACCTCAGTTAAGAGGGAGCATTACTCAGCAGTTACAGCTACATCCTCCTCAGCCTTTTCAGTACTCCTAGGTAGGCAAACAGTACGTACAAGAGAGATGGGTGCATGTGTAATTCGTGGAAGCAGCACTGGTAGGTGTTAAGGTTTCCTACCTGAACAGTCAACCAAACCTTTGTGCACTTTTCCCACTAAGGGACAGAATCAGAATCAGACCCTCGGGGACTTAACATGCTTGCAACATATGAAGTTTAATAAATTTATATAAACAATGTTTTACTGTACTGCACAATGGGCAATACGGGAGACCACATATCTGATGAAAAGTTATTGCATGTGTCTCTAAAATAAACAATACCTCACATAGCTACTTCAACCTCTTGTGAAAAGAGATAGTTAAGAATGTGATTTTTGAAGTGAGGGTTCTAAGAGATGCCTTAATTTTATGCTCATGGTTAACACAGAATATTTCTGCAATTAAAATAATTATACAGACTGAGTCTAAGATTGACTCAGTGGTAAATGCCTCGTGATTTTAGCAAAAAAACAAAAACTGCAAAATGTTTCATTTAGAGATGGCTATATCTCTTTCGAGATTGTAAAAGGTGTTCAGAAACTGAGACTTCATTAGAGCTGGATGGAAAAAAAATGCAGAAAACCACTTTTGCATCTGTGTTCTGTGAAAACATTTCAACCAGATCCTTTCTCATGCAGACATTCAATGAAAATACCATTTCAAGATTTTGCTCTTGAAAATTCCATGTCTATGGAACATTTGTATCTCAAGAGCAAGAAAGTAACTATATGCATCCATAATGAAAGCAGAGACTAAAGATCTAGTAACATATTACAAACCCCTAAATATTCCCCCCCAAAATGTTTCTTTTATTCATAATTTTTGACTGGACTAATGCAAAGGGAGGAGGTCAGCACATGGGAAAAAGCTAACCATGCTTCTTCCACCCATAATCCCATTTATTCCTCAGTAAAACTGCCCTGAAATTAACACCAGAGGCAGTGGGATGACTTGGGCCTTGGGTGAACTTTCCATGGCCAGTGATACCTGTCCTGCATCTCTCAAAAGAGGCATGCTGCAGACATGCCCAATTTACAGGTGGGGGTTGTAGCTGTTCCAAATTTCACGTTAAAGCAAATAAGCTTCTCCTCTGAAGTTTTTGTCTCCTCTACTCCTCCAACCAGCAATGCAGTAATTACACCTAAAAGCACAAAAATCTTAAGAAAACCTTGTAAAAAAATTTCCATTTCACTCTGTTTAAAAAATATTTAGTTTAAGGCTAACATGTAGTGAAACAGGTCAGTGTATAGTCCAAGAATGTAAATTCTCAGGAGAGCAGAATTTAGAACAGTCTATGAAAACGAAGACTGGTACTTCACTCTAAAATGCTGTCAAAATGTAAGAGGCAAAGTTAAGTACCACAATGAAATTTAGTACATCATCTTTACTGGCTTATAGGACAAACAGTCCAATTTATGACATTTACAATGTTATCACATATAGTCAGAAGTTCATCTTCTGAAACTAGGTCACAGGTCATCAACAGGAAATTCATAGGAAATTATGGAGGAAATTAAAAGAACACAAATGGGCAAGCAAACTAGTTTATATAATCTAGGTTCTCCCAACACAGCTTCCTGTGTTATGATGAACTCAGCTTTCATACTGAACTTTGAATTTTCCAGGTCACATTAAGAAAGTATTTCTCAATTGTCTATTATACTCTTCAAGCCTCAAAATGTGGAGGCCAAATTCACTACAAAGAGCCATTCATTTATTTTTTTCTTTAAACAATATAGCTGAGCAAGATCATAGTAACTCGAAAAGGTGTTTTGAGATTATTAAATGCAGATTTCTACTCACTATGGGCACCTCAAGAACGGGTGTGTGAGATCCCTCATTGACACATACACCACCTGAGGATAGTACGCAAACACAAGACGACATTCATATACTCCTTCAGTTCCAGCCAAACTGCAGCTGCTTTCTCCATCATGTTTGGGAAGGTGACAATTAGTGTCTGGGAGTCTCTTCCACTCTAATGTTAGACATGCTTTTCAAATAAAACCTCTGGTCAGTGAGGGATAAAAAACGAGGGCTGCAGTTCATCTCGGCTATCTGGACAACTTCTGAAAAGAAAAACTGGTAAACAGAAGCAGTTACTGCTTAATCGTTTGAGCTGGAAGCTGAATACAATGTACCGCCTATACCTCTAATGTATCACAGAGAAACAAAAGTTAAGAGTAACTTTGCAAGACAGATACAAAATGAAAGATTTGGAGGATGCCTCTGCTGTCTCTCTTCTTGCTACTTTTCTTAAATAAAAAAGACCTAGTAAAAAGACTGTCAATTTCTCATTCATTCTTTTTCACAATATCCAAATACCTACATCAAGTCTACAAAATAAAAGCAGTTCCTTAAGTACCATTCATTCTTCTTTACTGCTTTCACACCCTATCAAATTCAATAAAACCAATGAGATCTGTTTTTTCAATACCACAACTTGAAATTTCTAATAAACTGTGCATTTGTAGCAATCTCCTGCAGATAGCATTTCCCACTGAAGTACAACAAACACTCCTATACTTTAAAAATTATAGGAATCACATCATCTACAATTTGATGAAAAACAGAACTACCTCTGGGTTGTGAGGAGTTGGTTGTTAAGGTAGAAGTGATAACAGCACTGAATAGCAATCATTCCACATCATTTACTGTTAGTATTATAAACAGGCTTTCTTTTTCACCTTGCAGAAAAGCAAGATGGCAAATTCTTAAGAACACAGCAATATCCAAATGTTAATCTGAACACAGAATTTCACCTGCAGAACGAGGACTGCTTTGTTCACACTGAATGCACCTATTTTTGGATGTCTGTTCTTACCCACTGTTACCAATTCAAGGCATGGGTTGAGAAATTATCTTTTTTGTGACTGGCAATATTACATTATAAAAAAAATGAGACAGTTCTCCTACTGAACAGATTACAAACTAAGTGTAGAGAACTGCAAACAGTTAAAATGCCCAGGAAAACAAAGTTGATGACTGACACAACTGGGAATATCTCCCTCACCGCCTGCCTTTCAAACGCAGTGATTTTAATCTCTCTTTGAGGGAAGGAAAAAGAAAAGTTGCTATCTTTTTTATAATGAATTCAAGCCTGATGAAAATCAAGTTCTCCTGTTTCAGTTACCTTTTGCAGACTG
Organism: Xenops minutus; assembly: GCA_035221455.1. Lineage (NCBI taxonomy): Eukaryota > Metazoa > Chordata > Aves > Passeriformes > Furnariidae > Xenops > Xenops minutus. Next base: position 41,141,234 of record JAWWEE010000122.1, on the reverse strand, counting down.
TTTAAAACCTGCCAATACAGCCCAGAGTTCTGTCTAAACTAGACCGCTCTACCCACTCCATCATGCTGCATGCCCAAATATACTTCCTGTAAAGTCAGGTCTTCCTTTGTTCTTTTTTCCCCCCATCCTCTCCACCACAGTCTATTTGAGCAAGATAATTCCAGCACCTGTATATCATCCAAGATACAAAATAGCATCAGTAGAGCAGCCAACCTGATAAACATGCTGAAAAAAGCAAGCCAGTAGCTATAAACAACTTTCATATCCCCTCATAGCTACAAGGCAGTCACTCGAGAGCAACAAATACCGGTCTGGGAGAGTTTTGAAGCTTCAATATTCAAGCATTTTCCCTAGGAATTCTGTGGTTGCCATCGGCCTTGATACCAAAAACTCTGTAAGGACAAGTGGAGAAACACAATTTCCTGAGACTTTTAGAAAAGCTTTTAACGCTCATTTCTGCTTCCCGTCCTATCTGATTCACCTAGAAAAAAAGACATGTAACTGATAGTGTTCAGTTTAAGTCTAGGAACTCAGGACTCAGTTTCCCTCTTCTGGTGAAAATCAAACCCAATGGTTAGACTGAATTGCATGAAGTATTCATTAGATACTTTTTACATGCGGCAAACTATATTTTTATGCTCAGATTTACATCTACACCACAAAACCATCAGACATCCAGCTTTGATAACGGTAGTTTGATCATTTAAAATAACGTAAAGTATCATGACTTTCAAGGAAAAGAACCCAAACACTATTAATACTGTATTATTTAGCAACTCTTACACAAGCTCTAAATTAGCTCACAATTTTTGATCATGGCTCTAACATTGTCTGGTCTCTTCTAACAATGTAAAAGCACATTCAGGAGGATCCAAGAGTAACTGTATCTGAAGTCTTTTTTCAGCACTGCTTTACTTGAGTCATGGCCCAGAACATGCACGTTGATTTTGTTTTAATATTATTCACAGAGATATTCTACAACTTGTTAAATGCTGTGAAGCAGCCTCATGTTAAAGAAGCTTCCCCGAAGACTGAAAAGAAACCCCCAGTTTTTGAAGGATTTCTACAACATGCTTAGCAAAGTAACGTCTTTCTAGTCTTCACACCTGATTGTACTTATACCACTTTAAACTGTGCAAAGAATGTGACAAAAATGGCAGTTTACTCTAGGATGACCTCTCCAGCATACAAATGAAGGCCTATTGTTGCTCACAACTGAGCAGGTCACCAGGCTAACCCAAGGTGATCTGCAAAATCCTCACATTTCAGCCCCCTCCAACAAGTAATGCATTTTGCAAAGATGTGGCTGCTATTCAATTCCAAAATGGCAAGATATTCAAAACCCTTCGGGTTTATCAAATGTTGCCAACAGAGTATAACTTCTACACCTGTGAAAGACTGGGAGCTATTTGTGATGAATCAGTATTGTGTTAGTTCTGAATCCTTGTCTATTCTTGAAAAGAGGAGCTTCCTGTATCTTCAGTGGCTATCATGATGCCTAGTGTGTATCTAGAAAAATCACCTCGATCACAAGACTGCTGGAAAACACACCTAGGAATGTATTCAAATTCAGATTGACACCCTTGTACAAATGCCAGTGACACCCTTTGGTGACCTGATCCCGGAGGCACCTCCATGCACCCCAGCCTCGCCGAGGGTCCAAGCAAGCCAGCAGAAAGAACATGGGGACTTTGAATGCAGGCAGCAACAAGAAGCTGGGGAGGAAAAATAACCTGAAAGTTAGCCCTGCACTGAGACAGAAACCTAAATGGGTCTAGGTAACATAGGTACACACACAGACTTCTGTTTCTTTCTTATATTCATTCCTCTTTGATTTTACTTCTAATGTCAGGAAGAAAAACAACACTCTGGATCCCCTTGTTCATAGGTCACAACAGTCAAATGCAGTTTGGTCAGCAGACTGCACAAGTAATGCTCAAGACACTGCCCACAGCTTGGTCTAAAAGTGAAGTCATGGATATGCAGAAAATGTCTTGGTATCTGATGGGCAAGGACCAGGCATACGTGTGGCATAACACACAGACACGGGCACAGCATTGTATGTGAGTTCATACTGCACAGGCAACCACAAGAATGAAAACCAGCATCCACAGGAGGAAAGAGAAGCCTGTCTTTAGTACTCTTTTAGGCAAGAAACCAGGGAAGGAAACAAAATTAACTAGAAACCGTACAAAAATGCCTGGTCCATGAACTTGCACCAAGTTTGTGGTCTGAAGACAGAGCACATGATGAGGATGCAGTGAAAGTTCCTAATTCTCTGTCAATTAAAGTGGATGCTCTAGAGGCCAAAAAGGACTGGAAGACACAATGAGCTCCGGAGCAACTTCCCAAGCAATTAAGCAAATACAGCCCCTCAAGTAACTGAACAGAGTGACCCACTTGGGGTTCACCAGGTTAGCACAGACTGAAAAAAGGAGACAGAGTAGGAGCCAAGAGGCAAAGCTAGTCCTGCTAGCTATTGACACCTACATACTCTCAGTTTTTACTGTCCCAGCAATGAGTCTGGCTTAAGACAACCTGAAACTACTCAGAATTCAGGAAGATCACATTACAGTTAAGAAGGTGAATGGGAAAGTGTTTCTTAATACCACACTGAGAGAAAGGAGGTGATGCAATACTGATTATTCCATTAAATATTAATTACAATACAGCTACTTTCAAGCTAGAACATACTCCTTTAGATAACTGAATTAAGGGACAGGAGAACTGAACAAGCTTCAAGCCTTTGCATGTATCTGTCATTTCTCAATTATGTTAAACTGAGTTCTTCAGATCATGCATAGTTATCTCCAAATATTAATTTTTAGAGATTCAAGCTTAAAAAGAAATATCCAGGACACTAAAATTTGCTCAAGTGACTCCCAAGAGCCTTCTTACTGTTCAAGGAGCTTGAAGAGGCTGTCCTAGACCTTTCATCAAACATCCTTGAAAGAGAGAGGATATCTTTTCTTCCCAGTGATTTTAATTTGCACACAGATACCATCAGCTGGACAGCAGTGTTATATACTTCTCTCCTTTCTCTTCTTCTTCAACTTGGTAATCAAACTCCAGTAACAGTAGGCACCACAGAGACCAACTTTTACCTTTCAACTTTAGAGGGCTCGAACCTTTGAGAGGAAACTGCATGTGAAGAGTAATGAAGTAATTGCATACTTTTCAGAAGGTAACCTTCAAATGAGCATGCTCTGGAATTAGTTCTTACCATTGTAGAAAGCTCTTTAGACATTCCTTTATGCTATGTGTGCCAGACTGTTACGCTACACCATCTCCATCTCAAACTGACACAATACCTCCAACATCAAAATCTTCAATCAAAGTAGCTCAAGAAAGGCTGCAAAAAATGTTATTTCTTTCAAGGGTGCTGTTCAGTTCTCATTACATTTAACGGCTGTGTCAAACACAGGGTGCAGCTCCTCTCTGCTAAAACAAAATCCAGGATTTCCCTTTGTTATTTAGAAGGGGGAGGGAAAAAAAGCAAGAAGCTTCCAACATTTCAAAACCTATACACATTATTTCATCTGACTGTTTGAAATCCTTCTAAGTTTCATTAAGTTTCATCCTGCTTCGCAGTTGCATATGATTTCTTTATTTTCCCTTGAATTAAGCAGTAATCTATCAAAAACTTCGAGTATATTTCCCCTTTTTCAGTCACATGTATGAATTTTATCGGATTCAAACTTTTCAATGTCTCTTTTCATGCAAGGTCAAAGCTCTACACTGTTGTAATTTTCTTTTTCAGTGTTTTTTCTCTAAGACAGTTCTCCACTGGGAAATTAATATTCTGCATGAACAATGAACTCCTTGCATGGCCTTTGAACCTAGTGGTTGCTAGGAGGCCTAAAGAAACCCTGGAGTACAGCCTATTTAATAGCATGTATCAAGAGATTATTCAGCAGCAAAAATGTGTGATTTTCTAAATTGTCTGCTTTTTTCCCTCCTTACTTCCATCTCCATTCATCTGTCAAACAATCTTTAGATTTCATATGAATTGCATTTGCATCAATTTTCTATAATTATGGGCAGTTTGTTCCCTGAGTACTGAAAATGTGACTGGCCAGCCACCAATGCTGCTTCAAATCAAGTAAATATCAAACTGGTCCTTACTTAGCTTTACTGAAAAGGCTGCTTAAAATCAGGTGTGCTTCACTTCAGCATGAGGTTTGCACTTCCATTAGAAGCATAGTTCTGCTTAGAGACTGTATTTTCCTCAAATGAAACACCATGGCATTAACTGCAACACCATTACTCAGAATTTCTCTGTGCTGAAACAAATATATATATGCTTCTCCATGCTCCATTCAGGCGTACTTGAATATTAATGTTTTAAGCTTCTCAGCATCTCATTAAAGGTTGTTTGATTGTATGTTTTTCTACATTTCCCCCAAGCACAGTAACTGAGGCAAAACCCCAAGGTTTCTTTCCCACCCACCACCCCCCACCCAAAAAAAGACGCAGTTAAATAAAAGAGAACAACAAAAAAGCTAATGGTGATGAGGTTAAATGGTTGGATAAACAGAATGCAGCCTTCTGAAAAGCCCATGTGTTTCAGGACACTTTATCTCCTACAACATTCCGGATGACAAAGAAAGTATTTGTATTCCTGATCCCCACAATTTTTATGCCAGAGGACTTCCTATAGATTTCCTGCAAGGATAAGTGTTTCCTTCAAATAGTCAGAAATGTTTAGATACAGCAGTTATTCCTCCCAAAACTAATATTTGAAAAGGCAGTGACTGGACAAGGATCCTTTAAAAATACACGAATGTGGAAACTATCCATCAAGAGAGAACAACTGCATTTCCAGGTAAAAGCCTATTGCCTATTAAGTTGTTGGAGGGTTTTTAAAAAAAAACAAAAACAAAAACAAAAACAAACAAAACAAAAAAAAAACAACAAAACCAACAAACATTAGCTGATTTTAATTTTCAATGTGTTCTCCCTCCAACAACTTTAGCAAATCAGTAAAACTAAACATGACATTTGTCCTTCTTCAGTTGTTGCACTTGAAATCAATGCACACTATATTCATGAAAAAGTACTCTGGAGATTACTCTAAAACATTTATAATAGATTAAAATTCTGTGCCCCCTCCTAGCTCCCAAGGACACAGGTATCTGCTAACAAATTCAGGGTAACACATCTGATTCTGCAGATTGCTGGTGTTTGTCTAGTTGGATTGTACCAATTTTGCCAAGATGAAGCTTTCACAGAGGCAGACTGCTTCCCTGAAGAATTAAAAACATGCAAAACCCACACTGCTTGGCACAAAACACTCACGTGAGCTGCTTTTTTCAGTACGGGCTTCCACACTGAAAGAAAGGCCTAAAAGCACCTACTTCAACAGAACTGACACAGCGTATCTTACAGTGGGAATATCAGGACTCTCATGCAAAACAACAAAAATCTTCGCAGCATGGAGAGATTCAGCTTTCCAGCCCCTTTCATGTCCTGCAGTACCAACAAAATAAATCAATGCCTGCACACCATTCAGCTGTTAAAGCATAAATTATCCTTGTAATTTCCTCTCAATATGTGACTTCTCAGGAAAAATCAGAGCCCCTATTGCCAAAATATTATTACAGAGGCAAATTTTTCAATAAAATGCATATTATTTCCCTTGTGCACAGGCATTAAAGAAAGAACAGTCATAAGACATTTTTAAAACATGAGAAACCAATCCTGACGAAAGAGATACATTTATTAGGGCCAGAGACAGGAAAGTGAGCACATAACTGACAACCACAATCTTTGGATCACCCTTTGCAGCAGAAAAGGTTGGGGGGGGGAGGAGGGAGGACAGGGGACAGGACGAGAGACGTTTTCATAATGCAAAATAAATACCTTCCTTTTCTCCTTTAAAGGAATCTGCCTACTCAACCTAAATTAAGCCTCAGAGGGAAAAATGCGCCTTCGTGATAAACCGGAATTTTATAATAATGAAATGTTATGTCCTATCATCACAATAAGCAGGCAGCAGAACAACAAAGGAGGTTTCCAGGATCTTCTGCCCCTGGTTTCCCTCCCGATCAGCATTTGTCCAAGTCTTCTTTTGGGTGTCTATGAAATGTCTTAATTCCAAAGCCATTAAGATGCATTTCAGGATGGAGCAGATTCCACTAACAGCACTGAGGCTTTCCGAAATCTCACCAGCGCTCCATCGGAGGCCAAGCCTCTCGGTGATGCCTGCCTTTCCCTGCGCTGTTTTTTGTTTTGTTTGCGCTTTCTCTTTCCCATGCACAAACATGTTGGTGCAGTGTCCATTATCTCCCAACGGCCTTCCTTGAAAGCCACTGACAAACGAACATACATGCATGTGTGTGTTCTGCCACATATACAGGTCTGGTCCCCTTCTACACCTCGAAAAACAAATGCAAATGTGTTTACAGTCATTTTCACCAACGCACGCTTTACCATTGCAGAAACATGCAGCCGAAACCCAAAGAGCCTGGAACAAGGCAAGAGCGCTTGCAATTACAGGTGACCCTTTCCCTTCCCAAAATGGAAAAACACGAAAGCCCATTCAGCTAACCAGAGTTAACTGCATCTGAAGACGAATGTGTGGGGCAGCAGTAAATATCCAGCACATGCTTTTACACACAAAAGGAGCAAAGGGCTCCATGCTCTGCACAGCCGGTCATTTTTATCCCACGACAGAAAGATGCAACCGTTTCTCTCGTGTATTTATTTCGCTTGAGTAATAGATTTTAAACACCATATTGCGAGGACCCTGCTGTGAATCTTGCAGAGGTACAAAATGGTGGATGTATGCTATTTTTTTTTTTTCATTATTCATAACAACTCAGCCTCCCGATCGCAGGCTCCCCTCCATACCCACCAACACAGCCTCTCCCGGCCAGACACACATCCCGCAGCAGCCTCGCAATAAAGCTCTCTCGCATACACAAATTATGTTACCAACCTGATGTCATGTAGCCCCGTGATGCCTGGGAAATAAAAGCTGGGGGGAAGTGCTTGTGCAGCCGGTAGTCCTTCTCGCTGCGGGACCTCATGCGGTCTGAGGCCCGGTCGGAGAAGTCGGAGCTAGGCCAGGCCCGCCGCAAGGTCGTGCTCCGCGTCTTCTTCATGCTGAGGCTGCGGGCGGCCAGCGCTGCCGCCGCCGCCCCGGGTCAGGGCTGCGCGCCGCCGGGCATCAGCCGAGCGCACACCCCGACAACGCCGCCGCCGCCGCGCAACCTGCGCGCATCCCGCCGCTCCCTCCTCTAGCGCGCCAGCCGCACGTCCCTGCCTTTTTTCTTTTTTTCCCCCTCGAATGATCCAATTTTACACACGTCCCACAATGCATTACACTTCATTTGCAATCGGTCCGGCTTATAGCTCCCAGATTTGCGTGGAGGAAAGGCACGTTATGTGGCTTCTCAGGCAAAAAAAGGAACGGGGGGGAGGGGGAGCCGGAGGAGGGCTGGG
>JAWWEE010000122.1:41104197-41129250 GCA_035221455.1 Xenops minutus | reverse complement strand
CGGCCCCGGCCCCTTGCCGCCCGCTCCGCCCCCGTCCCGTCCCGTCCCGTCCCGTCCCGTCCCGTCCCGCCGCACTGCCCTGCTCGCCGGCGGGCGGTGGCGGTGCGGGCAGAGGCCCCGCAGCCGGGGCAGAGCGGGGTGCTGCCGCCTGCCCCCCGCCCGGCCATGGCAGCGGCGCCGTGGGAACGCGACACGCTCCGCAGGACAGCAGGCAGGAGGGCTGCCCGCCCTCCCCACGTCCGCGCCCAGGGCACCATCCTGAACGGCGCCGGGACACCGGGGCGTGTTAGCGACTCTGGTTACCAAACTGCGAAGGGACTCGGCTCCTCCTCTGAGCACACCTGGCGTCAGGTGCTGCCAGCCTTACCAGCGGGGACAGCCGCAATGCAGGGATGTGAAAATTGCCAATAAATTACTTACATATTTGGAGTTTTATAACCAATCCTTCTTACAGCAGGTTGTGTCACATTTCTAAGGGCATGGAAAAAGAGCGCTGCAATTTCGTAATTGGGAATTTTCAGTAGTGGTGAACCAGTAAAAGGATGACCATGAGTGAATGAAGTGAACATCAGGGCCAGTGGACCATGAGACTGTCCCGTAGCTGCCTTGCTGCACGGCTGTGGATTAGTCACTTCAGCGCCCACCTCAGCCCACCCGGCTTTGCTGCTGCAGGCAGCACACACCCCAAAGAACCATTCAGGGTTTCGTATACTGCAGTCCCTTTCACATGAGTAGAAATTACATTAATCAGAAAAAAAAGGAAATGCTATGGGGTCCTTTCTCATTCAGGCTCATCTTTTTTTCAACTGCATGAAAAGCCAATTTGACTGACATGTTTCTGTTGATGCTTTGTATACTGACAGCAACAGGAAAAAAGTTAATATGAGAAAAAAAGATGGCCTAGAGCTCCTCTAATAAAAATATAAGATTTTCCACCATGCAACTTACTCATCCAGCAATTTACTCAACAACCTACGCAAAGCTTAGAATAGAGCATGTTTTCACCCTCAGACCAGAAAAACCATAAGAACTTCTAGAATTGTTCAACTTTTCTCATTGAAAGCTGAGGTTGGGATAGATAGGTTAGCACTACCTATTTAAGTCAAACCTAAATAACGTACTTATTTTACCAAATGTAAAAGCAAACTAAATTCTAGCCAGGAGCGTAAATTCTCATTCCACTGTCTGAAAGCTGAATGAATGATGGCTTTGCCTTTCCAGCGGTCAAAAAGTGGTTGAATATAGCTGGTCAGCTAACTTCCACTTACAGCTGAACTAAACTCAACCTTTCTCCTAGTCTAGACACAGCTGTAGATATCAATCTGTTCCATTTTAAAAAATAAAATAAAAAAAATTAAAAAAAGGCATGGGGCAAGAGACAAACAGGAATCAGCAACGAGGAGGAAAAATGAGGTCAAGAAGTATAAAGACTGAACAAAGCAGGACACACACAACAAGACCACAGTGATCTTTACACTGGCTTTCTGTATAATTATTCACAACTAAAATATTCGAACAAGTATTGGAAAAAAAAACCCAAACGGGATGGCTCTGCAATTGTCAGATAAAGCACACATGTCCCAATTCTTTTCAAGCAATTTGTTGTGCACTGATGAACCAGTGACAGTGTACAGAAGTCTTTCAAGGAGCTTTAATTTAATTAATTTGTACACTTCTATGAATTGTCATGAGAGTAATACAGTGCATACAAATAACACATGGTATCTTCTGCTTATCAGTTGTAGGAATTAGACTGGTTCATAGTTTTGGCCAGAGATAACAATGCATTTTCATTTTGTGGTTATTTTAAATTAATAATAATTTGCTCCCACAACTATGGAAAAGAAGAAGGAATGAGAGGAATAATTAATCCAACTAGCAAAGTTGATTTCCCCTTCCCAAATGTGGAGAGATTTGCTTAAAAGCAATTTTGGAGGCCTCCTCTCAGTACTGAGACATTATTCCTGTGGTCAGCTAAAGTTTCACATATGCAGGCTTCTCACAGTTATCTCGCTTGGTTTCAGCTTAAAGATTTCTGACATCATATCTGAAAGAGTTCTCCTCTTTGAAGAGAGGAATTCAGAGCAAGTTTCCTCCTGCTCTTGCATTGTTTGAAGTCAAGTGTTGTTACAAGGATGAATCAAATATATAATTAAAGACCAAGTTTAAGTTTTGGCTGTTTTCCTTGGAATAAGACCTAGAACTGTGAGTGTCATTGATTTTTTTTTTTTTGCTTCAGTGGCCAAACTAAAGTAAAACAATTTTCTTCATATGATCTGAAAGCTAAAATTTGAGGGCTTTGAAAATAATAATAATAATAATAAAAAAACAGCCCACAAAATTTTATTCTTAGGCATTTAAAATTACATTTTTTTATTAAAGGAGCTGTATTTCTGCCTTCATATGGCTATATCAGAGCAGGGTAAGGAAAGAAGTGTTCTCAGCTACAAATGGCTGTCCTGCTTGATGAACAATGGTACAGTATCCTTAGAAGCACTGTTTGTAATAAATAAAAACATGCCGTTTAATCCAACAGTTCCAACAGGGGCAGGGAGGACCCATTTTCTTTGGCTGAAACCACTGTTAAATTCTTCTTTAATAGGAAGATATTTTTGCATTGGTAATGTTTTGCCAGTTGTAAAAATAACTATGGAAATAATCTGATGGAGCTTGCTAGGAGTAAGGAAAAATGCTTAGTGATGGAAAAATGAAAAGGAGATGGTTTCAAAGATTTTTGCTTGCACCTTTTTTTAATTTATCCATTTTAATTTATCCAGTTGTTTGGGTTTGTTTGGATTTTTTTGTTTGGTTTTTGGTGTGGTTTTGTTATTTTTTTTTTTTTTAATAAGGAAAAGATTCAATTCAGAAGGTTTTTGCTGAGAATTAGGCAAAGCATTCATTTTTATTATTTGGTATTTAAAGTCCAACAAGTACCATCTCTTTCTTGAATTACTAGAGGGAGAGGTGAGGCTTGGACAAATAGACCATAGAGATTTGGGGAAAAAGGTCTGAACAACCAAAAATAGGCATCCCACCTCCATTATAACCTAACAATTCCTTATTAGGAATTGGCAACATAATAGTAGCCATTTCAAAGGCACTGATTTAACATTACAAATTTTAAAAATGAAGCTTAGGAACACATAAGACATGACAAAGGATTCTTATATGTTCAAGCTTTTAGTCACAACTCTGCTTCAGTCCACATTCACAAGGAGCCTGAAGGCTTTTGGAGAAGCAATTCAAAATCACTGCTTCTGAAAATCTTGTGGTATCTTTTAAAAAGTAAGAAAGCAAATATTACTAGGAATATCTATTGCATTTGATCTTCATAAAGACTTACTTATTAGTTGCTAAGCGGGTCTGTTCTCATTCTGTAGATGGAAAATGTAAAAAAGAAAAGGACATAACTGGCCCAGAAGACTAAGAAATCAGTGGTAAAAGCACTTTTAAAACTTTATGGTCCCAGCTTCCATTTCATAGGCTTATTTTTCCTCAGCTGAAAAAAAAAAAAAGATTATGTAGCAGAGTACAATATGGTGAGCTGTATATATATATATATTTCTGTGTATGTGTGCATATACGGTAATTGCTCTTATGTAATGTGGTATTCCAAGTTTCAGTTTGGACTACTTATATTTTCCTCCCTGTGACAAACAAGTTTCCACAGGGAGAGCAGCAGCATTCAGTAGCAGGGTGGACTGGTGTTACCACCTCAGCTGGATTGGCTTGGAGACTGACTGTATGAGGTTTTCAGAATAAATAAGCACACAAGCCAAACACTAAATTAAAAATGGCAAAATAATAGGACATGCAAGGAGGAAGGCAATCCTCCACTACGACAAGCTACACCTCTAAAATCACTCTCAAACCACGTATTCAAGCCTATTGCACATAGCCACCTGGCTGCCTCACAGGAGGAAATCAGGAGGGCTTCACTTTATTACTGAGCTTGTGTATGACAGACACCCAACACCATCTGAAGAATCAATGCCAAGTGCCACACAAATCCTTGTGGCTTCACCCCCAGCAGGTCTGTGATAAGAGTGCTTTCCTGGTCCCCAGCTTCAGAAACAAAGACTATGGATACTATTGGCAATACTGGGACATATGGGAGACTTTGCATTAAGGAAAGACACAGTCACTGGCAGCCAGGTAAAACGGAGCAGAGGATCATTTTGAGGCCTATGAAAACAAAACCATCAAACTAACTTTTTAAAGGATAGAGATAGGATGCTGCAAGATTCTGGGAAGGAAATGCAGAGCCTATAAAAGTGAGAGAGGGTGAGCAGGAAGGAATAAACAGCAAATAAAATGGGAAAAGGGGGGGAAAGCCTGGAAGAATGAAGTGTGAGAACAGGTGGGAAAAGTATAATTAAGAACTTGGGAAAGACACTAAGGTCAGGTATAACATCACAGGCCTTGGCAATCTATGGGTTTTTTAGATTAACAGCTCTGTATAATAGTCTTCCTGAGAAAATACATTACCAGCGTTTCTAATATTAGTAAATCCAAGAATGGGAAAGTTGCCCACTGCACAAACTCACCGTTTTCATGCATCAATTCTTATATCTCTGGATTAACAAAAGTGCAGAACTCAGACTCTATAAGACATGGCTTTAAGCAATCCTTTACTTGTTAAGGAAGTCTAGCAACAGGTTGAAAGTGTCTTTGGCTGCAGAAAGCACTAGTTTTCACTTCCAGATATTTGTAGCCAGACATACTAGCAAGAACAAACCAGAAAACTCGTGATGCAGCACACCCTTTCACAACAGCCCTTAGACTTCTGACACTAACACTACTTTGTCACCTCTTACTAGTACTTGTTGTTACTCAAATATGCAAGAGAAGCCAAGTACTTGTAACATATGCTTGTGGACGAGGTCACAAAATAAGGCAGCCTTTCTTGATGGATTTATTGACAAAGGAAAAGTTTGGTTTGCTCAACTATCTCCTTGGAGAGAGCATTTTAGAGGCCCCACCAAAAAGGGAAAGAAAAAATATAAAGAGCAAAGATGTAAGTGCAAAAATTCCAAATATAAAAAGAGGAAAATGTTTCAGAGCTTATCACAAGCAAGTCTTTAGTCTTGCTATCAGGTTGTGTTATACCATGGTAGTAATCCTGGCTTAGTTACAGCACCTCTTAAACCAGTTTCAGATCATATGTCTCTCAGTGCTATGCTTTGGGAATGTGTGATGACAGGAATGCAACGCTGCTGCTGCACACATGCTGTAGCTCACCAATTCATTTTTCTGTGTGCTGCCTTATGTGCTGTGGTATTTATTTTAACTTGCATGACTTCTAAGGAAAACTTGCCTCCATTATGAGAAGAAAGGCTCCCCTGTTTTGTTTTTTTCATGCCAGATCTTCTGATTGCATTTGTGCTTCCTCTGCACAGAAGACAATTGGAGGCAGAAGGGTTTTCAGTCTGGGTATCCAAATCTACCTAAAAACATATCGGTGTCCCAGGAGGAATACAGGCTGTAGGATACAGCTTTCACTTTGATGCATGCTTTTCCTCTCCTATTATCACTGACTCAAAGCTGGTTAGTTAAAACGGATGGAAGCTGAGCTTGTAACTCCTCAGTGAACAAAACTAACTAGAGAAGGAGACAAGCTGTGAATCCTACACAGATTTCCACACAGTCAAACACTTATTAAATCTCTCAGATATAACAGAATTCAAAAACTTGGAGAAGTGGACTTGCAGCAGCTCAAATCTCAACTCATGTCATTCACTGGCTGTTCTTCCAAAGGATATAGTAGCAAAAGATATGCCAAAAATGTTGGCCTCAACTTTCTTGTTTTCCACTGGTGTCACGTATCATTAGTACCCTGGTATTTAAGCAACACACTGATATATGGGGGCCAGCTGTACTGTAAGTTAGAAAGACAGCCTAACTTTCTGCTTTGGGAATTGACAATAATGGAGAGCAAGAAGTGAGTAGCCAAAGTAGATCCCACCAGCAATAAAAGCCATTACAGATTATCTTTCTAAAGACTAATTCACACACCTCTGTGTCTATTCCCATTCCTCTACAGAGCTTATTCTGCAAAGGCAGCACCAAGCACATGAAGACCTTGGGCTCTTGTAAAGCTTGTGGGTGCTACATCAACACAAACAACAAGCAGATTCTGTGTGTCAGGTAGGCAATCATGTACAAAGGACAAATCCATTCAGAAAAGAAGGCCCTTGCCAGTAGCAAGTGGGCACTGTTTTGCATGTTACATGGCTATTATTTATCCGTATGTTAGTTTTAAACTCTACATTCTTGTCTAGAAGAATTACTTGCCATACACAAAACTGAGCAAAGCACCATAGGCATTGCAAATAGGGCAATGAACATATCTGCAGTCCTAAAAACAGCATACCAAGGGAACTAAATCCCAGCAGCTGCTATAACACCACAGAGCATTTGCTGAATAACCCAGTACTAAGCTCTCTCTCAAAATTCTTGCTTATACAGCTGTGCAATATAGTGAGTATATTTTATATTTGTATATATATAGCATGAACAAGAGGCAGAGATCTTAAAAACCTTAGAAAAGTTGGAAGGCCTGAAAATAGACTACTCCACCCTTTGTAAACAACCTCTTGTCATGAATTTACTTCCATATGTGCATGAAGTTCTGCCTATATTAAACAGGCTTTCAAAACACTGGTTTAGTACTGAAAATGTATGGTTCCCATCCAGAGTTTGAAGAGAATGCAAACAAGAAATAAACCCAAGAGTGAAAAAGCACCAATTCATCAACTCAGAGAAAAATAATTCATTTAACTTGTGGGATATTTTATTACAGTGTTAGATTCAGAGGCTGTCTCATTGGTACCTACTGGTATTTGGGCATGAAGAACTCTAGAGAGGAATCATAAACAGAGACAGGAATTAGATGACTCAACACATGCCCAACTCAAAGGCCTTTGGAAAATCAATGCAAAACTATCAGTCTGTATGTTGTCTGGACCAGACTGCAATGTTGCAGAGTCAGTTTGTTCCTGTGAAGGTGGTACTTTTTAGTCATTGGTTTTCAGTGGGACCCTGGGGCTTCTCTGTTCTCTCTGATTCTGCAGTAGCACCCTCAGAATCAAGACTCCACTCCTGGGACACCTACCCTGTCCACTCCTGGTTACCACAGCATGTTGCCACCCTCCACTTGGCTTTAGAAGGTCTGATATTACCCACCTGTGTGCAACCAGAGACAATTTCCCATTGCCCTGTTCAGATGAAGGTTTATTCAGGCACCACTTGCACTTGCCTCTCTGTAGAAGCTGTTCTTAGCATTTCTCCTGAATGCAGAGATTTTTGTATTCTAGTAGAGGAACAAGAAAAAAACATTTTATCGCACTGGGTCTCAAACTTCTCCCAACACCTTGTAAGAAAATTAAATTCTTCAGCTCAGGACTAGTCCAACAAAATAATTTTTGTCTTACTAAGTGACACCCTACGTAACAGTGCAATCACTTAAAGCAAATGTATCAACCACAGGGAGCTCTGCTACCTTTTTTTTCCTATATATTCTTTTATATTACTGTGGGGCTGTCAGTTGCTTTGTTCTTAATTAATTGGTTTTTAAATACAAAGGGGGACTTAAATCCAGCAGAGCACTGTTTCTGGAGGTCAGTGCAAGATCCTCTCCTCTGTGGAGCTAAGCAGCTGGGAGCAGCATCCAAACCTTTGCCTTAGCAAAATGTTTCTAACGCAGAACTGGTGTCACACTGGCTGTAAGAGCAGTCTCTGGTGCGAATTTTTCAACCTACAACTTTATGACCAGAGTCAAAGATGAGAACAAAGGTGAGAACAAGTGAAATGTGTAGATGTTATGAAGAAGGAAAATCTCTTATTATGAAGGAATTTCATTGCAATAGTCAAAATAAAATTGTGCAATTAAGAAAAGTAAGCTAAAATCAAATTAGAAAAATAAAGAAAAAAATGCATTTCTAATTCTGAAAAGCATGCTCCTCACTCCCACCACAAAAGCATACTTATATCCTTTAAAGCATGTGAATGGCAGTGGCAAAGGATAAAATTTCTTTCAGAATGCTTTATGTATTAGAATGAATTTTAGTAAAGCACAGAGAACCACATATACCTAATACTTCCAGAAATCTAAAAATCTTTCTCAAAAGAAACAAACATCTTAAATGAGACCATTTATGTGAAAGTAAAATTTCCTAGCATTAGAATTCTATTTGAAAGAATCATGTACAAAATTAAGAGCTAGAAAGTCTTTAGTCTTCATTAAAACTGATCACTATGGAGCTGAACTCAAGACCCACACAAGCCAGCTGTAGTAAATCTTATTAGTTATGGTGCTCATCTCAGAAACTGTAGCAAGGAGTCACCATGTTCCCATACTTAAAAATTTCAAGTGCTTTGTAACCCAAGGTATTCCAGGAATTAACAAAAACTCAGGACAAATGCTTCTTAGGGTCTAACAGAAAGTAAAAGAAACTCCACATGCAAGTGTTCAGCAATGTGCCTTTGAACTTTTTCTTAATGGGTGAGATATTTAATAACCTTTCCATCTCTCAGGCAGTGTAAAGTAGATCAGACAATCTGCCTTCACAACTGGCAAATTTCAGATTTGTCAGAGCATGATGCTATTGTCAAATTGTTTTTGTACTCCTTCCTCTCCAAAGATGGATCTTACTATTATCGCAGCTGATGGAACCAAGACAAAATAAACACAGACATCAGGACTGAAACAATGACAGACTATCCGAAAAGGCATTTAAGTTCCCTCAGTCATCCAAGGAGTAAAAAGTTATGAAAACAAATACTTCTTTTTATTGCCCACATCCCTGTGTCATTGCTGTGGTACTTAAAAAACCCACAAACCCTATGGATTTCTACCCACCACATAGTAATTACTGAAATAACAAAGAATTGGAAAAAAGTATTTCCAAAGCCTGATGCTATTACTGAGCTGCCAGTGAAAAAAATTCTCACCAACACCCCTTAAGTCTATCCTCCTGCACTCCCTAATCTGAACACAAAAGGTTAGGTTTAAACACCCACCCCCCAACCCTGGTATTAAAACCGCCTGCAGTTTTCAGCTTCAGGCCAGCAGTGACAGTACTTTAAATCCTTGG
Organism: Xenops minutus; assembly: GCA_035221455.1. Taxonomy (NCBI): domain Eukaryota; kingdom Metazoa; phylum Chordata; class Aves; order Passeriformes; family Furnariidae; genus Xenops; species Xenops minutus. Next base: position 41,120,155 of record JAWWEE010000122.1, on the reverse strand, counting down.
CTACTTCATGAAGATGCAACCCACAGACAGTCCCCCAAAGTTCTTTGAAATGTTAAATACAAAGCAGGAGGAGGTCATAAAGGAAATATTCCTTATAAAAGGAATGGATATCATATGCAGGCTTTTCAAATACGTTTCTAAGTTGTTTTTCTTTCAGCTATCATATTCTCAATCTTGCATTGTCTGAAGCCTTTGAAATAAAATTCACGAATTAAATGAAGCACACAAATTAGCGTTGTAAACAGCTGCCAATAGACACACGTTACCTTTTAGCTCTCATAGATCTCTCCGATGTATATTGTATCTTACTTCTTATCTGAAAAGACTAACTATTTATCTAATAAATGGTCTACAGCAATTATCAAATGTCCAGCCACTCAGAAGTAACATTTAGGTTTTATTGCATCATCTTTTGTAGCATCTGCCCAATTATTGCAATAGAAGCCAGTGTGCTTCCCTACTGCACTGGCAATCTAGCTATCTGTCTGCCAAAAGCCTTCTAGTGCACACAAAGGAAAAAGGATTGAGAAACCTATTTTATCTCTTCTTATCCCATAAACTAACAAGCCTTTTTTCCACTGCAGCTTTTCTCAACAAACACAGCTAATTACGCAGGATGGGATTTTCGAAGTAAGTAAAAGAAAAAATAATCAGTTTAGCATACCAGCTTCGCCAAGTACTATCATCTTAAACTCTGAGAGAGTTGCTTGCAGGGTTGGGGAGCAGACAAACACAGTGGTGCCCTGCCACTGACATAGGGACCAGCTGTAAGCAATGAGCTTTGTGTTTCAAAACTCTTGGTAGGTGGTCACATTCTCCTGTCCACTTCCATTCCACTGGAGGTAAACAAGGTGGTAGGAGTTTTATTTCTGTTCCCTACCTCTCCATGAATGCTCAATGCCTCTCCTTTCTCATTTGGGTATCTTAAACTCAATGAAAAAATGAGTTTTATGTTCATTTTTAAAAACCTGTGTTTGGTTTCTCTTCTCATAAGGTCTCATGAGCCCTGTCCATATTAGCTTCTGGCAAGATGCTCCACCAGACATCTATAAAAGCACCCCTGTCCAGATTTACACATTGTGTAGTTGAGGAGGAATGTAACTGGTTGTCATAATGATGTCCACAGTCTGAGGAGCCTTTGGACTGCAGTGTCATGAAAGGCACCAGAAGTTTAAAGCCTCTTTAACTAGATGAAGTGGTTAAGGGAAGCAAGTGCTCCAGCCAGCAGCGAATGCATGCTTAAATCACTGGAGAAAAACCAGCCTGAAGAACTAGGCTGGTGCCGTTTGAAATTATTTAAGGTGTTGAATGTTGGGCTATTTGCAAATTAGTGTAGCCCAGCCCACAGAAACTGCCACTGCTGTGACTACATTCATGTTTGACAAGCTGCTGTCCTCTGCTTCTAGGTATCAGTAAACTATTTGGGTACCTTCACAGGAGGGAAAATCTGTTCATGGAAATGTTCCAGCTGCAGAAAAAGACTGAAAGGTTACAGCAAGCTCAGGAACAGCACATGGTTTTGGCAAGGTGAGATGGAGGAGGATGAAAGGGAAAGGAGGTAAGCAGAAGAATTATTGTTCCTCAATGATTAAACAAGCACAGAAACTATGATTACAGATCACAGACATTTTTTTTTATAACATGCCAAACTAGCACAAAGAGAAACATGACTCAATAATTCAGTCACACAGGCAGTATTGGCTCTCCACAGTCTGAAAGAACATGGGGGTCTTCTAAAACAGAGACTCTGCCCTGACTCCCTACTTTAGGGCAGTGAAGGAGCACAAAGCCTTTGAAGTATGCTGGAGAACAGGCACGCTGGACATAGCCCTGGCAGCCAAAAATTCTCCTCACTTGAGGGCAGGAATCAATTCCAGATACATAGTGATCTCTGTCTGTCTGCTGGACTCCTTATCCCTATAAAACCAGCAAGAGCAAACTCCGGGCAGTTGTACCCTCATGTAGGCTTCAGCAAAGTATACATCTAAAAAAAAATATCACTAAAGAAACCCTAGTAGGTAGGTAATTTATTATTGGGGGAGATCAGGTCCATAAAATTTCCTAGGAGGGAAAAGCAATGACTCACAGACACAGTTCAGACTTGCCTTGACTCATGCTGCTTGTAATATCAACTACAGTCAGTCAGTATGGTTTTTCCAAGAGAAAAAAGATATTTCAGTATGAAACAAAACTACTAGTACTAGTACTCTCTGTCCTTAATTAATGTAACCAACCACCCATTATTTGCAAACTAATGTGGATGATTCAACAGTAGTTTGTTTTTTTTTTAAATCACGTATTTCTGATAAGATTTCTTGTCAATTTTAATGAGAACTACACCAATAACATTACAAAAGTAAAAATTTTTTTCTTAAGTGTATGTTATCAACAACTCATTTAAATATTTTGTTCTACTTCTTTTTTTTCTGTGTAACCAGTTACAGAAGTTTCCAACACATTTTACTTCTTCTCTATTTAAAGAAAAAAAAACCCAAGCCAAATAAGAACACTGATCTCTGTGCATGTGACTACAATAACATGGATTCCTCTTTTAGCAAATCGAGGTGTTGAGCAGGGCACTTCAAAAGTGGCAAGGTCTTTGTTCAGAGGGTGTCTGAACATAATCCTGTTTATCTGTACCACTTCAGAAAACTGCATTCTCCCTGATTGCTACACCTTGAAAATCAGTGCAAAGCTTGGTGGTTTCAGAACAAACAGACCAAGAGAAGACATGGCCAGAAAAACAAATTTCACCATATCCATCTTCTAATAACAATATTCCACCACATCTGGAACAATTAGGTAAGAAATTCAAACCTTCTAACTCATACCAACTGTGAGTAAATTCGGTCGTCAAAAACATGAACAAATTCAAAAAACATTCAGACTATCTTTGCCTTCTTGAAGAAAAAAAAAAGGGATACTCTGCACCTTTCATGGCAAGAAGTCCCCAATCCCTTTTCAAAACAGGATGCATAGCTTTAGAGTCAATTACACAAATGTATGCAGCAATGCAAATACAAATTACAACAAGTACTACAAGCAGGGGCACCTCCCAAGTGATGGAGGCAAGTAATTGGGTATTAATGCTCGTAATAATTATGTTTGCCCACATTTCAACCTATTCCTGCACAAGGTAGGGTGTCACATTTACCAAAATGGGGAATTACTCCTTCTGGATGAAAACTAAATATCTGTAGTAACAATACAGTTATTCTAACAAACTGGATAAATCATGTTCATAATTCATGTATGAATTCATGTTTTGCTTGGCAAGTCAGTTTTTTCTTCGATATCATGATTTTCACAGTCAGAAACAAAACAATCTCCCATCATTCCCAAGGACAACTGGGACAACTGAATTATCCGAAGATGACAAGATGAAGCTCCTGTGATACATTTTTGTATCCAAAAAGCAGGCAACAAAAACAAAGTCACAGAGAGAAGCAGATGGCCAATGAGTTATCACTCTTGGTCTGATGACTTATGTGGGCTCAACTTGTTTACTCACATAGTTGCAAAAAGAGTAACTTTCCTTATGTTAGCAGCAACTATATTATATATTATGCCTGTCTTATATACACAGTACATACCACTACCTACGCACAACATTAAGGGATCAAGTATATACCCTCTAATTATGGGTCCACCTGCCATGACAAAGGCCACAGTCGACCCTTCTCAGGGTAAGGGAGTTAAATGACTAGTATGTCTAACACCACAGCTCAAGAAAGGGTTAAAAGGGGATTAGTGTTACAGCTGCCCTGCTCACTGGCTTGGAGATAGGACAAAAGTGCTCAGGTTCTCTGGGGCAGGAAAGTGAGTCTACAGTTACTGGCTATCCCCTTTACACTATCCAGGAACCTCTCCCTGTTCACTAGTCTCTGTTGAAGCAACCCCCATGCTAACCCTGCATGATGCACAGCAAAAGCATTGTCATATGGTCCTGAAGCAACAGGCACCATTTGTGTGTCAGTGAGCTCTGTCATATGAACCATCCTTGAAAAAACAGATTCTTCTTAGATCATCTCACCCCCTGTTTAGAACTGATCTCATTATATTCTCTTTAATTGTTCTCATCTTGTGGGCATAGAGGAATAATGCTGCCTTTCTAAGGCCATAAAATCCAATTATGTAAAAATACAGTGTTGTGAAAAGAATTAAAATATTTTAGCCAACAAATTAGGTGCTGAAAATCAGGAAAGGTCAGTGTGTGACCATTTAACCCCCTGAAAATCACCAGGAAGTATTTTCTAGCTGCAATTATAGTAATGCTACTGCCCTCAGCTATGGTTAACCACTAGCCCTACAATTGTAAAGGCTACTGGTAACCACCTCCTACCCTGCACTTTCTGAAGAAAGAGCTTTTGCATCATTTTCCCACCAGCAAAAAGTTTTTGTACTGCAACTAAAGTGAGTAAAGGATTAAAACTAGTCAGTGTAATTTTACATATGCCAAGAGTCTTGAAAGTAGAGCAAGACATTTTTTTGTAAATTTTTTGAATTGCCAAGATGTAAATATGATGCAGGATGTGTTTATAGGTTCAGGGTGTGTTTATAGGTGCCCTCACAGATCAGTATATGCTGAAAAGATTAGTGCAGGATGGTATGAGAGTCTGAAATTGTTAATGGCTTAAACATGGTTAAGATCACCGACTTTTGTCCACTGTAGCAAACTGTACAAAGTGGCTGCTCACCAAAGCCCACCCCCTCCCAAATATGCCTACTAATTTGGACTGTAACAAGAACATGAGATAAGATAAAGGTGGTACTGTTGTCCAATTATCCTAGGAGAAGAATGTATCCACGAATGCAGAGACTGGAATGTTAATGGCTCAGACAATCAAGGTGCAAGCTGAAGATGTGCAAAGTAACCACATGGGTGATGAGGAGTAGCACACCTACCACCTTGGGCTGCAAACTGGGTGTTGAGCAAGATTAGGAAAGAGGAAAATCCCAAGAGGTGGAGTAATATTTCTTTGTCCTTACACAAATGACTCAGCTGTGATAACTCCCCTCTGGGGAAGCACTGGGACAACTGCTGATGGGCCATAATGGACTCAACTATGCTGGCATAACAGGCACTTGTAATGTCTTAGAAGGTGTCAAAGACTCACAAAATGTTCCGTGATCCATATTACATCATCCACTGTAAAACTCCTCACCTCATGGGAGATGTCATGGGCGTTCCCAACTAGCCAAAGCCTAATAAAAACCAGTCTGACTTCTCTCAACTCACAGGACTTCCTTACCACTTTTGACTTCATTCAACACATGGGTATCTTCCCTCACCACCCTGAGCTTACCTCGATGGATCCAGACTGCAACCATCATTTTGACAAGACTGGAACCCTCACCACCAATAAGACCAGAAGAAGAGGACCAACGGGATGCCATCAGAATCCATGAAGTGATTGCATTTTTTCTACTTAATCTGTCTCTTTTTCACTCTCTTTCTCTCCCCCCTACCCCTTCTCTCTTTATAATTTTTTTTGTATCTCTCTACCTCACATTTACTGTTAAATAAAAATCTGTACTATTGACTTGGGCATGTAGTCTCATTTGCACCTCAATTCTGGCAGAGGTATCTCTCTAATAATTTTAAAGAACCTGATCATAACAGATGGTTGCATTGATCGGTTGGTTAAGGATCAAGTGTTCTTCACATTTCCACATCCATAGGTTTATTACTATAGAGCTGGACAGAGAAGTGTCTCTGAATAAACTACTGAGCTCCAAACAACTCCTGCAACAAGTACCCTTGCAGCCCTGAGGACTTGAGTGGTACTGTGTGAACAGTAGATCCCACAGTCCAGAGACTGAAACCTGAAAGAAGGAAGCAGGTACAGCACAGGAAAGCTGGGCTTCAAGCAGGATGCTCCCATCTGACCCACCAACATGTGGTGCAAGACAGCCTAGTGCTGTATCTGGTGCAGCATCTGAGCTTTGTGACAGCATAAAGAAGTCTACTCCCATCCTTCCACCCACTCCGTGGTGTAGGAAGTGTTACACAGACAGACTCATGAACACCATCTGCTTAACTGTGGCATTTGACTCCCTTCCTCCAGCATGTACAGCATGTAATAGTCTGAGATGGTCTAAGCGCATTAATACAATCCTACATTTTACATTTCTATATGTTGTGAAGAAAAATCCAAAACGAAAACACAGTTTTCATCTCCCACAACATTGCTCTTAGTTTTCTAACTGAATTTGCCTGCACTATTTATTAAAAGAAAAAAGAAAAAAAAGGACAAAAAAGGGAAAAAAAAAGAAAAAAACTCTGCAGGAGCATGAAACTCTTATTTAAATAAAAATTAGCAGTCATAAATACATGTAATACTTACTTCTGAACAGAACTATAAAGTCTACAGAGGAAACAACTTTTCTTTTCCCCCATGGTATCTTTATTCATTCTACCACAAAGAAAGAATACTAAATTTCATACATTAATGCAAATACAAGGAAAACTTCAATCCAGAGCAGGGGGAAAAAAACCCCAAACTTCTTTCTAAATATGTGAAATTACTAACCATCTTTTTCCTATTCACATCTGCATTTTAAAACTAAAAGAAAAAAACACATAATTTCCAAGGACTTGGGTTGTCATGTTAGTGTGGTTTATTAATTGCACACCACTCTATGGTCTATTAATTCTAGAATGGATATATATTACTTATAGCATTTCTGTAGCTTGGAATGCAAGTAACTGAAATAGCCTTCCAGTGCTCTGGGAGATATGACAGCTAGTTAGACAGAGGCACACAACATGGCATGCTCCATTTTTAAAAGTTGTTCAGGGATTTGCATCATCTTTCACAGTGAAAAGGTTGATGTTTTTAAATTTATTTTTCACAGAAGTCCAAGCTCCCACAACTGCAAATGTGGCCACTTGGCTTTCACGAGGCTTCAGCATTCCAGGTAAAAAAGAAGGAGAAAATCAGTTCCCAGCAGGCTCCAACTGAGAGTCCTAAAGGGGAACACCCCAGTGTGTTGCTTGCTCTCCAGGGTGTCCCACAGAACTCACCCAGCACCATGCAGGGAGCTGAATTAGAAACAACCCTCGCATCTTCTAATGCCAACCCTACATCTTAACAAGAGATCAAAAAGGTGTTCCTCATGCATATATTATCTGTGGGCTACATACCAGCTTTCCCTAAACTGACAAGCATAGACAGAAGAACAAGGTAGCTTTTGACACACACAGATACAAATGATCCCAATCTTTCATTTATCTTTAATGCTAAACTATCTGTACAATGCCCCTGGGGGAAAAAAATAATTAAAAGCATTTAATTTTTTGCCCAACTTTATGATAAAACTGTTTTGTTTGACACAGGAAAGAATGGCATAGGGAAAAAACAGAACATACTTTTAGCATGGCAGTGATTTAAGGCAGGAAGAAGAATGAAGACTGCTCACAGAGCTCATTACTACACAAAAACCTCTCACCTGTCAGAGGAAGCCCCACCAGCCCCAGGCTCAAGCTGTGATCAGCTTACATCTGAAAACTGGTTCTACCCTACCTCAGCCCAGTTCCCAGTGAGCATGCCTGCATGCCTCTAGACCATCCCACCAGTCCCACCATGGGCACTTTCTGCTCAAGGCTAGAAAGAAGGGCAAAGCAGAAGGATTTGAGGTACTGATCCTTATCTGAAATTGCACATGCAAATAAGCAAAAGGGCCAACTACAAGCAAAAGTGTTGTTTCTGATACTCATAAGACAAAGCAGTTGCCAAACTAAGAAAAATACAAAACTGCTAAATGAAACACAAAATGATGTCCCAGTTTGACAGTGAGTATTTGCATGGGAACAGGACTGGCTTGTTTGGGATGATTAAAGCAATGCAGATCAAACCCCCAGCATGTACTTCTGAATGCTCTCCCAAGGCCAGGCAGGCCAGCCTGCCACAGAAAAGCCCAACCACGGGAAAAGTTGTCCCTCCAGAGACTGGCAAAAATATGGCACACACTACCCATCAGAAGCTAGTGCCTGCTTGCTCTGGGCATCCACAGCATTTTGGTACCCCCTAGCATTTCCACACCCTGTTCTGTACCCAGTATTTCCTGGCAGACATGGGAAGATGAGCCCTATTTGGGTAGGGAAACATCCCACCAACAGGTTGGCTCACCTCATCTTCTTGTGCAAACCCCTGCACGAACCACGGCTGCGGTAAGATGGGCCCCCTCCACTCAGTAAAACCTGCCAGTGCAGGGTTAGGAAAATTACACTGCAACCAAGTCAAAGACTCCCTTCAAAGATGTCAAGCCATGCCTTTGATTTCTGCAATACTCTGCTAGACAGAGGTGTAGTGAGTGAGGGACGTGCAGCTGTAATTGCCTGCCAGGATTGGCTGCCTTTCTGCTAGAAGACAGGACAGGTCCTACTACTGTGGCCACAGAACTCCTGCAATGAACACACGTTAATTTAGTCCAGAATTTTATGTTTTGGTCATCTGAATAGCAGATAGTATTTGTAACCAGCTCAGATACCATGACTCTCAGGATGCGACATTAAAGAAAGTAACTGTTCACCTTACTAATCCAACACTCTGCAAACTGGAGATTTATTACTGGAACCAACAGAGTATGGAGATCAGGGATGAAATATTAATAGTGCAGTGATTCAGTTCAGACCATTTTAGCAAGCTATTTAAAAAAATACAAGGTAACATTTGAAAACATTTAGAGAAACACACTCTTAAGTGAGACTTGAAAGCCATCTGAATAAATACAGCAGAAATCTTCCACAGGTATGGGTTTGTAACTATGATTTATAGTCTGATAGCCAAGCAATGAATGTAGTCTGTCATACACCTGAAACTGCTTCACATTTGTGATTCATTTGCGCAAGAACTGCTTTTAACAGCTTCATTTTTAAAAAATTTTTAGTTACAAGAGCATTAAAATGGAAGAAAGGATCCAGCAATCCCAAATACATATCTAGTCAAATATTTAGCCATCTAAAGAGGCCAGCAGTGTGCAGCAGGAAAGAATAAGGTGGTACTTATATCTCCTCCTAATAATCTCTGTATCTCTCCCTATTTTCAGCTCAAAGGATTTGCTGTGCCTCCTCCAATTCTTCTATCAAGCAGTCTTTGTGAGACCTCTTTGCCACAGGCTTGCCCAGGCTCTCCCATCAAGCCTGTATAAACCTTTTTGTACTCACAACATCATCTGGATAGAAGTCCTGCAGGCTGCTCCCTCTGGCATGAAGAATTACATCCTTTTCCTTTTGAATCCATCTCCCTTCAGTTTTATTTCCCTCCAAATAATTTTAACTGAAGAAACAGTTTACTTTCTCATCTCTTACCATCAAGAATGTATTCATCCCTGACATTTTGTGTTTAAATGCTATGATCTTTTACCTTATTTTAATTTCTTTTTTAATCAGGCAAGATGAATGTACTCAAGAGATGATAGTGATATAAACTACTTTTTAGTGTAGGGTTATGAAACTTGTAATGAACCATTATACACACTTTCTATATCAAACAGCTTCCAGAAAAGTTGTTTTAGATTATTTTGATACTGATAAAAGTGGTTATGTCATTGTGCAAAATATCCTTGCTGTAGAAATGATCAAAATACTTCAGTCTGCAGTCTTTCAGTGGTTGCTCTAGGTTGGCAAACTCTTCAAACTTGAGCCCTAGTTTTCTAGGAGTTCACCTACATCATCACTGCAGGATGAGAGATCTAAGTATTCCCCAGTTTCACCATGATTATGCCTGGAAACTTATGAGGAATCATAGTGACACCAATGACTGCCAATCAACTCAGAAACTTAATATAACATTTGATTTTTTTTCCAAAACTGCTCACACACTGCCCTTGGATGGGGCATCTCTCCAGATTTTATGAAGACACAATGGAAGAAATGTGAAAAAAGGCACACAAAAAAAGGTAGGAGTCAGTAACAAAGACACACAAGAAGTACTCTTAAGGCAGTACCAAAGAAAAGGGTAAGGAAGAAAAAAAATGCAGAATTTTCCTGTACTTTAAAAGCTAAGTACCACTTAGTGCCCTCTGCTGCATACAGAAGTAATAGGCAAAGCACCACTGAACAATGACATCATCTGATACTAAACAACACAGTATGTTGTATGTATGACAAATGTTTATTTCCTTAATTATGCTTGTTTTCTAAAAATACTAATAAATTATGCAAATATCTTCAGTACCAGCTTAAAGCAGATGTTTTTTACACTCTCTCTTCCCATCTACTATCCTGTGTTCTGCCTGCGAGCAAGCTGTCACCTCACCTCCTACATGTACATAGTGGGAAATTCATGCTGAGTGAGTCGAGATGCTGGGTGGCTGGGTGGGGGAGCACACGGCACCCTCAGCATGAGATTTAATCATGGGATGCTCATGATGGCTGAACAGCTCAGTGGTATCTTCTCTGCACACTGCTCTTGTCCCTCCTGCTAAACTCAAGGGAGTGGGAAGTGCCCACCGCTCCCTGCTCTCAGCTAAAAGAAGCAAAACAAAGACAAACAAACAAGAAGGAAGGTCAAATCTCTGATGTAATTTTCAACTTCCAAATAAATGTGCATTAGCAGTCTATAAAAGGTCCTTCACACATAACATGAAAGAAGTAAATCCAGACTGAAGGAATCACGACCCTGAAGAGGATTAATAGATTGTCAGAACCAAAGAGGTCTCCTAATGTGGAATACAAATATTTAATCTGATCCTGAAATCTTATCTCCTGCCTCTAAGAAGATTAATGGAAATTCTTTTGTAGCAGACTATTAATTCTGATCCATTTCATGAACTCAGAGTATTTTCCAGAAGTAAAGTTTGTGCATCTTAACTAGCTTATTAGCATTCTACTTAAAATCAAACTGAACGAATTTGATCAAGATTAAAACCTGTTCAAGAAAGTTAAGTCATAGAAAAATGTCATGTGCATGTGTACACATTACATGAAACAGGCATGTCACATGCATGCAGACATGCAAACGTAAGGTATCTTATGTGAGACATGAAACTTTCAAGGTCTCTGTGCCATACTTGAACCAAAAGTGGCATGAAGATATTATGGTAGTAAAGTTTTGTCTAAAAACCCCCATTTTTCCAAATTGATAATCTCTGCTCTAGTCTGGAATAAACAGAGATATTCCAGAGAAGAATTCATTCATACAGCCTTTTTTTTGTCTTAGACTGAGTACAGGCACACAGCTAATATCATTGCGGTGGTTGGTTCTGCCCCAGAAGTCTATGTCACTGGCCAAGTTTCAGGCTTCTCCTTCATTTTTCCTTTAAATAAAGTGACAAGGAAATGGAAGTACACCCAGCTAGCTTGCTTTGTCTGGCTTTCTTTCCCCTGGAAGAAAGTGAGGGAGCCATCCTTCCCATTTCTTCCATTTCTGCCCACAAGCTAAGTTGGCAATGTGCCAGATATCCCAAACCTAAGTTTTCGGCATGTTTTTTCCTAGAAAGCTGGTGGCTCTAAGTAGGGTCTGTCTGAAGCAAGAGGAGCATGGTAGGCACTACCATGGAGAAAGGGAAAGACCTTTGACAACTCTCCCTCCTCCTATGAATTCTCCCTGATGATCCAAAGTGAGATGAAATGCTTGGACATTTCATCTCCATCATCACGAGCCACTCCATCCAGCTTGTCCTGCAGCCCTGCTAAATGCAGGCATCTTTGCTGGGTGATGGGAATAGAGCAATGGTAATGCCAAATATCTATTTAAATCAGTGCTGAGAAGCATCACACATCAGGCAACCCTCAAGCATTTGGCAGGTCTGCTTTAGATCTATATTAGAACAGGTTGAATTCAGCCTGTTCCTGTTTAAAACTAGCTAACTTGCATTTCTTTGCTAAGTAAGGCTTCACCTGGGAGCAGTCAGTGTGATAAAACCAACCCAGCAACATCTATACCAACACTCCTGCTTTTTTCTCAATAATCAATTAATAATAAAGCAATCAGGCATCAGCTGAACATTATCTCTGCATTATTATTCCCCGAGTTTTTACCCAAGATGCCAAATAATTCAAATAGTCTTATATTTGTCATGAGAAAAGAGCGTGCATGCAGTTGCAGCGCCTCACATAACTCAGTTTGAGCTTTTAATCTAGACAAGACCTTGACCCACGGGCAATTCAAAACAGTCCTCAAGTGCAGCACTGTGTGGGCTTCTGCTTGCTATCCGAGAAGGTAATGTAGTGCACCACTTGTACACACGAATGCCTGCATCTTTCTTGTAGTTAAGGAAACATTTTAACTATATTTTCATTTTTATTAAAAAGTCCAAATGACATTACTCTTTTAAAGACCCTTATTAATTCTTTGTATTATCTAGAGCAGAAATATCTCTCTTTCACAGGATGCCAAAGACATGGGCCCATTGCTTCTGAGCCCATGGGAACCCCACACACCAGAACCATCTGCTTCAGCATGGCCTACTGAGTGCTTCACAACCATTATTTTTGCACATAATAACTGTAGTCATGAAGTGAGTCTCCCCTACAGCAAAAAGAAAGCATTTAATAAGGATCCTTGCATAATTTCAGGTAAAGCATGTTAGTTTCCAGTTCTCCCTGTATCTTATGAAAATATTCAGTTGGTGAGAAGATGTATGAACCCCCGAGGTGATGCAATAATGCCACAAGTGCATTGCCATAGGACATCTTTCCCAGTACAACAGCCCAGATTCAAGTGGCCCTCACTGTATTTTCCCTCATGTATCTATTGTGTAGCTAGCATGAAGCAGAAGCCCTGGGGGAAAACATAGTATGTGGTCATATATTCTCTCATGCTCTCAGCTGTAAAATGGCAACAGTAATACATGCTTCCCTAAGGGCTTCTGTGACCACAGAGTCAGAAAACTGTCATATATGCTCTGCTTCAGAGATAGCAAGATCCATACATATACCACAACAGAGGTTTTGTCTACCATAACTCACAGACAGGAGAGCATAAAACTTTAGGTTGCACCACAAATTATATATCTGCCATTTCTTAGGCTGAAAGCAGTTGCCTTCAGAGCTTTTAACTTTGGGTTTCAGCTTTCAGCCCATAAATTCCTAAGGTATCTTAAGGAAAACAGAAGGATAGCTAATTATGTGCACACCCCCACACACACTGTATGTGTACAACCCTAACTAGCTGCTTTCTTACATTGTGGAAAGCTATTATCCCAGGACATACTGCCCTGATGGGTCGCATGTTGCTTCTATCACTGTTCCCACCAGCAGCACTTTGTGCCAAGCTGACAGACTTTAAAAGTTATTTTTTAATTTTTTTCCCCATCTTAAGCCAAAACATGAATTTTCTGTGCAATATACTCAGAATACCTGTTGGCGCCAGCAACTACTACATGACACTCATCAAAAACTTAAACTATACAAAAAAAAAATCTTCAGATTAAACAGGTTACATTGGACACTGCCCATGGAACTTGATCCTGAACTTCAGCACACGTGCTCCCATCTTGAGCAACCCTCTGTATCATGAGGTGATAGAGAAAGGCTGTGGTTATTCTATGAGGAAGCAGAACAAGGCAGGGTTGCATCCTCAGCACCGAAGGCAGGGCCTGGAAGGTGCTCCTGGGCAGCTCCCAGCTGGAAGAGACTGCTTTATCACCTGGTGCCCTTCAGCAAAATACTCAGGGCGTGTGCTGGGAAGCTCTCCATCTCACAATTTCTTAGGCAAGCCCACAGCCTCTCTGGCTGCTGCTACTTTAAAGGCTATGTGGTTGGACAAAGCACATATTTTCTGGCACAACTAAAGTTTCTCAAGGAATGTAGGCCATGGTAAGAAAGTTTTCATTTTCTAGCTCTCTCTTGATTAAAGGAGAACTTGCCAAGTCAAAGAAAAGCTGCTCCCTTAAGCCAAATGCAAGTTATATGCTGCTGCAAACAAAACCAATTTCAGAGTTCCTCTCTCCCACCTCCTGTTTCCCCTAAAAAAAGGAAAACCCCCACACGTTCATAATGCAGAGCATTTGGTGGCCTAAATATGGGTGTTACCAGATTCTCCACTGACATAAAGAGGTCAGAATTTGAGAAGCTGAGAAAATGACTTAAGCTTCCACAAGAAAACTTGACCTAGAACAATTAACCTGAGAACAGCACAAGAACAATGTCCCAGAAAGCTCATTTCCAAGACAAGTTTGTGCTGAGAAAAGGTTTCGTACTTCAGGACTGCTGAGAGTAAGTTCTCACATTTACACCTGACACAATTAATTCATTTGGACACACAATACTCTCAGAACACAGGTGGAAAAACAACTGCTTTTTGCTACATAGTTTCTTAGTCTCCTTATAAAAAATGCTAAGAGTAACACGCTACCATATCCAGTACTTTTGGCGTCTGTCTACAGGATAAAGGAAAACTTTGTTCTGCAGTTATAAAACCATTAAGCTCCTTTGAGAAACAGACTTGTGTTCCCTGTGTTGTTACACTGGTACCTAATTACCACAGACCACTCCTGATTATCTTTACAAGTTTTGATACACTTAAAAATACTTTCTTCAACTATAATCAGTGTTTTTAACACATTTTTCCTCAAATGTAAGAAGTAAAGCACCATACCATCTCCTGTCCTTAAATAAAATTGCCTATACAGTTAGTTTTGATCCATGAGTGCTTTTCTCCTTCCCAATTTTCTGTTAACCACCCCCCCACAAGACACACCTAGATTATTTGATTGGGGTTTTTCATCAGCCATCTGCTATGCAGATAAATACATGAAAAAGTTACAAACCAAAGAAAGACAGGCAGAATAAATGGGTTCTCACTCACCTTTTGCCAGGATGAGGGAGCTGAAATGGCCTGTGAAGGCCAAGCCAAAGGGGTCTAAACCAGGCAGCAATTTCGCTCCTGTTGGTTGGTGAGAAAGTGAGCAAGCAGGGAGAGCTGGTGGCTGGGAGGGAAGGAGGAGCACACCAGGTAGATGAGTTGTTCGCTACTAAATTAGAGAATAATCAGCTTGGAATTGCAAATAACTTTATTCATTCTGGGAAGTGGAGAGGAAGAGATACTCTCTGCCAAACTGCCCTGAACTATCAAACATCTGCATTTTTCACAGCGTCTCTGCCCTGCCTCCTCTGCCAGCCTTCCCTGTGTGCCAGCAGAAGGCTTCTCCCCAACACCTGCAGACCACAGCCTTTCACTGGGAACACCAGCTTGGTTAGCAGAAAAGTGCAGGGAGCTGGCATGTGTGCACACACACCTGGAAAGGAGTGCTGAGAGCTGAAATTGCTCCTGGGCATCAGTCATTCCTGCAAACCTTCTGCTACAGGAAGTGCTCTCTGCACCAGTTGCAAGTCTTTTTATGTTCAGGGCAGTTGTAATGTTGCCAAAATGCTGAGATTGTTGAAGCTGCTTTGATGGCCCAAGAAGGTCTCCAACAGCCTGAAGCAACGGAGACATGATTAGTCTCCACAATAAAATTTTGAAATGCTCTGGTGAGGAAGAGTCAATGAATAAAAAACAAACCACAACCTCTGACCTACACCTTTGCTACCCAATTTTCTGTTAAAGCATACCTCTGTTGACTGTAAAAACCTAAAACTTATAATTATGAAGCTGAACACATTTTCAATATGGATGGATGCTTATGGGTGAAGTAACTTTTAAAAGGAAAACTACTAGAGACCTTTCACAACCAGAATCTCATATGTCATTTGAAAAGCAAGAGGATTCAGAATCAAACCCAACAGATTCAAATCTGATCAAGATTTGGCTGAAGCCAAACCAGCAAAGACCTTAATTTTCCAATCAACAAGCACATAGGAGAAGAGATCAGAGGTTTGCCAGTGGGGTCAACAAACTCCTCATAGTACTCAATACATTTCTGGATTAATATAATCAAAATCTTTTGAGTATAATCAGGTATTATTTACATATTATTATATAATTTTTTATTATATTTTATTTATAGGTGATAGCTATATTTTTTTTTTGGGGGGGGGGGGGGGGGGCCAAAAACTTGCAGGATTTGC
>JAWWEE010000122.1:41067657-41104097 GCA_035221455.1 Xenops minutus | reverse complement strand
CCCCCCCCCCCCCCCCCCCCCCAAAACCGGGCAGGATTTGCCTCACAAAATTTCAACATCATTGAAGCAAATTAATCAGGGTCTAACCTCCAGCCCACATGAGAATAATACCTCCTCACACCACCTCCGAGTAAAATTAATAGCCTTAAAGCACCCCATCCTATCCTGAATAGTTTTCTTGTTCACATTTACACGCATGTAAGTAATACATAATCCCTCTTTTTAAGCAGACTGTTTCTGCTTTGTTTTCTGTAATCATCAGTTACCTCAAAATGTATGACAAGGGAACAGGTCATAGCATCACCATGCTTCACTGCCTTCTCCAGCAGCATCCTCTGCCCTGCCTTGTACATGAATCCTTGCTTAGTGGTTAGCATCAAGCTTTCATGCTAGTGACTAACCTATAGTTCTGAGAGTCTTTGGTGTCTTGCCCAGTTTAGCAAATAATTACACCTTTATAGTTTCTGCTTTAGTTGATCCTAAGACTAGAGGTCTTTTCTCCTACTAGGAGAAATGCAAATACATATTGAAGTAAAATGCAGCTTTTCCATTACAATTTCTAGTTGTGCAAACTTCTACTGGTTGCTTCCACTTATTTCTCTTTATTGGGCTCTCTGTAGCTGACATTTCTCTTTAGATATCTCCAGTTCTACAGCACAGGAACACCAAATTTAATTCTATACCCCTCTAAGACCACTTCTTGATGACAGAAATGTTATGAGCAGTCTGCAGCACATCTATTCTGTAAATATTAAGGGAGACTTTGCTTTCCAATCCAGACAAACCAACATATTTAAATGAGTAAAAGGAAGGAAAGAAAAAAAAAAAAGGAAAGGAAAAAAAGAATTACTTCTATAACATAATCGCATACTTATAAATAGCATGCTTTCCATGTGTGTCAAATATCAAATAGCTTAATGACAACTGATAACTGGCTGATTTCTGCAATCTGCCATCACCTGCTATTTTCAAGATAACATGAGCTATTCCTAATACTGCAGTACAACTCCACTTAGTTGTGTAGGAAGCTTACATTTTTCAACCAGATGGCAGGTATATACTATTTTAACCAAAATCCCATTTTAAGAACAGCGGTTGATATAATGGCAGCACTTGACAAGCCAAGAGGCACACAAAAGTAGAGAACTACATAATATCATTTAGTATTGGCCTTTAAAAAAATAACATACTTATGAACAGCAACAGATGGGCCAGGCAATCAGGCTGCATGACCTCATTTACTGGGAAAAACAAGGTGTTTTGTTTTTTTAATTAAATAAATTTAAGCTTTTATTTCCAAAATATACTTGTAAAACTTGGATGTGATTTTCTCATGCATATATCAAGCCAAAAGCCTCTGCTCCCTGAGTCAAGCAGGGACAAGAGTGTTTGGCTGCATTATAGTGTGATTAATCCACACAACTGCTTTAACACCCAACAGAGAGAAAAAGCCACCTTAGAATACAGGGTTTGATATGATACAAATAACTTGTTGTTAAATAACTGTGTTAAAAAGCAATGTCTACTAATTAGCAAATAAATTATTTACACTGGCATTTCTACTGCAGCAGAAAGCATTATCCTGTTCTTTTTTTGCTAAATAGCAACAGCAAATGGTAACTGTGAAATCCACTTTACATCTCACACAAGTAAAGTAACTCTGCATTTTTCAGAACTGCCTTAGCCTGAACAAGTTTTTTCTTTTCCCACTCCAGTAACAAGTATCAGTCTCTTTTGGGATCTGACTCACTGCAGTCTCCTATTGCTGCCCCTAACACAGGACATGGTTTCCCCCTTTGTACTTACATTATGTCTGGGATCCTCTCTTCAAATACAAATGCAGAATCCAAAGGAGAAGTAGTCTGGGTGACTGAGCAGCACATTGAAATATCCAAAGTGATCACTGTGGCTTCTCCTCTCTTCCATGTCAGAGACTTCCCTTGTATTCAAAGCTCATTTGAGTGGGGAAGATCCGATGTCCTACCAGTCAAACACACTGAGCCTTTGGATCCTCCAAAGCCCTAACAAAGCATTTAGGAGTAGATGTCTCTATGTTTACTGTTGTCTTTTTTTGGATGCATGCCTATGCAAGAAGGAAGCAAACTCTCTTTATATTTCACACCCATTCACAGTACATTTTTTTCAGGGTGTTGCTAAAAGAAAAAAAATTCCCAAGCTAGCTCAGCTCCAAATGGCCAACCACACAACCATTTATTTTCCCCTGGTTATACTGACTGAGTTATTTTCCCACACGTTCCTGATGTGGTGAATGACTTGTCTGAGCAAGCCAGATAATGCTTTAGGCAGCAGATTAGAAAATGCAAATGTGCAGGGAGTCCAATAGGCACCTCTTGGGCTGCACCCTGCTGGTGAGGCTTGGCTTTCTACCACCAGCTGAAGCTGCGGGAGGTGCTCATCTCTCTGAAGGCTTACACTGTGGATCTCAGGCCCTGAGTGAGGTGGAATAACGTCCCCATGTCCCAGCCCTGTGCCGAAATGCACATAGTGAGAATTACTTCTGCAAATGGCAGGCACCAAGGCTCAGCCCTGCTATTAACCACAGTGACAGCTACCAGGTGACTGATCCAGGGCAGGCTACTTCTGCCAGGACAAATGTGTAGCTCACTGGGGAGAACGGAGGACAGCCTAGGAGCACCACAGTTCCTACTCCATCACTTAGAGGTGGCTGTGGCAAAAAGGTCAAAGAAAACCAAGGATAAAAGGGGTTGAACTGGTTCTTGTCCCCTGGATAGCTTTGGTAGGATAACTTCACTTGCTCCACACCTACCCCTAAAAAAGGACAAGCAAGTCCTCATTCCTTGCACCCACACCTTCATGGCAGGAAGTGCCATGCAGGAGAGGTGTCCCAGGCTTGTGGGGTCATTGCTTATACTGCCTCCTAAACAATGAGTCTCAGGAACACCTTGTACAGAGAGAATGGTGGCACGCAGTTACCTTTGACCGTTCTAAGTGCCACATGGTAACAAAAATAAAATTAACACAAGTTTCCTTAAACAGGTCTCCACATCCCTGGAGACTTTCCAGTCTGACCTCACTGGATCAAGCCCTGAACAACCTGGTCGGATCTCACAGCTGGCACTGCCCTGAGCAGGAGGTTGGACCACAGACCTCCTCAGGTACCCTTAACTACCGCACATCTGGAATCTTCTTCTGTGTGACCTTCTCACTGAAACCAGCATACCACTGATCATTTACTCTCCAGGCCAGCAAGTCCACACAAGCCCAGCAGCCTTGCAAGAATTTTGGGGCCAGTGAATTACAAAAGCACAGTGAGGTACCCTCCTCCCGCCAGGAAGGTCCCCAGAACAGGGTTCTCCTAATGGCTAATGGCCCTCCCTGAAGAGCTCCTAACACATAAAGGAGATGTGAGTCAAGATGTGCAGAGCTAAACAATGTCTCAGGTATAAAGAAGGATTTTCTAGATTTTTCTGTAAGCTTTTAATTCTACTACCTTCACTGTGAGCTTTTACTGTTCAGTTATTTTGGTTGGTTGGTTGGGTTTTTTGCAATGAAAGAAAATCTGTGCAGAACTAGCAAGAATAAAGATATCCCATTTTTAGTATTTAGAATAATTGAAAATTTGTGTCACATTAAAATCCTTATGGTATCGGGAGTGAATTTTTCAAGTGGCAACAATGAAACAACGCTGAGTAGGAGCACCCTGACACCTCTTTTCACAGGCTCTTCACATTGCAATCATAGTGATCTAAGTATGAAGACAATTCTGACATTTAAAAAAGAAGTTGTAATAGGAGATCCTGAATCACAGGTATGCTTAACCATGGAGTCCACCCTGGTGGCCGGCTGGATGGGTCTGTCAGCTGCACCACACAGTCCTCCCAGGTTACTGGCTCAGACAGGTCTCAAGAGCACAGCTGAGACACCCAGGGCCACAACCCACTGCTCAGCAGAGCGGCATAACAGCTTCTCTGGGGCAGGAGTATGGTTAGGGTCATGGCAAGGTAGGAACAAGCCCTATTCCTGCTGCAAAGACATCCTGAGAGTTGCAGGATCTCCCAACACCAAGTCAGTCTGGCTCCCTTCGTACCAACATACCAACGTACCATGCCCACATACCAACACAGCTGGCTTATGGCTGTGCAGGGAGGGAAGCCACGTTTCTCCCTGGAAGGAAAGCTTGATTCATGCTGAAAGGTACACCAGTCTGGATCTCAGGAGGAGTAACTGCTCATTCTCGCTGACATCAGGGTTATTTAACTCACTCCTCAGGAACAAGCCAATAGCCTCAGAAGCTTGGACGCTAATACTTGCACAGCAGTGGTCCCACAAGGGGCAGAAGGGTGTACCGACTAAGTGATGTACTTAAGATATTCAGAGTGCCCAGATCCCATTTAAAGTTTCACAGCAGGAGAAGATGAAAAAAATTATTTAAAAAAATAAAATAGATGTGTCCACAAAACCCTGAAACAAAGACGGACAATAGCCCTGATATCATTGCTGCAGCTGGTATAAAGACAGTACTTTTCCACACTGCAGTCACATTTCCAGTTTCTTCACAGACCTACCTGGAGGGATCAAATAATTTGCATCTATCTTTTTCACATAGTATTTGCACATTCCACATATTATTTGCATTTATCGTGAAAGGATGAAGAATAATAGTGCTTAGTGCAAGAAATAAATACATTTAAAAAACAAATCAGTCAGTGCTGCCAGTCAGACAGATGCAAAAGTTGACAAAATACAGCCTTTCATTATTTTTTCATTCCAACCAATGCACAAAATACATGAAATATAAAAGAATGCCTCACATAGATTTTTTCCAGCTGAATGGAGCTTTGACAGTCAAGAACACTGCATTTTTCACATAATAAAATGTGATTTTCCGTCAATTTTACCAGTAATGAAAATGTAGCATACAGAACAATTGCTTGAAAGCCAAGAAGTTGAAGCCAAGGGTGAAGTTGAAAGTTGCAAAACTGGGACCCTCAAGGGAAAAGAAGTGGTGAATAGATGAGAACTGGTCCTCTGCCATTCATTTACTTTTCTACCAGTGCCTTCCGCCCCTTCCTCCTGCCAAAAGGGCTCCCTCTCCTCCTGTTCCTGGTGTTCAATGGGAGGGGCAGCCAGAGCAAAAAACCATCCATCTGGTTCCCATCACAGGATGGACTGCCTAGGCTAGCTCCTGCCAAAGCCTGTCATTAGCAATCAGCATAAGAGAGAGCATGAGAAAACACAGCACAGCTAAAACAACAAACCTAATACTTTTAATATGCTAATCATAACAACTGTACTCAATTTCGTTCTTTATAAAAACATCACGGGAGTCAGATGGGTCATCCTGGTAGCCTCATGTTATCAGGGAAATTAATATAACAGGCAATACAAATGTTATTTTCTTATGCCACAGTAGATCCATCATCACCCATTAGATACATCTACAGGAGTAAAATACGGCAAGGACTGATGATTTGATTAAGCAGGTGCAAAACCTTGCTACCCATTAATACACTTTGTCTCCTTTTAACTACAGCATAATAGACATGGCATTTAAATCCACTATATGATGCCACTATAATCCAAGATCTAGTATTCTATGAAAGCTTGGAGAGATAATCATCAAAATGCCAAAGTTCTCTTATCACAGAAGATCAGCACAATCCTTCCAATCTCCCCTAGCCTTGTTAGGCAGGCAGAGCAATGCTGGCATTTCCACAGTTTCCACAAACTGCTCTTCTTGCATATCATCCTTTAAAATCTATTTTATCACTCTTTCATTTTAGATGATTGGGGGTGGAAAAAGCCAAATGCACATCCAAGCAGCCTATAGCAAGACCTTCTGCAGCTGCTGCCATGGGGAATGAAGACCTACAGGGATATTAGGACCTTGTACTGCTGGATGCTGCATGCAGATGAAAACAGCACTGCCAGCTGAACTTTGCAGCCACAACTTTCCCTCCACCTCAGCAATCTAATCACACACTCCCCTGACTACCGAGTAAGAGTAGTTGTTAATTACCTATCTAAAGTAATTAAATCTGACTGGGGTCAAAAGTGATCTGACCGTAGGGAACAAAGAGAGGCAGCAAGCTCTAATCCTTTGCTGTTCTCTTAACCTGCCTCAAGCCTCAAACCAGACCCATCAGGAGCTTGTTCTCCTCCCCGTAGGCAACACATCAGAGCATTTGTCCAGGTCTCCAAGAGCCACATTTTCCCCATCACTTTGACAAGAGCTGCCCCTGTTCCACTAGCAATCCTACTATCCTGGAAGAGCACACTGGAGCGGATGAATACTTCGGGATCTCATCTGAGATCAGCTCTGCATCACAATTCCTCCCTTGAGCTCCTTGCACCAGAGTAACAGCAACATCACAACTAACACTCACACAGTAGCAATCAAAGCTGATAAGTTTGTAAACACCTCCCTCTCCTACGCTTCCCTGTACTGGAAGAAGGGGACTGAGATGGGAAATAGGGAAGAAACCTTCTTCAGGAAGAATTAGCATGTGTCTACCTATGGATAACATGGCTCAAACTCTCTCAGGACTGTCCCACGCACATCACTGTCACCTGGCTTGCCTCTCTCAAGCTCCCTTCTTTTGTTAGGCTGTTCCCACACACATCTAAAAATATCCTGATGAGTGAATAACAGCTCTTTCTTCCCCCTTTCAGGAAAATATTTCCCCATTTGTTTCCCTCCTCTCCCTGCTTCAGTACTTAGCTCTGAAGGTTAATGACAGATTTAAGAAGAGGAAGGCATCTTCTAGGAATGACTTGCCCTGGGCTATTCTGTGGGTTGCTCAGAAGTAAATCTCATAATTTATAACCTCTTTGGTCAAAGAAGAACATTCCCAGGACCAAAGAAAAGCACAGCTAAACGCAGAGATGGAAAGGGCGGGGAGATTGTCATGTCCTCTCTTGCACACTTTACTATGTTTATTATCCTAGAGCTTAAGAAAGTAAAGATCACTGGGTATCAGGGCTGAGGCACAGCCCAAGTCTCCTCTGACTTGCTGTCAGATAATCAATGACAAACTCTTCAAGAAGTCTTCTTTCTTCCCCTTTGTGCGATGGGGGCATTTATGTCTCAGCCAGCTACACTGAAACTAGCACAAGCCTCCAAAGGTTCAGACTGGCATCAGTGCCACAGTCTAGAGGGGAACCACAGGTGAGGGCAAGGAGGCAGCAACCACTGCAGGAACCTGGCCAATGTCAGTCCCTATCCCCGACCTGGCTGTCTCCATCATAATTCCTGCCCTTCATTCCTGCTGTCTTGGCTTGACATTGCACATTCCTCTGTGTATTGGTAAAAGACTGCATGCTGGCTTGACTCCTTCAGGTTGCTTGCTGGATCCCAGTGACCATTCCCCCTCCCATGATGGGAGGCACAACCAAGGGATGCAAGTAGGAGCCAGCCACAGGGCACTACATGCCCAAGAGAGCTGCAGAGCAGGACGAGATGGAGAATCAGGACAGACAGCTCTGTGAAAAGCCAGAAGAGCAGCTTTGAAGGAAGAGATATAGTGGAAACAGAAATTGGTCCTTAAAAAGGGAAAAAGAACAAATAAGACTGTGGAAGGGCAAACCACCTGCTGAAGACCAAGCAGTTTGGATGGAGAAAGAAACAACCAGGCTGCTGCTGATGGATTGATGGATGAGTAGTTCAATTTCTCTCCTAGATCTCCATCATAAGAAGCTGCAAAATGGTGTGTCAAGATCCTCAGGAACCAGAGCAAATAGAAATATATCTTTCCTTTACCCCTTGAAAGTCATGGATCAAGTAGACTTTTCCTCCTTTTCACCATTCTTCTCATTTCTGAAACATTTTCGCCTGCCTTTCTATTCTGTAAATTTATACTTTAAAATAGCAGAAGATACTGTGTATAGGAAACCAGCCTGTTGTTTAGACATGGTCAAACCTAAACAATATAAAGAGAAAAAAAATAAAACTAGGGAAAGAGACAGGTAGATGGTGGTGAGCTGTGCAGATAGGCATTGCAGCCCAAGTGTTATTGCAATATGCTGAAGCACTGTTTGTCAGAACTTCTAATTTGCTAGTTTTCACAAGCTTAAAATGTAAATAAAAAGTCTGACTTCTAGGCAGAAAGTTGGGAGCTCAAGTTTCAGCTCCAAACTACATTCCTAGTACTGTTGTACTTAAGATTGTAAAAATAATGCATCTATATTGAAAAATCTGATTTGGTATGCCCCTAAACTAAAAAAAAATAAATAAAAACTAATATCATTTGGAGAGGTAAAAAAGGAAAGAACAGTATCAAACATGCTTTTCATCAGTTGATCATGTATGTTTGTTTTAAAGTGGTCACATATATATCATTTTCACAGAAGTGTTTGCCCAAAATTCAATAAAGCTCTTGAATGTGAAGGAGTACCTCAATACTGTTTGGTTACCCTACATTTGAAGAACAGCTTTGGACAGATTTTAAATGCATAATGTTTGCTATTATTTATACTATATCCACTATACTTAACAGGATAGTGCCCAAAAACTGTAAAAATATATCCAGGGGTGCTCATGTTAGGAAAAAATAAAAAAGTACTTCCTTCCTCTTCCCTTGAAATTACTGCAAGCCTCACTGGGGCAGGCTGGAAGGAGAGGGCAAGCACCCTCCTGAACAGGCCTTGCCTGAACAGGCCAAGCATGCAGGCTCCACTCTCTGCACCCTTCCCAGGGCTTATCTGCCATCCCTGTGTCTCAAACTATGTCAGGGCAGCTGAGCGGTGAAGAACTATCCTCATTAACAGTGAACTTCTTTGTTTTGATGAGGCAAATGAATAATTACGTTTGTGCCCTAAGAGGACTATAAATCACCACAGCATTTAGCTGCTTAGCTTAGTGCTGTCAAACATACTTTGCAATGGCCAAACACAATCCATATGATAAATTTATGCAGCTGAAGTTTTCAGACCACCAGTAATTTTTGTCTTAAAACCCTCCCAAACTGAGAAAATAGGTAATAAGTAAGTACCAGTGACCTAAAGTGGCACACATTTCTCAGAGAATGTGACAAACTGAGGCAGAATAAAATAATCCAGAGCTGAAAAGGCAGAGCTTTGAACTTTGTATTTCTGAGATCTCATATTGTGCGTCTGCAGAAAGACCAGTGCTTGCAGAAATTAGTGCAAAACATGGGATCTCTTGGGGCCGAGACACAGATCAAATTTGGAAAGGGGTCTGCCGTGCTCCACTGCTTGGGCAGACACGCACTCATTGCTGCTGTTTCAGCTCAGCTCCTGTGGGGTTTGTCTGAGGATCCGCTGAGAAGACTTGTGCCAAGGATCCCACAAAGAGAGAGAGCCACAATGCATTGCCTCCCTTCTCACGGAATCATAGATTGCTCTGTGTTGGAAGGGACATTTGAAAGTCACCTAGTCCAAGCCCCCACCATGAACAGGCACATCTTCAACTAGATCAGGTTACTCAGAACACCAACCAGCCTGATCTTGAATGTTCCCAGGAACGGGGCATCTACTGCCCCTCTGGCCATCCTGTTCCAGTGCCTCACCACCCTGATTGTAAAACATTTCCGCCTTACATCCAGTCTGAATCTACTCTCCTTTCGCTAAAAACCATTACCCCTTGTCCTGTCACAACCGGCCCTGCTAAAAAGACCCAATATCTTAGGTTAGGTATTAGAAAAAGGTTCTTGGCTTCTGCTGTGAGGCCGGATCCGAGTGCGGGGCCGCTCCTGCCCGGCCCGGCCCGCAGCGGAGCCGGCGGGGCCGCGGGAAGGCGCTGGTGGCGCGGCCGCGCCATCCCCGCTCCTGCAGGGGCCTCTAGCGGATCCCGCCGGACCCGCTCCAGACCCGCACGATGCCACCCCACCGCAGCCGCGGGGCTCGGAGCTCGCTGGGTCCCCCCTCCCGCCCGCGCACTCCGCAGGCTTCACTTCCCAGAACCACTTCCCAGAATCGGTGGAAACGCAACCACAAAACCAGTCCGTGCTGGAGAGGATGCTGAGCGACCCGCGGCTGCCACCCATGCCCCGCGATCACCGGACACGAGCTTTATTCCAAGGCCTGCTTGCCAAGGGCTTGCCCTCCCCTCCACGGATGGCTCAGCCCCTGACTTCTGGAAGAGTCACCCCAACAACTGGAGGGCCAGCATGCTTAGGGTGAGCAGGCTCCAGACAGCACAGAAAACTTCTAATTTATTTTATTTTTCTTCCAGTTTCCTGCAATGAAACTTGGATTTGCAACATCATCTGGGTCAACTCATACAGACAGCATTCTGTCAATGTTCCCCCATCAATTTGGGAAAGGGGGGTAACACCAAGGCTGAAGACTTGGATGACTTCAGGGCTGTATTTGCTGCATCACAGATAAACACTGCACTCGCCCTGCCGATATTCCCCCAAGGGGATGCAATTAGGCAGGCAGCAGGCAATTGCTTATGGAAACATTTGCTGCAACAGAATTTCCCGCTAACACCAAGTTTAGCACAATCACGGTGGAGTCCCTTTTTTACTTCCATTTAGAAGTGGAATACCAAAGAGAATGGAGGCTCAGATCACACTGCGTTTCACCCATCTCCGAGGCCTGTCTTTATGAGTAATGTCACTAAATAGGGCTGTTAGTTGGGAAGGGACCTTGGGAAGCCTGCACCTTCCTGCTCAAAGCAGGGCCAACCCTGATTCAATGTGATGCTGCACAGGGCTTGGTCCACTTCAGCCTTGAAAACCTCTGAGGACACAACTCCTAGAGTCCCTCTAGGTAATTTATCAATGAGCAATTTTCCTCACAGAGATTTTTTTCTTTTAATATTTTCTCAGAAAATCCCATTCCAGATTGCGATCTTTGTCCCTTGGAGCCTGGCTCCATCTTTTCATTAAATTCCCCATAGACAGGGGCAGGCTGTAGTAAGGTCTCCCCCAAAGCAATCTCCTTTTCAGGTTGAACAAACCCCTGTTCTCAAGTCTCTTCTTCCACAGCACATGCTCCAGGCCCCTGGCCATCAGGAACCCAGCAATTCGACTGTTTCACACAATGTGCCACTCATAGTTTATAGAAAGTAACAAAAATGCTGAAGATACAAGTGTGAAGCTACAAGTCAAAGTTTCAATAGTTCAACAAAACAACAACAAAGCTACCAGCTGTGCATTTATTTAAAGGAAAGGCAGACAGTAGAGATCATCTGTGGTTTAAAAAAAAAAAAAAAAAAAAAAGAGCAACCCTCCTTCAAGGCAGCAGAGGGAACCTACTTACCATTTTTCACATGCGTCCCTATGAAATACACATGAACATATTTAACTCCTTGAAAACTTAATGCCTTCAATATGAGTCATGCTCCGAAATGCTAGCATGCTTTATACCAAAGAATCTGCTGATTCACATACCAAAAAGAGTATAATAATCATTTCATGCAGGTAAATTATTTGCAGGAAAACAGATGTCGTATTAGAAAAATACACACTGCAGTCCCAGAGACTGCTCAGTGCCCAGCACTTGGGGAACACTAGAGAAAAGATTAGCACCTTCGTATACATTGATGGGAATAGCAATAATTAAATATCATGAGCTCTGAATAAAACAGGTGAAGGAAGCACAGAAGGCATATCTGGCCAGCCTGGGAGGTTACTCTAGCAGCAGCCCTCCTCCTCTGCTATGGCTACAAGCCACATTCTTGGCCAGAGCTGCTAGGAAGTGCCCATCGGAGCAAGTACTGTGCCCAAGCACAGCTCATGTAGATGGTCAAGTGCCCAGAGAAGTCACTGCAGTGTAAGTAGGAAATTCAGCCTCTATGCAAAATGACATATGCAGACTCAGTGAGTTGACACTGTCAAGAGCTGCCACCCAAATGTTGGCACAAACACAGCACCCTGGCTCAGAGAAACCAAATAAAACAGATTCAGTTGCCTTTTTGTAATTTGGGAAGATGACACCAAAACCACGCAGCCAGACCGGTTAGCTGGCTGTTCCACTCCTCTGCACTGGAATCAGGATTTCCAGCTTCCTCCCCAAGCAAGCTGGAAAGATGAGTTGTCACCATGACAGAGATGCACTGAGATATGATGAAATCACTAGCTAGGCTCCCATTGTCCTCAGGAAACTCTAACACACACTATAACAGGCTCCAGAGAAACTTGACAAAGAGAAAATTAATACCACTACTCTTTTGGATGGGAAAAACCCAACAACAACAACAACAACAAAAGAAAAAGCTATTCCTTGTTCTTTTCCCCTTACATTTCTGGAGACATGACTTAGAAGCCTATCTCCAACTAGTGGCTAATCACTTATTTTTTTCCCACTGGTTATGTTTCAAAGGTAAAACCATCACACTAATTCAGAACAAGGAGGTATCAGAATAGTCAGTGAGTTGTGCAGATTCTTCATGAGCTACAACTCATCTGGAAGACACATCTTTATTGTTTCAGCTGCAATTCGTTGTTATTTTTCAAGCTAACTAACACAGAAGACAAAAAAATCTCCATTACCACTCAGCATGCCAAAGTCTACTCAAACTGCTCCAACACGTTATGCTGGAATTAAAACAAAGAGTTATTTCAGGTTTGTTTTAATTCATTGCTAATGTGGCAATTGTTTTAGGATCCTTTGCCAGGAGCAGCTACCCTTTGCTGAGAGTTAATAAGTTAACATCAAAAGCAGTTGTGTCCTGGACCAGACCAATGCCAGGGACCAAAGCAGAACTGCAGGGCTGAGCAGTGCAGCACACTGTGCCCAGCACAGACATGACATTTAAAGCATAGATGAGATACTATCGATTCTGTACTAACCAGAAGTGAATTAAAGGTTAGGGTGTTTGCTTAATGAACAAGATCAACTTCCCCAGGTTAGCTACCTTCTGCTTGGCTATCCAGGGGGGTGTATAGAGATCAACAGCTGCACCTGTTGGCAGCAGGTCACTGCTTAGCCAGTGTTAACTACTACCTCTCTATCTCTGTTCCTGAGACACTTACAGGAGAAGTCAGCTAAGCATAAAGTATGGTTACAAACAGGGAGCATATGAGTTGGATTCTGAGTCCTGGAACTGCGAGAGTGACCTGCCATGCTGGGGAGCAGCAGGGAGTCCTCTTCCCTCTGACTCTGGAAATCTCTACAGCCCAACATCACACAGGTTGGACATCAAATACAGCTCGTTGATCCTCTGTCACACTGCAGCTCTGCACATCTTGGGGTGCTGTGGGAAGAAGGTTGTGAGGCACTGATGCCCTGCCAGCCTTGGAGGGAACAACCAAGAGGTAACAAATTCAGTGTCAAGGGTAGCAGCAGGGCTGGGGTGAGCAAAGATGAGTGTTACCCTGTGTGCAAGAGGCTTTGAGAACAACCCAATGCACCATGGCAGGGAGACAGTCCTGGACATGAAGGCAACAGATTGACAGAGATTCCTGCCTGCTTAAGCACATTCACAGCATGAGAGGCGTCACAGCACCGAGCCAGAGCTGGGACCTGGCTACAAAGGGCTGGCAACCAGAGTGCTAATTCATAACGCATCTGTAAACACCTTTCTTTTTCTGGAGCTACATCAAGGTCTGGAAGCAGAAAAAACAGTTACTCCAAACCAAAACTTGGCACAGTAGCCCCACTTCTGATTATTTAAGAGCCAACACATCCCCAGGACAGTAAATAGCTCCATGCTCTGCTTATAAAGGAGAGCTCCACAGAAACAGAAATGGACGAAACAGAAAGGCAGCAGTACAACCAAAACACCAAAGTTACAGATACAGAGCATTGCAAACAGAGCAGGTGTCAGTGATATGCAGCTTCTGCAAAGGCCACCAAAGCATGGACTTACAGGGTATCATAGACATAGCTCAAGAGGTTGTAATTTCTCTCTGTCCATGAGCTGTGAGGCTTCAGATGGAGACTTTGCCCAGCCTAGGAAAAAACCTTTTCAAAAAAAAGGCAGGCATAGAGTCCAAGAAGCAAGCAAGAAGAGCCAAAAGACATTTGGAAACATGATCTATAAGGAAAGGTTTGGATGTTTAAGAGATTCCAGAGGTGGCAAACACATCCAGAGAACATACCATCCTAAGATCAGATAACTGTTCAAAAAGAATGGTCATCAGTTGTTCTACTGCACAAAGAAAAACAAATTTTTGAGATTATCATGAAAAATCTTTTTGACTATACAGGGAGTTAAGGCACAACACAGGATTTGTTGATGGATTGTGAAATCACCCTCATCAGAGGTTTTGAAGATAAACATCTATCCTTGGGGGCAAGGAGATGGATTAGAAGATATCTTGAAGTCCCTTCTGGCCCTGAATTTCTGAGTACTCCAGTTCCACTAGTATGTGCTTTCTTGTCAGGAGGCTTTGATTATTAGCCGTAAGAGAAAATAAAAATCTTGTCCTTCATTTAGTTCTGGGGTGCCAATTCTCATTTTCTTCCCTCTTAATTATTTTATCAAATCATCAGACTTCAGTGAACAGAACTTCTTGTGTTCATACATACAATGAACATGATGGATACAGAAAACACCAGACCTGGCAGCTTTAAAACAAAATACATTGATTTAATTCATGGCAACACACCCTTGAGTCTTGCACAATACCCCCAGATACTGGGTTATCAAAAATAAATAGAGAATTTTGCTGAGCAGCAGAAATAAAGTCAGAGGTGAGGGGCAGCAGTGGATAATTGAAAGATTTGAAACAAATATGTAATAGTCAGATCTGTTTCCTGTTTCCAGAGGTAAAGGAATTTCCTGTTTCCAGATCTGGCTATTTAAAGAAAATCTGACAACAGAGGGTTAGGGGTTGGGTCTTTCTTCTAAAAATGCCAAATAAAATAAGTTAGTAGGACCAGTGTTCCTGAGCTCATACTTTGGAGAGGAGTGGCCTCTCATTTGCAAGCCATGCACATCACACACTGCCAAGTGTCTCGGTGGCTGAGCTTAGGCACAGCACTCAGAGATGGAGGAGAATGATGAGGTTATGGTGGTGAAAGGCCCAGCGAGCACCCACAGACTCTGCATGAGGGCTCTACTTTCAGCCTCCTCTTTCAGCCCGTGCCATAAATACTGAGGTCAAGCCAGACTGACTAGCAAGAACACAGGAACAGCAAGGGGCCCTACAGCCAGCTCTGAATCTCAGCAGCTGCAATTACTTGATGAAATGCCCAAAGACTTCTTTTCTCCAAGCATAAAGCTGGATGCTTTTCATTCCAGCTGTTTTTACAGATTAGTCAGTCAAGGAAGGGGAAAAGAAAAAAAAAGA
Source organism: Xenops minutus (assembly GCA_035221455.1). Lineage (NCBI taxonomy): Eukaryota > Metazoa > Chordata > Aves > Passeriformes > Furnariidae > Xenops > Xenops minutus. The sequence goes on along the minus strand of JAWWEE010000122.1, from coordinate 41,088,912 downwards.
AATCCTAGATTGTTCCCTTGTGGAGTGTTTCTGTCATGCTGTCATTTTAGTGGTTTTCATCTCTGCTCCAGGGCAGTTCAAACAGCTAAAAAAGGGGGAAAAAAGTGTGTGGGGGGGCATATATGTGTGAATCTCTTCAGTTCACAACAGCAGCTGAATGTATGCAAACTGCTTTAGTGTATAACATTTAGCAAGGCACTACAGAGAGAGAACCCTCTGCTCACTGTTAAAGCAACTTAAAGGTACAGCCCTGCTGGTAACTGCAGGAAAGCTCTGAGCTCCTCACTATAAAAAAGGTTTGACATTGTAAGTACACTTGTGTTGTATACTGTGTTTTGAAATTTTGAATGTTTCATGGACCTTACATATCTTAAAAAAAAAAAAAAGGGAAAAAGTGATTTTAGCTAAAAGTTACATTTGCCGGTTTTCAGCACTTAAGAATTAAAATTCTGTCCAGGTTCAATCTTGAGGGAAAAAAAGCTGTGCAGCTATTTGTACTGTATTGCAGCAGAGTTTCATAGTGATTTGTGAAGGAAAACCAAACCGGTTGGCCTGCAGAGGGATTAGCTGGGCCCAGGACTTTTACACAGGAGATCATGAAGGTAGAGGGAAGTGGGTGGTACTTGGGACAGAGCCAGGTAGTGTGACATCCACCACTCTGTTCAGCTTACATGTGCACAGGCTTGCAGGTAGGGACCCTTCCAGCGTGCTAGAGGCAAAAAAAATACACAATGAGGTATTTTGAGTGTTGGAAGCAGGGCAGCCTGTGACCAATGTTCTACTTCCTGCCCTCCAGGGGCCCACTTCATTATTCCAAAATGAAAATGACACGAGGCTGCACACTCCTAGTCTTCATCTTGATCAGGAAGCAAAAATGTTAGTAGTCTGAAATTGTCCTGATACAGAAGTAGAGAGCAGCACCTGAAAAGTTCCACTAGTCTTCATAACACAGCAGTTTCCTATTGCTCCTCTTATTCCTGACTCCACAGGAACACATAGACTTGCCCATCTGCCAATTATGAAAAGCACATTTAAGCAGGCACAAATCGAGGGGAGAGGGAGATGGACAGGACTGACACTAACTATCCTTCAACTCCCTTGCATCACTCCCATGGACTAAAGGAACTGGAAAGTTTTGTTATGGGGAAACATGACGGATGTTCAAACCCAAACAGGGGAGCAGGAGGCAAAGACAAGTGGGTAGGTGAGAGGGGATAATGCTTTCTTTAGCTACCACTTCACATAATTCAGGGATACACATAGTGCTGCTTTGGCAATGGTCATTCTGGATGGGAGCAATATTTTTAAAAAATGTTGCTTCAGATTTTTGCAACACTGAAATAAAACATTATTTTGTTATTATCTCAGCTGTGAAATATTTGGAGCATTTGAGTCAATGCACAGACAAGTGTCAAAGGGATTGAAAACCCAGATTTCCTGCTATTTTTCACAGTGAAACAGGTGCTGAATGGAAACAGGCCTGCTCACCCCAGCTGCCAAACCCCAAATTGGCTATAGCAAAAGCCTGATTCATTTTTCCTGGACACTTTTTCCACCTATTTCCTGCTAGGTAATAACATTCAGCAGCAAGGAAACAGCAGCATTTAAGGGCCATGGTCACAGCACTACCCATATGAATTGATGCAAAGCCTGTACTCCAGATCCATTCCCATGGCACATGCTTTTACCCCATCACACTCCCAGTTCAGATTTCTGCAGACCAATAAAACCCATCATCACCACAAGTGATCTGCCAGGGCTGGCCTTCCTGCAGCTGCCACCAAGGAGGGCTTGTATGAAATCCAGCAAAACAGCACTGTGGCAACACCAGCTTGCTGAGCCTCCTCAGAGGTGGGCTATCCATGTGATGGTCCACAAAGGTCCTTTCTGGATCTGCCCCAGGCAGTCCCAGGCTCCTGGCTTAACACAAATCCCTCTTTCTGACATTCTCAACAGCCCAGTGCCTTTTTCTAGGCTGGACTTTGAGAGTAGGCCAGTCACAAGCAGGCTAGAGAGACTCAGAAAGGTTTACAAGAGATATTAACATTGGCATTTGATTTTCTTTCTGCAAGTTATGAGACTTTCTTGCAGCTGGCAGCTATCACAGGGCTTGGCCAGAATTGAAAAGACATTGTGCCCATCCGGTCATGCAGAAGCTGCAAACATTATTGCACGTATTTCACAGTGACTATGGTGTTTGCCATGATGCTGTAGGACTCACAGTGTGCATTGCAGCAGCATTCCTAGGATCTTAGTACTGAAAGGCAGGGAGACTGGGATGTGTTCAATCAGCCCCAAACCATTATGATGCTAAAAGACAGAATCTTACCTCCTCACTCACTGTCCTTGTAGAGGAATACCAAGCTGGCCCCATCAAGCCCCTGACAGAATCACCAAGAGCTATGTGAGACATTTCCTACCCAAGAAGGAACAAAGCTGCCCCCAGAACACGTGTCCCTCAGAAACAGAGCAGACACTGAAATGAGCCTGCAGAATCATGACCCAAAGTCAGGATAATACATCACAAGTAGCAGTAAGTTATTCAGTAATCTGAAACACCAAGCTTTCAAGACCTGCAGTCATTCAGAAAGTCTGGAAAAAGGCAAAATTAGCTCCAATTTCAAAAGCAGCAGAGCAAGTGCAAGCTTGACAGCAAGCACTCTGCAGCTCCCAACCTTCAGAAAATACTGGAAAAAGTATTATGTGGGGCGGGGAAAAAAACAGTACATGCCTAGACTGCTTCTACCTCACCATTTTACAACTTCCCAACATACCTCTCCCATGAGGTGGAGGTGGCTGCCAGGGCCAAGAAAGGAGGGCTCCTGAGGCCAGCAGTAACGACCTAAGTGACATGACTAACGAGAGCAGAAATCAGTAAGCCTTGCTTACACACTCACCTTCATCACTGCTAACACCAGTGGGAAGTATCTGCCAAGAAACGTCTGGTCTAGACCACAGCAAGACATGGAGCTGCCTACCAGCTAGGGAGGGCGGTGACTTATGCTTTCAGTTCCATTTCCCACTCACTCCAGCAGACTATGACACCTTGTTTCTTTGGGAGAAACATATGCAAAGGAACCAGAAATTATGTTTTCTTTTCAATGTCAAAATCATCAAATATCAAGAGCAAGTTTCTCCACTTCCTGACATACAAACTGTGTCCTACATAATACAAATGAGGCCATCAGGGATTAAACTGAAGGCTCACTGAACACAAAGTTTTAAGTGTGGGATGCTGCAGGGTTTTCCTCCCTCACTTTGTACAACTAGTGGGATGGATCCTGCATATTTCTGGCTTTTTTGCACTGTAATTTAACACTACAGTCACTGCAGTCAGAATTAGTAAGACAGCTTGCAAATCGAGAAAATATTTAGGTAGTATTTAAAAACCAGTCCTGCTTTCAAGTTGAGCAGCCTCAGAGTCAGGAGACTGAGGAACCACTAATGACAACAGGTCTTGCATCTTGAAACTGTCTCCTCCTACATGTGATTTCTACAGTGAGACCAGGACATACTATATATTCCTTAAACCCAAGGCATAAAGCTTTGCCTATAGGCTTGATACTCCTGCTGTAATGCTATAGCACAATACAATTTTTTGAACAATCACTCCATATTACACTTTTTTCTAAACCACTCATTTATTTGCAGGGTTTAAACATTTACTTTAAAATGGGAAGACGTAAAATAGACATTTAATATCTAATATATCTATAATATCTATAACTGTCCTCAGAAGGTCATGACACATCTGGATAGTGCACACATTGCTATCAGTCCTCCAGGGGCTGGTTTAGCCTGCCTGCAAATTTCAAAGTTTATTCCAGAGCAGATTCCTCCTGGGCTAAGTTTAATCCTGTAAAAAGTAACAAAAACATACTATCCACTTTTACAGAGTGTGTCTTAGGCCCCTAAATCTGAAAAGTCATTCATCAGCAATTCCTTAGGGAAAGAGAAATTAGTATTCCCACACCCTGTGACCTTCCTTCCCATTAAACTCAGGGTAATGGGCACCAATATGCCTTGACGCAACCCCACACAGCAACTACTCAGGGCTGACGGATGTGGATTTCACCACATACCTATGACAACAGTTTACATGGATTAGCTGGTTTGACTCACTTCTCTTTTGAATGATTAATACAGCTTGAAATCACCTAGGAAGCAGCACTGCCTAGGTTTTCAGGCTCCCTGGTCAGAAGAGAAAAAGGTTGCTTTAATCAGGTTTTAAGCATACTTTCACCCTTGCAAGTTTTCACTCCCTTCTCACCATCACCCTTTGAAGGGGCCAGCTGGCTAATGTCAGCTATGTTCACCATGCTGTAGGTCAGACAAATTGAGTACAAGCAATAGGCCCAATAATTAAATAGCAAGCTCGTATTTGGTGCTTTTCATCTGTGCACTCCAAACACATTAAGAGAGAAGCAGCATACTATTATTATTATTATTGCTGTTTGCAGTACAGGGAAACTGAGGCATAGAGAGATGAATTTCTCTACTAGGCTCACATAATGGGTTGAAACAAAGCTTGGGAGAGGACCTGTTAGCACAAGTTTGAACCTAAATAGCAAAGAAAATGAAGTTATTATCTGCATTCCATCGACTGCTGTACCATATGTTTAGATGTGGGCATGAGTCAAAGCGAAGCACCCAAATGACTCCTTCAGCTCTAATGCAACAAACAAAACCCCAAATTCACATTTTCATGTTAATCAGTGTAATCCCTTAAACTTTGTCTGTATTTCTGCTGACATTGTGTTATGAGGACCTATGCTGAAAATTTAATGGAGGATAAACCCAGAAGATGAGCATTGTCTCTAACGCAACATATACTTGATGCCATCTTCCCAAACCTCTCAGCTTCCAAAAGGAGGGATTTGGGTTTTTTTTATATGGCTACAGGCTCTTTTCATTCCTGGTAAGATGGTATTTAAAAGTGTACTTTAACAAAGCATTTCCTAAGATGGTTGGTTCCTGATGACACCTCCAGCACTTGCCAGGAAGATACTGCACACACTAGCTACTCTTTAGCCAAATCAGAGATTCTGAGATTTAATAATGCAGGGTCTGCGATAAAAGAATGAGCAAGTCTTTTATTAATAAATATTGTGCAGGCAACCAAACAGAAGAAAAAGCAAATGAAAACTAGATATAAATGGTCTTTATTTCCTTTGACCACTGCTTTGTTCTGCTGCCCCACTACTTGAAGTATAAGAACTCATGTACACCAAGAAATGGTGAAAATGAACCAAGGGATGAAGGACAGGAGAGGGAATGCTTCACCTCAGTGCCTTAATGGGCTGGATATGCAGAAATTTTTTGTATGTTTAAAATTACATTTCCTTGGGTTTCTGCTCTCAAACCTTGACTCAAAAAATCCTGGATTGCAAGTTCTGCCCTTGAACACCTGCCAAAGGGCCTCCAAGGAGAAGCAGGGAGAAGACAAAAGGGCATACCACAATTGCACCAATGACTCTGAAATCAGACAAGCATGCCCAAGCCAAAGTGAATGCAGCAACACTACTTCATGTCTCACATGAGACAGCAGCTTCTTTTCCTCTGTATTTTAATGGGTCTGGTATTTGATCCAAGAAACAGCAGTGACAATATTCACAGTGCATCTAGGGGTGGAAAAAGCAGGTACTTTGACAAAAGGCTGTGTCCCCAAGAAAGCTTACTTTCTTTTTATGCCTTCCAAAAATTGGCACACACCCTGCAAATAATTTCCAGAGTGCCTTTTTTTTTTTTAACGGAGGTCAGCATAAGAATTTAACCTCACTGATAGGCAATGTCATGGTAGGGATGAGTTCACCAGAGCTGTTTAAAAAATATTACCAAATTGGGATGCTGTTCACTTCCTAAGACAGACTGAAATGTGGAAAAATCATTATCTAGAAAGGTGCCTGCCTGTCTTAGACCAGGAGGGCAAGACAAGGAGAACACTAAGAAAACAACAAAAACAGAGCAATCCTGTCAAGGGTGGGCATTGAAAGGAGGCTGGACATGCTAAAGAAAAGGCATCTCCATACAAATGTATGAAGGTATCCAATAGAGGTGACCACTGAGAGTATATGAATACAGCAAAAGTAAGGCCCAGCCAACCCAGAAAAACTTTGCAGACACACACAAGCAAGCCCTTTCTCCCTTGATGGGGGACAATACCTGGCTCAGCAGACAGGAGGAGAACTAGGTAGAACCTGAAGCAGCTGAAAGAGTTGCGTCAAGGGGCAGCGACAGCAGGTATCCGCACAGGTGATCCAACGACTGCACAGGCTAAAGACCTGGGGGAAATCGGGCTGTGGTATATGTACACCTGTGTGCGTGCATGCCTGCGTCAGGTAAGCCAGCAAGAAGGAGGTCTCAGTGATGACGGCAAGAGGTAATTATAGCCTGCAAAGGTTGGAGCTTGTAAAAACTGAATTAGATTTCCTCGAAAGTTTGTAGCTGAAGGTTGTAGGCTTAGTCCGGACACATGGGATGAGCAAGAGGCTGAGACTAAATACTCACTACGTGTCAGAATGGGATAGGACAAGCAAAAATTGTCAAGGGATTAAGGTGTTTGAGAGGGAGGGTAACAAGATGGCTTATACCACCAGTAGGCTACACTGAGAGGAACATCATGAGAAAGGCAATGAAAGGCTAAGAGGGAAGAGATGAACAAGGGAGAGCAGGTGAGCACTATGGAAAGGGCAGCCGAGACCACGGAGCAGGCTGAAGTACAGCAGGCAAGGGATCAGACTGATAAGAGAGAGCCAACAGGAACATACAAAACAGCCCAGAAAAGCGGCAGTGAGGAGTGAATCAAGGAGGTGCGAGCAGGACAGCAAGAGAGGGCAGTGAGGATCAGGGGATAAGAGGAGAGCTGAAACCAAAGCAGCTAAATACAGATGGTGAAAGGTACTGACCTGACCAAGAAAGGGCGTTGAGACAGAGAAGACGTGAAGATAAATCAAAGTTCAAGGAGAAAATTTTCCTCATGTGCAGCAGAAAGACTATAGAGAGGACAGAAGAAAAACATCCAAGACTTTTATATAGCATTAATACCAGAATCCCAAACAGACATAGCTCACAGTCACAAGTCAGGAGTTTATATAGGTATTTTACCTTCTGTCTGACCCTGAAATAATTCAGACCAAATCTACACATTTTGCAGAGTACATTTAAACTCTGCTCTCCTTCCCACCTCTCTGCAGAGGAAAACTAAAGCCTGCCAAGATCCCTTTTACTTCATGATTTCCTTTCTCACTGCACCAGGAGGCTAAACCAGAACAGTGATGAGATTCAGAGAGATAAGTGTTTGTTTCCGTTCACTTTGTAGGACACAGTCCAGCCAGAACAATGACAATTATTTCCTACAATTATTACTGCATTTCACACCCTTTCCTGTGGGTTATGAGAAGCAACACCCCTTTCTAGACAATACCTACAGCCAGTTTCCTTCCTCACCAGAGACCTCCAATGTTCAGAGCCTTTCTAGGTTTGTTGCTTCTCTCCAGCCCACTTTCTCCTCCCTAAAGAAATGGGGTTTCATTTTCTACCAGAAACAACTCAGTCCACAATTTCATCTGAAGAAAAGAATTCCCTTGGCACTTGTTAAAATAATCTATGAGAACATTTCAAAAATCTCATTTATACCATTATTGCCCCATTCAGAAGCAAAATTTTGTTCTTCTCTAAATTGTCACTAATTTCTGCCAGAAGGCCACATCTGGCCCATCACAGATAATCACAAGGTTGGCTGTTTTCCTGCAGAGCAAAGGGGACTGTTTTGCACGCTTTCTGCAAGGACAGCTTTAGTTTATCTTCCTCAGCACTTCAGGATGCTACAACACTTAACCACTCCCTTGATGACATTACCAATTACTTCTAAAACAGTGGTCATTTTACCCCTACAAATAAACTTCCATCACTTCAAATGCACTAATTTAGACAGAAGGGATTTCCCAGTCTCTTGATGTGATTCTGAACTGGCTCAGTGTCCTCTAGCCACAGATCTTCCAGAGATGTACAAACACTGAGCAAGAAAGTACCACCAGCCATTTTCAAGAGCACTCCATCAACATCACCGTCAAATTCACTCCAAGGGAATCCTGTAGCGGTAGAAGGACATACAAGGTCTTCAACTTCACTTTCATTTTGTAGATGAAGATGTTGAAACAAAAGCATGGTTTGTTCCCTTGAGGTCTGAAGAGTCAGTCACAACTCACAAGGAAAGATGTGGTCTGTGCGAGATCCTAAAGAAAAATACTTCAAAACCAAGCAGACATGTTTTGTTGGTCAGATTTAAACTCCATGCACCTTCTCACCTCTCTCTAGAGGAAAAGAAATAGTTTTATAGGAGGAAAATCCTTTATCTTAGTTTGACCAAACACCCCATACATTGGTGTGGGTGATTTGAGGAGAGTAATGCTGAACTTTGTACCAAGTTGTAAAAAAACTTTTCAGATAACAGTGTAAATTGGATGTTTTGAAACTAAAAGTCTCCCTTTTTAGTATAAAGGTAGTCTGACAGCTAGAAGACATTTACAGGCACTATCTTTGCACAACACTTCCCATCCACAAGTCCAAACACATCCTGCCTTGGATTCAGCTTCAGCTTCCTGACCCACCTCCTCTCACTCCTTTCCTGGTAACACTGTTTTAATTATAACTGAGATAAAATAGCTAAATGGCCATTAGCAGGCTAATAAGCACAACACACCTACTTGCCTAATTTCAGAAGATTACATCAAGCATTCCTCCTCGAGTTGAAACTGCTCACAGGGCTGCAGGGGTGGGAAGATGGTGGCACACTCACCACTTAACCAAAATATGTGTATTTTGCAGGAAGAAAAAGCAGGAGGAGGAAGGTCCTGTATCATCTTTAAACAACGTCATGGAAGAAGAATATGGATAGCCTTCTTTACCTGTCAGATAGGTCTAAAACACAGCCCAGCTTGACAGAAGGACTTACCCATCCTGCATTCTTCACCGACATAATTACACCTGTAATAGCTGAACCTTTGTTCTGCACTGCATCAAAGGGGTTTACCTTTTGTAACACAAACTCAAGAAATGGCTTAGAGCAAAATAAATTAGGCTTTACCAGTCATCCAGCAAGACACACATATCTTCAGTTCCACAAGGTGACTAATAAGTTGGACAAAAACATCCATTATAGAATCAGAGAATCAATCAAGTTGGAAAAGACCTCTGAGATTATCAAGTCCAAGCTATGACAAAAGTGAGAGAGAGAACAAAACCAGCAGGTTTATGTAGATCAATGCAAGTTAAGATGCACATTGCTGGACTGCTGCTCTGTAATAAAAAAAGCTTACCAAAGAAAAGATAAAGGCCTGATTTTGCAGAGTTCAGCCACTGTTTCAGAAGCAGAGAGTGAGTAGCCATAATGCCAACAAAACCCCACAGGGATAAATTCTTCAAAATACTCAGCAAAGCAACCCTACACAATGGCAAGGAAGCCACTGGATTCCACACTGATACATCTTACCTCATCTTTTAATGGGGAAGAAAAGTTTGGAAGAAAAGAAGACTGGGAATCCAAAATGAAGTGGTAATACCTAGCTCCTCAAGAAGCCACTCCTTGCCTGTTCAGGTTTTGATCAATACTCTATATTCAATATGACATTAAGCTTACAAGTTATTTCTAAATCTTCTAGACAGATAATCTTTTCAACATCCTGCTTACACAAAGGTCAAAGCACTGAAACCCCAGCCACATGGGGACATACTGTCACCACCGCAGCACAATATACACACATACATACATGTACAAGACACACAGGATGACTTACATTGCCTTTCCTCTACAAATGAATGTATATTCCAACTGTTCTCTTCACTTTTACTATTTCTGTCCAATTCCTTCCTTTTCATTCTCTCTTCCCTCTGCTTTCTATAACACTGAGTTAACACTCGATATATTTCATGCAGTGATGGGCAAGCCAGGACACACAAATGAATAAACTCTGATATTAGGATTTGCTACTGAAATTTTTAGTTTTCTTAAAGACCTGATTCCCTTTAAAGTCACATGCAGTCACATCATAAATCCACCTCAATATACAATCTCACTTTGCATTTGCAGGTATCAGTGCAATAAATGATAAGTCAAAAATCTGTTTGGTGTACTACCCAGCAAACTGAAGCATAAGGAAGTGGTTATCCCAAAGCACCCCTGGGATTTAAAGTTTTCTCTTAGGATGCAGCATTTCACAAGGTGTGTTGCCGCTATAGAATGTGGTTTCACTGAGCCACACTAGCAAATACAAGTAAAGAATCAAGGGTGTGATTTTTAGAATAATATTCAATAATGTTTAAGCCACCACAGCAAGGAAAAACTACTGCAAAGAACTAAACATTCCAAAATTTCTTCTTTCTCCTCAGCCCACCACACCAACATCTGCAAGCCTTGTTCCTAAAGCTGTCATCAGCCTGTCTTGCACACAAGCACAGCAGCTAAGGGTGCAGTCCCCAACATGCTCAACTTCCTCTCTCACTATCCCAGCAAATTGTCAATACCCTACATGGGCTGGATCTTACACCCCAGCCTGTGGAAGTGAGCCCTTCCTCTGCCTCCACCACTCCTGGTATGGCTCAGCTGCTTGTTTTCTCTGGGGTTGGCAAAGCAAAGTAATTCCTGGGGACATCCCCTTATAGCTTGTGTCAACACAAGGTAAGTCCCAGGAGTCCATTGATGAGCTCTTCCTTCAGCTCATTGCATCTCGTGAAACCAGCCCTTGAGCAGATTTGGGCAGAGAAAGATTTCCAAGTAACTGCTTCTCAAACCACTGCATGAGATGGTACAAGAAAGGCCTCTCTCAAGTTAGCATCCTGCTTCTTGGAAATACATTTCCTACAGAGGGCCCAGCTACTGCTGTCCTTCCTCCTACCTGTTGCATATGGACCGATACAACAAGCCAAAATTGGGAAGTCACTCTTATTGGCAGACCCAACCTTAAGGAATAATACCAATAGAAAAAAAAAAAAAAGCCCATTATGATTGTTTCATGCTATGTTATTTGCCATACTGAATTATTTCAGCAGGAAAAACAAAAAATAAAAAATCCCTAAACAACAATCAGAAATGAGCAAAAATCTTAAATGAGACCTTGTGTGAGACCCTCTCTTCCACAGAAGTTCAGCAAATATATTTTTAATTGTCAAATAGTTTTACATCACACAGGTAGAGACAAATTTATTTTTTTTTTGTATAGGTGGTACTTATGAACTTTTTTCTGCTCATGGTATTCAAAAGATATGACAAAATAATTCTCCTCACCTCCCTAGATGACATGTTATCCCAAATGTTTTTACTTCACAGTCATATTATGGAAAATATGCACAAGTAACCACACCAAAGTCATTATAACTATCCCTATGAAGAAACATTTAATCTCCTCCTTTGGCAATTGCAGAGATCAGGACCCAAAAACTGCTAATACACTGCACCCAGTTTGTGCCAACCTCAGCATTTTAAAATAAAACAACCCATTTTGATGTGAATACTGTAGCAAATATCTCCCTTTGTAACAAGCTTCTGACAGCAAGAACCCCTGGCTTCATGTAGGTCCTTACAACTCTGCAATAAGCTCCTGGGAGGTCCCCAGGTTTTTCTTTCATCAATGGGGGCAAATTCCTCAGACTCACTTTTCTGGTCCTTGAAGCAAATTATCAGATGAAGAAAATGATGCATTTGTAAAAGTACAAGAAAGATCATATAATAGGCAGCATACCAGTGCATTGACCCTCTTCAACCCACGATGGGGAACTCAGAGCAGCATTTCCAGGATGGGATCTTCTGCTCCATTCGCCCTGTGCTTTGGTTTTCATCGAAAAGGGACCCCTGTCTCCAGTGCCTGCTGCCCACCTCTCAGCCAAGCTAAACTCTCTGACACCACACACCAAGTACACACAGCCCTAGAGACTCAGTGACTACCGGCGCTACAAAGAGCAGAAAAGGGAGCACCTCCACACACAGTTCTCCTGTGAACTCTGCTGGGAGCCACCTGTGGCTACAAAAAACAGTTCTGAACTCTCACACAAGGAGCCAGGCATGGTCTGGCAGCACACAAAGAAGTTCTTGTGTATGCTAGATTTTTCTTCTGTGAATGTGTCTATTTATTTTTGAAGATAAAAACTTTCAGGTTTTTGGAGGAAAGGCTGTTCTGTTGGGTTTTTGTTTTTATGAGAAGTATTTAATATATGATACAGAGAATAAAAAATCCTAAAACATTACTTTTTCATTGTTTTATTATGTTTTCTGAAAATAAAGCTCTTTTGTTTGTTTCACACTTATCTCCTAATACTTTAATTTCATCTGCTCAAATCCTTACATCAGAAAAAAAGCCAGAAAAACATCTTTGCTCTACTCATATTCTCCCATGACTCATAATTCAATCAGCTTCCACAATATAGCTGCTACATGCAAAAATAATTCTCCAAATCTCAAGAATACATGTTCGTGAATCTTTTCTAGTTCTCTGTTTTTTTCACATTGGTATTCTACCATCTTTCATTTTATTTTCTATTTTTTAACCCATCAGTTTACAGAAAAAAAACCCAAACATACCTTAAGTTCAAACCAAACTGGCAAAACACTGTTTCAAAAAATCAAAGAGGAAGCTTAAGTTCCTGCCTTTGTTTCTATTTATTTCTTTTCTATTTACCTTTTTGTTGTCAACTTGAGTATGTTCTCAAATATTTTTCTATCCTTTAGAAAGAAAATGTCCAAATACTTGGCTGCCGCATAAAGAAGGCTGAGAAAACTCTTTGGTCCAGTTGTCAGCCAGAATAAATACACAAGAACTGTTCCAGTGGAAGAGCTGTGGCCTTCAAAGAAAAAAAACAAACCCAACTGTACTTCTGAAGGTGATTCACACCCTTGCCTTTAAATATACCTAACAAACATGTTCTTAAAAGGAACAAAGACTTTTTAATTGTGTTTGTTATGCATCTGCATTCTCAGAGTTGCCCAGTCATCAGCACGAGGTCCTGGTCATGAGTGCCAGGAGTGTGAGATGCCCAGGCCACCACCACAAACAATAATAGACACCTTGACACCCAATACAGACATGGAATGAGGAAGGAAGAGATTTCAATGAGTGGCACGTAGACTGAAAGAAGGAAATACAAGCTGCAACAACAATAATCCTTTTAACATCTATATTTTCTGTGCTGCCTGTTTATGATGTAAAGTAATAAATTTTGCAGACCTTCAAAGAATCAGGATGACACTTTTACTTTCAAGGAGTCAGGTGCTAATGGTGTGAGATAGCCTGCCCAGACACTACTAGCTAGTCACAAACAAGCAAGCCATCTAATAAAGCCAAATAATAGATTCCTACCTAATAAAGCCAGATAACAGACTCCTGTCTAATAAAGTAAAAGAATGGACTTCTGTCTAATAAAGTCAGGCATGCCCTTACCAATGTATTAGTCAGACAGGCAGCTCTGGGTTCTACATTTAGAAAAGTAGAACATCTTGTATATATTTGCCTGGGCTTGCAAATGCCACTATATTGTATTTCTAGCGATGCTTTGGGCAGCATATTTTGCATGAGTTACACCATCAGAAAAGGTATATAATTTGGCTCAGCTGGCAGCAAACCTTGCTTACACACATAACCTTCTCAACTGTTTAAATGTGAAACAGATTAACTGGAACACATGAGCAGAGAATTACTTGATTTTATTCCACCGTACCTTCTACAATTCACTGAAAACAGCTGCTTGCAACACTACAAAGAAAGCTGGTTTGTTCAGAAGATAATAGAAAAAATGTATTTACTCTTTCTAGCAACTAAATGGCATGAATATTCAAATTTAACAGCAGCCGTCATAGTGATTCTGTAATAAAAGCAAAAAGGGTGACCTACCCTCTTTACTGAGTCCAGTGTGAGTTTGGCTGCAGCACTTTTTTACCAAACTGTCATCATTCATGTTATCTTTACAACCATGCTGAAAGCTGCAAATTGTTTCTCAAAGGGCACTCTCGTTCCTGAAGGCCAAGAAAGTACTTTCTGGCTGGGCCCTCAGAAGCTGATCTGCTAATAATTCAACAGTAAAATAACTCTTCTTGGGTAAAAAGCAAGGAAATGGATATTAGAAGAAAGAGTAAGACAAAGTGCAAAGTCCATGTTTCATATGTTCTTTTTCTCCTGTATTCCTCTTAGCTTGAGGCATCCCTATTTCTCATTTCACTAGAAACACCGCCTAATTCCTACTGCCACTGGGAAATTCCCACTGATGCAAATAAAAGCTGGATCTTTTACGTAAGATGGGATGGGAAGCTCTACTGTTACCTCCAATAACCAACCAGGATTTAAGTAACAGCTCCTAAAAGCACAAGGATCATCCATCTACTTTCCTTCCTCCTTTAGCAAGTCCCTTTCCAGATCCAGTGTGGTGCAGAGGCCCAAATTTGCTGATCAGGCACACTGAACACAACCAATCTTACCCTGCATCAGGAGCAGATTAACAGATCTGTTGTATTAGAAATTGTAGCAGGTGGGTCAAAGTGCTCACAAACTTTGTATGTTTTCTGTGTTTTTACTCACATTACTATGCAAAAATACCTTTTTTTTTTTAATCATTTATTCAGAAGATGAATTCTCTGCAAGCCAATGAACCACATTTTTTCATAGCCCGGAGGGTATCCGTCAGATTGCAAAAACACTGAAAATAAAGTGTGAATGGTCAATGTCTCCTGCCCTCTATTCTGAGACCAGTTTCGAGGTCTGTAGCCTCCAATAAGTGCTTTCTGACAAAGAGTTGAGGTAAGAATAAAAGGAAGGAGATAGAAGGAAATGCTCTCTAAGAGTAGTTTGAGAGTCTAAACCCAGACTGAAAACATGATGATCTGAGTAAGCGGACTATAGTTGCACAAGGAGTAGGTCAGCTGCAGACAGAAATGCCGCAAAAGTGGGAAAATGAGGTTATGAGAGGAATAAAAAGAATTTTTGTTGATTTGGTTTCCATAACTTCCATTCAGCAAGTCATTACAACCTAATTTCTCAGCATTTAAAATTAAAGAAAGGGCAGGCTTACTGGCCATTTCAAAAGGTCTGTCAGGATTACCTAAAGTAGCTATTGCTGGGTGTTTTAAAAAATATTTAAACCATGGATTAAGTGGTTGGCAGAAAAATAAGTCTTTCCCAAGACAAACCATGTGGTAAGAAAAGCTCCTATAAAAAGCTACTGGCAACTATGGCTCTGTCAGTCACCTTAAGGATCTGTCACAACACAGAAATACATATGAGACAGGCCAACATTTTGGGGGGGAGTTATACATTTTTTTTGCAAGAAGAAACACATTGCAACCAGAGGCACTAACTGCCTAATCTTGTTCATAGCTATGCATTCCAAAAAGGTATTTCATTTGCCTCCAAAAAGCCTGTGTCCAAAGAGTGTGGGTGGGAGAGACAGCCAGACGGCGCTGGCTGCTCCTGGGTCTCCTATTACCCAGAGCAACTGGAGGCAGGTGGACCAGGGGAACCTGTTATGCAGGAGCCAAAGTTCCAAAAGGACCCGTCCGCAGCAAAACATGTGGGAATCGTGGAAATCATCCACAAGATACACCAGAGCTGCTGTTAGCCACTGCTGTCTTCAACAGGGCGTTACAGGTTAGATGATGGGAACAACCTAGCCTGATGTTATGGCTGTAAATGGTCTCTGTAAGACCAGAGACCTCTGGAAGACCCTTCCCACAGAAATTACCTTATGCATATTTGTTTGCAGACTATAACAACGAGAAGATAGAGTGACAAATCCACAGTAATTTATCCTGAACTCTTTTACTCTCTCCTCACTCCAGGTTAGGCTTTTGCCTCGGAGATGGCTCACTGTGGGCTTCCGTGTTGGAGCAAAAGGGACAGTAAAGGCTGTGAGGCCTTTTTAGTTTTGACCCACACCAGCTCAAACTACTGTGGCAGTGCAAATACAGAGGGAAGGAAGCTCAGTTCCTGGTAAGAGTAAGGAGGGACTATAGTTCTGCGGTCAAATACCTGAAAATGGACCTGTGCCTTCCTCAACAAAGAGGAAACGGAGAGAGAAAAAGGCAAACGGGACAACACTGGTACAGATTGACTCAAGCACCTAGTAGGTCCCAGTGGTTGGTTTCTCAACCCCATTTTTCCCACGCTGTTTGGCATCATTCCTTGCCTTAACTATCTTATGTTTTTAAGGATCAAAACCATGCCCTTTACAAAACACATGGTCTGACTCCAAAGCAAAATAGCACCATATCCATTTCAAGAGCCAAATTTTGAAGGCTCAGCCCCAGCTAGCATCAAAGGCAGCCAATGAAATTTCTGGAGCCATCAGGAGAGACATCTCTAAAGAAAGTGGATACTGTAGAAGCAGCTGGAGTGGAGCCAACAGAAGAATGATGATGCTGCAAGCAGCGGGGTGGATAGGCTGAGAAGAGATAGGCTATTATGGGCACTCTATCAGGCTGGCATGATCCTGGCACAAAGCCACCGGTAGAAAAGATGACAAGAGCTTACATGTTGCCACAGGATTTTAAGCAGAGAGACAGCATTGAGAAAAGGTCAGTCATGGATAAAGGTAAAATCCACACTTGCTATGTTCACAGAAAAAGAGACTCAAAAGGCAGGAAGCAAAAAGCCCCGAGGAATTCACTGTAACAGCTCAGTTTGTAAAGGAAGGTTACAGTATTCCAGTACTGCAGTGTAGTCGAGATAAGCCTGGGCTAGCTTTAATCTAGGTATTGAAGTCACTTACTGCAGCAGCTCATCACAGGCTGCTTGAGTGGCAAGGGGAGTTAGACACTGCTGAAAAACCTTAATTATTGCTGGAGTTGAAGAATGCAGACCACACGTGAGCTGGCTAGCTCAAAACTAGCTCAGATACATTAATGTTCATCTGAAACCTATGCAGGAAAAGTCAAGGAGCCCAGTGCTGAAAGAAACCTTAGTCATTTTACACAAGCCCTAAAACCTATGGTTTCAGGAAGGGAAAAGAAAGATACCCCACAAGATACCACTTCCACTCCTACTTCCCTAGATGTACCTCTGGGCATTGCCACAGAGAGAAAAGAACCTACTGACAAACCTGAAAAGGACCATACTGGCAAACATGCTTCAGTAGAAGATGCAGAGTTGCCTTTAGATGCAAATTTTGTATTTTCTTACCATAATTAGGAAAGAACAAGCCTGCAAAAAGTCATAAACAGTACTAAAACCTATAGATAATGTCACACAAGAATCACTATTTTGAAGTTTATTGAAAGAAACACCATATAAACCATTACAGGCTCCAGTTCCCTTTTCTGCAACCACAGTTAGTGTTTACATGGCATACACTAAGAGTGTAATACCACAGACTGGGACAGTATGACAACTTCTTTTGTGCCTACTGACCCAATGGGCCCCACTTTAATTTTCTTAGTTAACAACCAGAGCAAAGAAGTTAAGGATAGCCATGTATGAAGTGCTATGTGTTTATAGCTTCTTATTCAAACCAAACACCTATCTCAATGTCTGTGATTGCAAACTCACCATAACTCTACTAAAGCTTTCAAAAGACTTACGCATGCAACTCATTCATGAAGCAGGCTGAGGACTGCCACAAGAAGTAATTACCACAGCCCAAGCAGTGAGAAAACAGGTAAAGCAAATCCAGGCAGGTTTTGAGCAAGAATTCTTTGCCTGGTTGCCTATTTACAGATTACCTCTCATTCATAAGTAACCTCCTGTGTGTATAATTATCCAAGGTTTTGCACTGAGAGAGCACTAACGGACTTAAGCCTCAGCTCCGCACTGCAGTGCCCAGCACATCAGTCTGACAGAGCCACCAAGTTCTCTGCCCCAGAGAACTTGTGCTCTCAAACACAAGACAAGGAGCAATGTTTGGACCAAGCTTTCTAGCCTACATCCCTTGAAGTGCCAGCCATCCCTGCTGTTCCAGAAGTTACCACCACACACGTCCTTGAAGCAAAGAGAAGGGGAAAAGGTGCAGAGCAAGCACTAAGGTTCAGGGTAGCTGTCATAGATGACAAGTTCTGAACTATTTGAAGGGAAGGTTTGATAAGTGCGCAGCACACTGATAGGGGAGCACAAGCTTCCACTAGGCAGGTACCTGCACATTCAGAAGTTTAAATACTGGGGTTGGCAAGGTCAGAGCTTTTCAACTTGGGGTCTGCAAGTCCCCAGGTGATCTGTGAACTCTTTTCCAAATAGTCTACAGAAAGCTAAAAGTGAAAAGCACCACTTACATTTGCTATATTTCCACTGGAAATGCAGAAATCTGCAAACTAAAGAAAGCTGAAGATCATCATACTAGTAGATTGTTACTCACCAGGACAAGAGGCAGTGTAAATGATTCAAAGCAATGGAAAATCCTCAGGAATTGGAAATAGGTGCACAAGCCACTGAGCAAAAGTGTTCCCAGTGTGAAAAGAAGGAAATAGCACACCCCAGTTGTTAAACATTGTCCTAACTGGCAGGAAAAGTTCTGTCAAAATTACTTCCTTTTTACCCCAGTCACTCATCACAAAAATCAACACTGAAGTCTGTAGCTCACTTTTCTTATATCTCACCAGATGATTGGTGTCTAGCGGCTCCCAACAGACTGGATACGTTCTGGCCTTTCTCTCAACACAAACATTGAGGAGACTGGGAAGATAGCACCAGGATTAATTTAAGTCTGAAACCTGAAGCCCAACAATTATCTGAACAGAAAAATTGAAAAGAGTCATGTGCTGGCATACAGATAAATCTGCTTTCCCCTTTTAAGATCAAAAATGTCACTGAATGAGACTAGTTATTGACAGAGAAAAGCAGAATAATGATAGATGCAGTGATTCTGACACTAAAACATTTTACAGCCATACAGCACTTGAAAGGCAGCCAAGAAGCAAGTCCCTACAGACCTTCCAACAGCTATTTGGCATCAGCTTCGCCAAGGAGCTCTAGCTGTACACCTCTAGCAAAGACAAACTAACAATTAAAAAATACCTTGGAAATGAAACAAAAGACCTTGAATTAATAAGAAATCTATAAACTAAAGGCTACAAGGTACTGCCATAAATAAAAAATGACAAGATCATAGCCACTAATTCCTACCAAAGGAAACAAATCAGAACAATTGTAGGTCAAGTTGCCTACTTTTTGTGACTTCATCTCTATTGACAAAGTATTAATTAAGACTTCCTCTTCATACTTTTATTGAAGGAGTATTAATTAAGACTTTCTTTGGACTTTTCCTGAAGTTCACCTGGGTGAACTCTTCAGCTGTTTATTTCTCAGAGTACTGTACACATCAAAATAAAAATGCAAACAACACTAGTCCTGATTTCGCAAGCTTAATTCTCAAAGGACTCCCAGCTTAGACACAGATGACCCACTCTGGAATTAAACAGGAAGAGATTTCTCTGGCAGATCTCTTAACAACAGTCAGGTAAATCCAAGAACAGACAATATGCCTATATTCAAAAACGTGAGTCCTCCCAGCAACTCAGACTCAACTTGCTATCAGCACTTGTGGATATATTCACCTTGTTGAATACAGACCACTCAAAGTAATGGAAAACCTCTGTTCATACAGCACTTAAAACATTATATACACCCTCATACACATATCTATATGAAGGAACTCAACTGAAAATTGCCCTAAGTTTCTACCATGGAATGCTTAAGCACACACTCTGAAAGCTTCACGGCCCTATGAGCCCTATATCCTTCCATTCCCACTTTGCAGACAACTTCCAGTTTGCTGAAAGATGGAGATGATAGCATGTAGCTACGCCCCCTAAGAAAATGCATTAAGAACTACTAAAGTCTCCACTTCTGATAAAAACAGAGCAGAGCTGGCACCTATCAGCCTTGCTTCACTACCACATGAAATGCTACATTCAAGATTATCTGTTCATAGCACTGAAAACCTGGCTGCCTGGCTTTCCTTCTCTTTTGTCTCCCACTCTTTGCAGATGTTCATATTCAGAAAGAAGGATTCTCTACAAAGCTGACATCTGGTCTGAGGATACCTGTTTGAAAAATAAACTTTTTTCTAGAGCACCTAAGATCACAAAGACTTGAAGTTATTGTTTTTCTTCTCCCTGTTTTTACCCACTGTTTACCCCTTTGTGACTGGTCTTCTCTGCAGCTTCTCACAAAACTATCATTTTTCTCTCTATTTGCATAGGATTTTTCCATCAGTAACACCAATAAGATATTTCTTTTTATCCAATAGAATAATTGAGACAAATGATAAATGACAGCAGTAAAGTCCTCAATGATTTTTTTCTCCCCACTTCAGAGACAGTGAGTGAATGTGCCCCTTTAAATTATCTCTTCTGTGATCCAACTAGGGAGAAAATCCTCCCTTTTATTTATTCTTAATAACTCCTTCTGCTAATAAAGTCTACTGTGTTAGATACTGCTTTAAAATGGACCTTAAAATCCTGTCTTTCAACTGATTAAATCAGCTTGTGAACATGCAACTAATTAGGACATTCCTACAGCCCAGGCAAAGTGCTGACTTCTGACAGCCAAACCAGGGCCACTCTTGTGACATCAGGCACCTGTAAAGGTCTGTTCAGGATCATCCAGCTGTCCACAACTTGCTCCTCCTTTGATTTAAATAGGCACATGAACACTGAGGATGGGACCAGTCCACCAGGACTTCCTTCCTCTACTTTCCTTCCCAGTGCTGTGGATGTTTCACACTCTTCTTTGGGCTCTCAAGATTGCCCACATCAGCCTGGACCACCCCACTTGGCACGGACCATTTGCAAAGCCTTACTGGGAGGCTCCCACTAGCAGACACAAGAAATGGATGGAAATTTTCACACAGGTGCTGACCTACTCCCGTCTTCAGAAGTCAGAGCATCTCAACAGCACCCTCAGAGTTAGAAGGTGTACAGGTTTTCCTGAGCAGAGACAGTAAAGACAAAAGAGGCCCTTCAGGGGAACCCAGAGAAAATACTTGGCTTTCTCTTAATGCCAGCTATTGTTATTTCATCTGTCAATGAAAAGGGAACTTGTTTGGGCACTAACCCTGTAATGCACACAAGCAGGAGAGCAAACATTTAATGCCAGTCTGCTGGAGCGGGAGTCAAGGGAACAGTCCACTTCCACACAGGCTGAAGAGCGCCTGGAAGGCTCAAGGGCAGGCTGAGGACTATCGGCACCAAAAAAAGCACACCATGAATCCTTTGACTGAAACAACTCCCATAAAAGAAAAGCATTTTAAAAAAACAAAATAAAACAACAAAAAAACCCAACAAAATCAAGC
>JAWWEE010000122.1:40973792-41058453 GCA_035221455.1 Xenops minutus | reverse complement strand
GCCCGACCCGGCACAGCCCCGGCACGGCCCGGCACATCCCCGGCCCGACCCGGCTTACCCCCGGCCCGACCCGGCACAGCCCCGGCACGGCCCGGCCCGGCACGGCACGGCACGGCACATCCCCGGCCCGACCCGGCACACCCCCGGCCCGACCCGGCACACCCCCGGCACAGCACAGCACGGCCCCGGCACGGCACGGCCCGTCGAGGAGGGGCGGCATCCCGCGGCTGCCCGTCCCGCAGCGGGCAGAGAACGCTGTGTCCCGGCTGGGAAGTCCGCACCACACCGCACCCCGCCGCACCCCTCTCTGTCCCGGCACGGGAGCACCATCCCCAGAAGCTCAACATCCCCAGAGGCGAAACTAGCGCGCTGCGTGTCCCGGCCGGCGGTGGAGGCTCCCCGGCACCACCCCGCCCGGCC
Organism: Xenops minutus; assembly: GCA_035221455.1. Classification (NCBI taxonomy): domain Eukaryota; kingdom Metazoa; phylum Chordata; class Aves; order Passeriformes; family Furnariidae; genus Xenops; species Xenops minutus. The sequence continues at coordinate 41,058,033 of JAWWEE010000122.1, read as the reverse complement.
CCCTCCGGGAGACCCTCACCCTTCCCTTCCCCGAGTGAAACACGGGGCCATCCCTCAATCACACCCAGATTATGCCAGCAAGTCTCATAATTCTTTATGGTTTTGCTTCCTCCAGTGGTTACACGTCTGTAGATGGCATACCCAGTGAGCAGCATTGTCCCTGCCACATGCCCACACTTTTCCCTTCACCCGCTGTAATCCTGTGTCACTTTGTGTCTTAGTGGTTCTGAAATCTGATGGTGATATAGTAAGTATATGGTTCATTCCTAACTTCTGTGGCTTTTTTCCAGCAGTTTAGTATTTTGCCTCCTGTCTGCTCTGGATCACAAGCTGCTCATGAGGCTCAAGGGAGAGCTCAGCAAAACTAAGCAGGGTGCAAGCAAAATTGGAGGGGTCCTTGCCAGCAGGGGCTGGCCTGAGGTATGCATCGAGGTGGTAGGTGGCTGCTGAGCTGCAGGTGCTGGCAGCAAGGTGTCAATTGTGCTTGTGAGAAGACAGACTTAGGAACTTCAATCCTGTCTTCTGTAGGAACCCTCAAGCCCCCAGCAAAACTGAATCTCATTTCTGAAAACAGAGCTTGAGTTCCTAAATGGTCTGTAGCTGCTGGACACCTTGGTGGTGTGTGAACTGTGCGGGTGGCCTCAGCAGCACCCTTGCCTTGCCTCAGGGAGCAGGGCAACATGGCATTTGGGACATGGCCAGTGACACTGCCCCAGGAAGGAGAAAGACATGAAGAAGAAAACTGTTGTAGAGAAGGGAGGGAAAGAGTGAAGACAGAGGAGAGGTGAGTGAGAGGAGAGAGCAGGCAGCAGCCACTCTGCCAGGCAGAAGTATGAGAGCTGCTACAGCCACCACATCCCATGCTGTGCACAAACTAAATTTTTTTACCTGTTGCTCCTGAGTTCACTTGCATCAACATCCCTGGACATATTTGGCCCCCTTAAACCATTACCCATTTGGTTCTAAACTCATTCAAATCATGTGCCACTCTCCATCTGACTTCATGCAATTCCTTCTCTGGGGCACTGCGTAACAGGCAGGTTCCTCTGACATCCCAGCTCCCTACTTTTGGATTTCATCCAGTACTGTCTAGGCACCATACTGAGAAAGGTCAAATTTACCAACATCCCAAAGAGTTTTACAAGAAAAAAAGTTATATTAAACTCACTTTTCCAAAGGGGAAATCAGAGGTAAAATACATTATCCAGAAACACTGTGAACCATTTTGAGCAGGGGCACAGCATATTAACACTTGGTTTGCAAGTCTCTAACCCTTTCCCAAATATTCAGCACAGCAAGATCTCAAGCGGCCCCTCACCTCAGCCAGCAATACTTTTGATGGTGTTGCTGTCAGGATTTCAAAGGATCTCTTTCACATTGCTATTCAGCACTAAGCTTTGCCAAGAGGACTCCTCTCCCCACCCCCGGTATCCTCATTGTCCTCCAAACTGCTTCACAAAGTTCATCTGAGACATTGGTTGCCTGTTAAAATAGCGAATCTTAGTGTGTTGAAACTACTGTCATGATCTTGTCATTCTCATGTTATTCTTACCTTGTGCATTCCTCCTCTCTGCATTGTATCAGCCTTTTATCTTGCCCATCATACTTGCATTTCAGTTCTCCTGGGCAGGGCTCACCTTTGTGTTGCCTTTATGTAGAACACATCACATTGACATCTCAACTGCAGATCAGAGTCACCAGGTAACTTCAGGGCTTGGATGAGTTTTCCATTTTTATTCCTATCTGCAAGAATGAAGGAGCCAAATTAAGCCATTCGGATTTTAGATTTTTGCGTCAGATACACACTGAAGATTTAGATGCGGGGCTCCACATTTTGCCTACAGCCCCCAAATCCCAAGTGCTAGCCAAATCTGTGATCCTTCTGCTGCCTCTGGCAGAAAGGCATGTTCAGTGCAGCATGCTTGGTAGGCTTTGGTCACAGCATCAGCATTGCTCTCTGCATTAGCTAAGCTCCTTTTCCCTTCAATACTAATTTCTGAAGCAATTGGTGTGATGAAACACCCTACACAGTCATTTTCCTCCTCCTTGCAGTAACATTTGTGGGTTGTCAACATCTTCCCTACCCCTGGCTCCTTCTCCTGTAAAGGCTAGTCCTCAGCCTGCTAATCCTCTCCCACCCTGCTTTCCTCACCTCTTCACTCACACCACTTCAGGCCTCTGTGCTCACAGGCTGGCCCTTACTCCCTGCCCTCTTCAGCACGCTGCCCCTCTCCGCAGCTTGCACACACACCGTGTCACCCACAGGTGTAAAGACAAGGCAATGAAAGAAAGTACACAATGATTTGTCCAAAACTTTTCAGATGAAGCAGACGTGGCACAAATCAAAATACACCATGTGATGGGTGCTGTCCTTGTACCAGCCTGTGCCAGGATTGCCCAAGTGAGGTCCTGAGGGCCTGATTAAGAAACTCCTCTTCTTTCAAGGGCCAGGGTATAGGCTGTGAACAACAAGTATGTACTGAGTAAACCAGTCATTATTCATAGTACCCCTTTATCCCATTTCCTTACTGATTCAAATATTTTTGTTCTCAGAATTCGAGAAAGTTGGTTTATTTTAGTTTATTTACATTTTGTTGCTTGTTGACTTGGAGTTAAATAGCATCTCTTCCCTTGTAATTCACTCTTAGTTCAAGGGACTTCTTCCCAACAATCAAGATCTATAGCAACATTATAGACAATCTGGTATTTCCCAGTAGAAATACAAGTGAAAGACAGCCCCAATCTTCTTATGGCCAAGTAATGAAAGGGGGTGAAGTGGAACTCCTAAGTGCCTCTGAAGTGTTTGGAAAGGCAGAAGTTTACATTGCTACTGAGGTGAAACCCCTGAAAATTTAGACATGTCTCTTTGAAATGCATCAGTCTGCAGCAAATGGCATCGTTCATTCTGGGTGGGAGCAGCAAGTCAAACACACCTGACAGAGCTATGTCGTCTCCATGTCTGTACTGAGCCACAGCTCAGGTGTGGTATCTCTGCCTGCTGCAAACATTGCCTCATTAAAAACTCCGTGGAAAAGAATATTCCCCCAGAATTCATCCAAGGCCAGAGAACAGAAGAGAAAAGCTGAGGTGAAACATATATTTAATGGTGGCTGTGAATCCCTCATTTGTGCATAGTAAGGCAAGTTCCACAATTTTGCAGCCTATGTAGTGTGTCAGCAAGTGATCTGCTTCAGATACGGTATTCATGCAGTTAAATCAGTAAGTACCCTTCAGGAGAGGTTTTGGAAGACTATTTCATATCAGAAAACTATTTTTTAATCTCTCTAGTCATTTTATACAAGAAGAAATGATACCTTCCCTTCCACTGTCCATCCAGTGTTGTTCCTGAGCAAGACAGTCCTTCATACTTCCCAGCCAAGTCACCTCATTCCTGAGAAGAAGCTACTGTTATTGTTATGTGGCTTTTCAGGTGGCTGAAGTCTGTGTGGCAAGAAACTGTCAGCTACAGGATGGATTTTTCAGATATTTCTGGGAGAGCATTTTTTTTAATATACCTGCATCTATTCTCATGTGGAAGGCTGACTCACACTGGTGGTGCAGTCATGCACTGTTCAGTGTGACTGCCATCCTAATGAGACCAGAGCTTGTGGACCTCAATAATAAATTTTGAAAAGAGTGACCCCCTCCTTCTGCCCCATTCAAGACCAACATGAGTCTGGCTATCTTAGACACTGAGTCAGTGTAAACTGGATCTGGCTTTGATGTTGCAAGTGAGTAGGAGAAGGGCCTGAAGCAGGTATGATGGTAACATGGGCCTGATACTGCTCTTGTCATAATGTGAGAAAAACTAGACACAATCTCAGAAGAATGAATGCTCTAAAACAGAAGTCATGAACAGTAATGGCAACTTGCACTTCAGGAAAGCAAGATGATGGAAGGGGTACGCTAGCAGTTTTTTCTTAAAACTCTTCACAGAAGTGTGGCATCCTTTGTAGCTCTACATTTGCTTAGTTAGCATCGCATCATGATGCTTATTTGCCACCAAGAATTTCTAAAACATCACTTTGCTTAGCTTTACCCTTTTGTTTTGGTAATCAGTTTTTGTAATACAGAAACAATAATGCTTCTCACGTTTGTAAAGTCCCCTGAAACCTGCTATTAAAAATCAGGAATGGCTGTTAGACAGTCTCTGCTCTGGTAGGAGTTTTGTGCTCGGTCACGTCCTGCTATCCTCCATCAAGAAGGCCTGCTCAGAAGTTCTTGCTCAGACAGAGTTCCCAGTGAAGTCAATGGGAGTTTCCCGCATGAAGACTGATGAGCTGGGTCCAAACTAAACACCCAACTAATAAGCAGAGTAGGAAACAGCTGACTGCATCATTTTTGAGCTCTGTGCTTTTACTTGACTCAGACTTGCTGGCATCATGAAGGCTCCCAGGGGCAGAATGCAACCTGAGGGAGGAGAGGAGATCCCAGGTTATGGGCAGACATGCCCATCTTACTCTTCAGGAAAATCTTCGGAACAGTGTTTAATCTTTCCAGCAAGATGAGTGCCTCTTGGATAGGTGAGCTGGTAGGTAGACAATTATCCATTGTCTGCTTAACAATAGCCTGCATATTCTGGGGAAGTTACGCTGACCAGGAGAAAAATCACTTCCCAGCAGACATAGAAAACAAGTTCCCACTTTACTCACAGGACATGTATATTGCAGGGTACGGGTCTCTCACATTCAAACTCAGGTACCTATGTTTAGTCATGTAAATAACACAGCACTAAGACACCTGGACTGGAAAGCCCTTTCATTTTATCTGTGAAGTTGCAAAGAGGGAAACAAAACTTACAGATGTTTTGAAGCCAGAAAGCTGGTATACAGCTCATCACAGCAGTGCAGGTAAAAGGAGCCAGAACAGATTCTCCGCATGGGAAATTCTTGACTGTAAGACAGTAAAGAGGAAAGAGAAGGGCAGGTTTATATCTTGACTTTCTAAGTATATTTTCTAGAGGTTCTGGTATGTGCCTTCTAACCCATAACTGTCTCTTACCTGATATGATACTGATGGTTGCTTTCGGCCAGATTACAGTCAGATACTGTATTTGACATAGACAGGATTTTATTTCAAACTCTGCAGTTGTAATCTACTGAAGGCATAAAGAACTCAATATTTGCAGGCAACATGCAATTTTAATTATGGAAATGGTGCACCAGTTCGCCTAAAATATCTGCTTGTCACCATTGCCTTGCAAGAACCACTGAAAACACATTGAGGCAGCTCAAGCACTGACACGCCAAAAGAACTAGGGTTTGTTTTTATGATTCCCCTACCAGTAATGGAAAGAAACTGTGAATGAAATGGCCATTAATTTTCATGGGCTCTCTGGAAGAAAGAGCAATAAATTCTATTTCTCTACCCTTTTTCATATTTCCTTTCACAGTCCGTGGCCTGAAGTGTAGGGCCTCTGCTGACTCCTGGCCCAGCCTAGGAAAGGCATGTGGTTGATTCCCCAGCAGATCTTACTTTGCTGAATTAATGAGTCCAAAGCCAGACCAAGGAAATCAGCATTTTCATCTGAAATTTCTCTGCTTTGAATAGATGTGTTTTCCTCCTAGTGGCCCTTCTCATGTAGTGCAAGGCAAATCCTGTAAGTGCTGGGGCAGTGCAAAGCTGCACTCTGGAGAACAAAGTTACAGTGAAATACATATACCCCTAAGAGTATGCAAATGTAAATGGCATACATAGGCAAAGTGAGGTAAAGGAAAATCCGTGTTCACATAACATGCACAGCCAAAAGCTCCAACCTGTACTGGCTCGATTTTCCTGCAGGAACCCCACTGGACTTGGGGCCAAAATGACAAAATGGTAACCTGTGACTCCACACTTTCATTTGAGAAGTGTGTTTTGTGCCTAAGCAAGAAGGCAAGGTAGACAGAACTAACCATTTCTAAGCAAACAATTAAATGAACTCTTCCACCTTCCAGAAGAAGAATTTATTCAGGGGCTGTTATTACAATGCCCAGCTGGGGGAAAAAGAAAAAAAAAAAAAAAGAGGATTCTGCACCACAAGGCAATCTGCAGGTAGAGTGATCAGCATACAGGGTGAGAGAACCAGAGATGGGCACAGGGTTTGTAAGCAGCCTTGGCTCTGCCCTGACAGTGGAGCTGTGGGTGAAAAGTAGGCGTCAGTCTGAGCTGAACAGCTCTGATGTGGGCTTGAAAAGGGTAGGAATACCACTTCTCCGACCCAAAATGGAGCTGTAAAAAACTGCATTGGTGGAAACCATACAGTCCATCCCTGCAGGCAGAGGTGAGGGACCTTCAACAGTGCCTCCTGGCATGGTAGGAGCTGGCATGTGGAGCTGGAAGGACAAGCTGATGCATGTTGGCTTGTCGGAGACCCCCTTGGTGGCACAGATCTGGGCAGGCTTTCCCAGACTGCAGGATGGGGAAGCTCCCTGGTCCTTTGGCTTGCTAGTTTTAGGAAGACAGTTCCTCCCTTCTGACTGGGGAAAGGGAAAGCGATTGATGTTGTTGGTTTGGGCCAAAAGCCCTTCAAGATTTTGCCTTTCAGGCAGGCAGGCAGACACCCATACAGTTACACAGCAGAGGGATACAGTATATCAAGAAACAATAAGGCTCCACCTGTGCCATGACATTCTTGCTCTTCCTGGCAGAAGGCACAGACTGGATGGCGGGCTCGCTCTCTGTAACCAGCCAGTGACATCCTTCCACTTTCTGTGCACTGATCCACTGACCACAACTCAGTTCAGAAAATGCGAGCCAGGCTTACAGCCTTCCTCTGGGCTCCCCTAAACCAAGGGCATGTCTTTCTAACCCCCAGAGCTTTGTAGGAAGAGGATTTCTGCACTCAAGCATGAGAAAATGACTGTGGGAAAAGGGACTAACCACAACCACAGCCTTTGCATGTAGAAAAAGGCTAGATGTAGTGAAGAATGTTGGATAACATGCCTACCTTGGGTTTTAATTCACTGCTCCTGCTTGCGGCTTCTCCAACCACTGACGTCCTAACAGCATGTTTTTAACACATGTCCACCTTTTCTTCATCAGGATTCCAATTTCTCATGTTTCTTTTCTTGATACAGCTGCTTCTGGAAAAGAACAAAATATTCCTGACAAAGAAATTACCATAATAGGATTTTTTTTTCCTCTTTTTCCTTTTTACAGAAATTTCTTATCAGTTTTGCTCTACTGAATTACCTTCTATCTTCTCATTTTACTTCAGGCCTTAAGTTCCTTGCGTTTGATGAGCTAGTTCAGACTAAGCCATGCTTGGTTTACATATGAAAATAACAGGCACCTCACAGCTACCTGCAATAAACAATTACTACTTTTAGAAGCAGACCAATACCTGTTACACTGTGGTGAGAAACATCCCTTTTTGCCATTTTAACTGGTGATGGGCAGTGGAATAGCCCAGCAAATGCTCCTGTGCACAGGGAGGGAGGTAACAGCCATCTTCTCCAAGGGCACTGGCAGCAGCTCTCCCGGCGCTGGTTTTGTACCTGTTGGGTGAGTGCCAAGGGCTGGCGCACATTCAGGTTACGGTGTCTGCCAGCCGTCGGCTAAGCTTCTTTGCTCCTCCATCGTTTTCATTTCACTCAGAGCAAAGAGACAAATACAGAGGCTGCAACAAGGAGCTGGTGAAAGGGGGGGGGGGGTGGATGTAAGAGAATTTATTCCTCATTTAATAGTCCTTCATTATAGCTAAGCCTTTTGCCTAAATGGCAATTTGGCTTCCATCTCCTAAACACTGCTCGCTTGCCATAGACTTTTTATAACAGCTGTAATTACAGTTGCAAGCTCTTCTTTTATTTTATGGGAGATGAGGTAAACCTGCCCGATGTCACAAGAGTTGATCCTCAAGTACAGCCATGTCTTTGAGGCAGTGTCCCTGAACAGTGGGATCTGATGGATGAGTCACAGGGAAGCCCTGCTGTTTTCCTTGCTAGCCCTGCCTGTTCGTGGGGCTGATCTCCCTCGCAGGTAATTTTAAGCAGCCATCGTGCTGCTCTCCTGCCTCTTCCCTTTGCCTTGGCTTGTCAGGATTAGACAGTTTAACCAGTGACCCCAGTTGTCATCAATCTCAATATTGAATGCACCAAGATAGTACAGGCAATTCTCTGCTCTCTGAAGACAGGCATTTATGAAGTATTTGTGAAACCATTTTAGCTAAAGAAGACAGACAGCTCAATTTTGTGCCTAATATTGCCTGACAGGTGCGGACACACCCTGGGATAACTCTCTTGTCATCCTGAATAGAAGGTCAAGAGTCTACATTTGACAGAGAGAATCGCCTTTGGCACTCTGACAAAAAAATGAAAACACAGCAGCATCCAGAAAAAAGCCCCCAAACCAAACCTAACAAACCCCTTTGTAAACCGTATGTGCCAGATTTAACATTTCCCAGAGCTTAATTCCTTTTAAATTTTGTCGCTCCTCTTTGAAGATTATCCATGGACCCAACCACCACCAGGCTAAACCAGAAAGTTTAGCTTTTGTTCTATTAGCCATTACTGGCTTACTGTTTTAAACATCTCATGCATGGTGGGCAGTGGCTCTCTCTCCAACCCTCTTATCTCCTCTCCTCCCCTCCCCTCCCCTCCTCTCCTTATAATTTCCTCCTGAAGGGCTAAAATTGACTCTTGTAAATGAGTTGTCTTGATTTTAATGCAAATGAGGTTGTCTGTTTGTTTATAAAAAATGGATACATCGTTGCTTCATATTTGTGCAGAAAAGAATTACATGTTGATAGCTAAGAATCAGATCATTTCTTTGCAAGGAAGAAGTGGGAAAGAGTAATTTTTACCATGGGTTTTATGAGAAGAGCTTTGCCAGTGTATGCAGTAGATTTAAAAAGAAACTGCTTAGGCTTTTCCTTCTCTTTTCCATAGCAAATACTGCAAGTTACAGAGCTCAACAGCCAGCTTTTGTACTCCTGCTTCCACAGTGAAAGGGGACATTCAGAGATGCTGCAGCAATCAGCCATGGTTAGCCCATACTTGACCTTGTGGTCCCTTTTTGAGGCCAACCTACTCCTGCTTTCAAAGGCTGGATGGTTCCTAGGAGGTTTACACCAACCCGGGCATCGGAAGGGGGGAAAGAGGGAGGAAACTTCAGTGTTTCCTTGCTTCCTTTTTAGTTCATGCTGCCTTGTCATACAAAGCACTCAAGGAGGTGTAACTGGAAAGACCCCTGTGGAGAACAGAGCTGGAGGTAACCCTGTCCTGACAGGCTTGTGACTGTGGTAATCCACCTTCAGCAGGTACCACTGGATGGTGCTGACCGGAGGGTTGCAGGAGCACTTGGATTTGCTGCTAATCTGAGGCTCAACAGCTTTTTTTTTCAAACTCGTGATCTTTTTGACATGCAGAGCAATGTGCATAGAGTCTGTGGGCATCTGTGGTGCTCTGGCAGCAAATCCTGTCTTGCCCCATATCATTAGCTGTGGGCAGCCTTGGGGGAAACCTGAAAGCATAGAAGAGTATGGATGACAGCAGAACACAAACAAGCACACACAGCAGCCACTGAAAACCAAGGATGGAAGAAGCTCATTTGACAATGACCTGGCAGGCCCACGATTTCACCAGTGCTGCTTTAGGTAGTCCTTGCAGTTTAGCCTCCACTCCAATAACTTCCTCTTCTCCAGGGCCAGAGCATAAGAAGGAGGGGAAGGAGGTGGCACAGAGGTCAGGGTAAAGAGGGGATGGCTGAATCCCTCTTCGTGGGGTTCAAAGCCCCAAGCAAGGCTTTTCCAGGCTCCAAAGTGGGCACTTTGGAGCTTGGGGTCCTCGCTCCTCCTGGTCCTCAGGATCCCTTGCTCAGTCCACTTTCCATGACCTGTCAGCTTTTTTTTTCTTCACACTGTTCAACCATTTCAGCCCCCAACACTCACTTTTGCCCACTGCGCTGCATTAATCTTTCAACAGATATAGTTCTTTATTCATGATTTAAGAAGATCTGTGAATATTTTACTGCTTTTGCTTTACAAAAACGTCCTTCTTTGTGCTGAGGCAAGATAATTTGCACTTGATCCCTGTGCAAATCTGGGAGAGAGGTGTACATTTCTGTCTGGGAGCACAGCAGATCCCCTCCAGATTCCAGTGGCAACATGCCTACCAGTCAAGGAGCAGCAGTACTTTATCTCACGCTGGGGTTCATCCCTGCAAGGGCTCTGGGGAGGCCCTGCTGGACAGCGCTTGCCACAGGGAACAGGAAGCTGTGCAAGGGCTTAGGGCAGCCTGGCAGTGGCCGCTGGCATGTGCTGCCTGAAGGAGCCCCTACACCTCCCTCGTGCAAATGGCTCAGAACAGGCTGAGAACCAAACATGATGATAGAGGAGCAGAAAAATCCCAGGTCAAGATTAACATAAGTTTGGAGGGCTTTTCTTTCTGGATATAGCTATTCAAAATCAACCCTTGGTATGCATATATCCTTAGAAGACTTTATAACAATGACATTCCTGCAATGTTCCCCCTTCTTCCAACAACAGTGGAATCTGTGGCTCCAGGACATAGCAAGCACAGGGCATAGCTCACCACATAAGGCCTGTCTGCAGTTCACCCTATGACCAGATCCTGCTAGCTCTCTTTCCAAGACAAGGGCAAAGAAAATACCCAGGTGATCTTGAAATACCTTGTGGTCATTAAAATGTAATTTCATTATTTTGCAAATCATCAGCAGAACAGGTGAGGGTCAGTACAACACCAGAGCAACTGCACAGGGTGGGGAGGTTGCCTGGGGCATGCCTTAGCTATGCCAGCTGCAGGTTGGCCTGGCTTCCAACACCAACCTAGAGCACAACCAAGTGCATCAATGCTACTGGGAGAAAGACAGCCTACAAACAAGAAAAGGAAAATTTAACCAAGTATTTACCAAATACAATTAACCCAAAGAGAAGTCAGAGCTTCCCAGAAAGTTGTTTCTCCAAGGCTCTGTGGGATCCAACTGGAAAAGCCCATCTTTTTTTAAATCGCTACACTTAATAACCTGCAGCATGGGCTGTGACTACCCTGGGAGCATGTTCTTGGAGAGCACCTGGAAGCTTGCTCCTGAGAAGGCAGGAATACAGTCTTCCTTCTAGCCTGTGGGTACAGGGTAGGGGAACTCTAGAAGATCCTGATCCTGGTTTGCAGGAAACAGCCATCAGTTTTACAACCTAAGAAGGCATGTTACTTACAGTAAAGCCATGCAGCGGAGTTCAAACAGCCAGCATTTGTAGATCTCATGTGGATAAATTAATAAAACATCAAATTAATTTAGCTAGAAATAGGACAGCAATTGGAAGCCAAAGTTTACCACAATGATTTGCATTACAGTAGCAAACATGAAGCTTAATCATAGCTGTACATCTCTATTTCCCCATAGAAAATGCTATGCCCTCTTCTCATTATGGATAGCTCATAATTGATCATGCTGGTTTTCCCCTAGCAATGAAATCCCAGGTAAATCACACATGCTCTGCTCAGCAGTGCACATTTCATCCCATGGGGTAACCCTGGCACAACGAATGTCATACCACATTCCCCCAGGTGCAAATGGGTGCAGCTCCTTTCTGGTGAGTGGAGCAACCAACCTGATGTTGCCCACATGATGTTTGCTGACTGCAAAGAGCACAGCCTCTTCGGGATTTGTAACTCACCCAGGAATTAGAAAAACATTTCTGTTAAAATTAGCTGGTGTACTCAGTAGTACCTGGCTTAGGCGGATAAGAGCATTCCTCCCTCACTACCTAAAAACTTCACTGAATTCACTAATCATTCTTATCAGCATTCCCTTTGTTCCTGGGCTCTAAGTGTGTTTGAACTAAAAGCTTCTCAAGTCCAAATCCATTCTGAGTGATGAGTATCTTCAAGGTCATAAATTAATGTAAGTAATTGCTATGTTACCTACGTGAAAGTCTTCAGTGGCGGAGCAGTGACCCCAAGAGAGAGAGACTAACATTTGCCTGACCTCTCTGCAATCTCTCAAGGTAAAGATCTTATAAATATGCAGTTTTGTAGCATAGAGAAAAATTAGCACTTTTGTTTTTATAAAGAGGGTGGTGGTTGAAAACTGGACTAAATTATCTTTATTTTGCTTTTTAGCTTCCTAATGTTGACTCAGAGAAACCAGTGTACAGAAAACCAACTAGTGAACATTCTGATATCTTCAAGTGCATTTCTAATTTCCTTTATCTGTGATTATCATATATACTTTCATGTTTACTACAGCTGTTTACTTTGGCACTTGTGGACTATTTTGAGAGATCAATACATTATTGAGCACACATGTCCAAGTACCGAGCTTCCAGGAGATGCTGAGGCAGGATTCCTTGATGTCAGTTACAAAACAGAAGATGTATTTATGTATATATGCACATGTATGCATATGCCAGGCTTACAACTGGTGACTCTGGAGGGATGGGGTACTGGCTGCTATGAAGCAGCTCCGTGGTTTTGCTTACATTTTAGGGCTGAAACAGACACCTGGAATGCCCCTGGCTGAGGGTGGAAGGCAGCCACCCCTACCTCCACTGCTGGCAAAAACAGGTGGCAAGATTCATTTCATGATGCCATCATAGCAAACAGTGAAGAAAAATCAGGCCAAGTTTATCCCATGCTGCAGGTTAATGGGATATCTTCAGTGTGGGACAGGAAACTGGAATATAAGGGAGTTTATCCTTATTCAGGTATTCACTGTTTTACTACAAATTATTTATTTCACTGGTATACATAGGTGTGTGTACATATACATGTCTGCATATATAAAAGCTAAAGAGAACCACCTGGATTCAATACCTTTCATATAATTACTTATTAAAATAGTTTGGGAAATGAATAATTTAAATACTGGTTGGCAAAAAAAAAAAAAGGATGAAAAAACCAAATATTTTTACAAATTCAAGCTTTTCCATTACCTGCTTTAAAATATTAAAAACCCCACAGTAATTCCTAAAGAGTGCAGATAAGACAGAAAAGCTAAACTTTTGTGTGCAAAATGGTTTACATGGAGAAAGTATGTTCATGCTCTAAAGTAAAAACTCTATTGGAGGGTGAATAGTTACTTTTAGAAAGATTAACTGAAACTTCAGCCTTACGGTCAGCTTTCAATGGCCCAATAGAATCAGATACTTCTTATCAACTCCTAAATGCAGGCAAAAAAAAACATGTCAGCTGCATGTTTTAATTTACTTTCAAGGGATAAATTTCTGACTCTCAGATCTTCTCAGCCAACTGGCAAGTTCAGATGATGGTAACCAGCATGCATAGATAATGTAGTTTTGTATTCATACAACACATCCTATAAGCACGGCCATACAAACTTCCTTGCCTTTGCACAGTATCATGTTATCCAGCAAATTATCTAGAGATCTAGCAAGAAAATTTGACATAATTTTCTTGAAAAAAAAAACTGGAATAAAATATTTACATCCTTTTCAGGTGAGACAATTTATACTGTCTTGAATAAACCTTTGGGGTATTTTAGAGTTCTGTTTGAACACATACATACCTGGGTTTCCTTACCCAACACTTGCCATCTCTTTGGCAAGAAAAATTGCAACACTGAGGCATGTAGAGTTTTACTTTCCTAAAATCTTGTTCATTCTGATTAGTATTTGCAACATATATTCCTTACTCATCTCCTCCAGATTAAAACTGTTTCTGTAAGGTTTGCAAAGGCTGCTGTCCCCATGGCTAGTCCCACTGCTCTGCTCAGTCACACCACCACCAATTTCTGCAGGATAAGTCTCCCACTCAGATGCAGTCTGGACATGTTCATCTCAATCTTTTTTTCCCTGAGAGCTATTTTTAAACTGTAAGTATTTTTAAGTCTATAAGTAGCTTCTCTTTTCTTTGATACTTAATTAGTTCCAATTAAAATAGACTACATTTAAATAGCATACATTGAAGTTTGATGAGCACCAAAATACAGTAAATAATAAAAAAAACGCACTTACACTGAAATATATGTGCCCTTTTTATCTCCTTAAGACTTCCAAAGGGATTTATGTTATGAATCACAAATATTCCCCACAGCATTAGTTTTATGAGTCAGAAAGATAATCATCATTAATCACTTCTCCAGCATTTTTAAGAAGGTGGTTCCTGCTTGTTGCATGTTTTCATTCACATCAGTCATTTACATAGCATAAAAGGTGCGCCTAGCACTTTAGAGACAACCAAGACAAAAATCTTTGCTTTGTAGTGTTTACAGCAATAGTAAGATCACACAAAACCAGAGAAAAATTCCCTTTGTGAATGAAAAAAAGAATAGAAATTGCAACTATGGCAAAGTAGCAAGTATTTTTTTCCCCATGGTGTGAGATATGTTTGCATTTCTGTATTTTCATATAATTTTTGTATAGTTTCTACCTTTCCTACTCACCATTTTAAGTAGGATCCTATTTACACAATTCACTTAAGACTTCAATACTATTGTAACCATGAAAGTGTTTTATGCTCTCCCCCCTCTCAAAAGAATACAAATCACTGTTTCACTGTTAGACTGTTTTGGGACTGGGGGAAGGCACCCCAGTTCTCCACTGAACATTTAAACTACTTGCATCAACATGTCTTTTAAGAAGCAGTAACAGAGGTGCCAGAGTTGCTGTAGCCTGAGTGGGTACTTAAAAAAAATTCTGGAAATGAAATATATTTTCCATTCTTATAAAAAGAAAAAAAAAAAAAGGTCTAAGATACCTAGTCCATGACTGGCACTTAGCTCAGTATATTTAAACAAAGAATAAGGAAGGTTTCATTGGTTCTTCATTTGTCACTCATCTTCTTATCCCCCCCTCTACACACTGAAAAAAACCTTATAACTATATCTGCAATCCATGAAAAAACTGCATATGCTCACATATTTTTTCAGAACTTCACTCATGCTTTCCTCCAAGTATCACAGCTGTTATTTCGGACTCCAGTGCCAGAGATGAATGTATCAGCCCACAAGAGAAACCAGAGTTATGAAACAACTGTGAAAACTGCAATTAAGGACACAGTTTCAGAAGTACTCTGTCACAAGCTGTTTATTAGAACTTCACTTTGACAATAAATAAGGTATTTCCCAAGCAATCAAAATGTAATTACTTAGAAAGTTAAACAATGCAAGTTTTCACAATGCAATTTTTTATATATACATAATTTACTGTATTTTAAACACCAGTTCATCTGGAGCTGTACAACAGTAGGATGTCTATTTTCTAAATTCACACAGCAGGAGACTACCAAGTCGTGTCTTTGATCTGGAAACTGTGTGTGTAAAAATAATCCCAAACCATATCAGCTTCAGGTTGGATGGTCCAACTGCTAAGAACGAATCTCTGTTCCTTAGACTAGCTGCTGAATTACAATTCAGATGTATGGCTTACCTATGAGAAATAGTGCCTTTTTAGAGTTACAGTTTTAAAGGACCAGTAAGCTGCTCAATTCCAACAATTTACTGTGCTACTGCACAACCGGTTCTGCCCTCAACACTAGTGACACAGGACAAACTTCTGTAAAGAACGATCTTTTTCGTTGTTGTATATCTCTAATAGTAAGTATAAACTTTGCACTTAAACATACTGTTAACTATGAAAACATCCTTCGGTTTTGGTCAAATGAATTAGCATTTCTTCACTTAAATACTCAAGACATTTAATATGCCTCAATAATGTTTTTAAAGAGTTTAACATTCAAAATTAACTTCAAAAGAATGTTCTTGTTAAATAAAGCACCAAGATTTCCCCATATGTTCATTCCTTAAAGAAAGTCTGTGAAATATTAGTTTTTTTAAACATTAGTTCTGCTAAGAGTTGTAATATAAAATAAAATTTAATTCTTATGGTTTGATCAAAGCCATGTTTCCAAGGTAAGCTTTGCATATTCTGTGCAACATCTCATTTTCTTTAAGTGCAGAGGTACAGGTTTCAAAGTTATGCAGCTGCAATCGAGTTATCATCTGCTTGACGACCCTGAGGCTTTAAGAAAATAAAGACAGAGAATTAAAATAATCCAAACCATGCAAACAACCTCCTTCCCAACAAAAAAAACAAACCCAAACCAAACACAAAAGACTGAGGTTACTAGGAAACTAACTTTGCAGTACACTTATCATGTAGCTCTGGTACACAAGTATAGCATTAAGCTTGTCCTTACTTCTAAACATTTCCAACTGAAGAACAAAAACAGAGGACATCCAGCTGAAATTTCAGTTTGGCCCACTGAGTACTTGGTAGAGGCCTCACCTCCTTAACTGCCCTGTTAAATGCCTTCTCCATACACATCTGGGCAGCTTAGCATAAGGCCCAGCTGATCAGAGTTCTGAGCTTTACTGCAGTACAGAAAGCTGAAAATTTTCAATGCATAAAACAGGACTGAGACCGACAGTTTCTTGGAGGAATTTTAAGCAACAACACTAGAGATGGGAGAGAGCAAGGAGGAAGTTTTAAAGAAGAAAAGGCATCCTCACAGTAAGGTTTTCTGAGGTCCTGACAATTCCAAAGCAAAATTAAAGAATTATGAAGCCTGAAAGAGTGTACAAGAGTGTTGTGAACACTGCGCTTTTGAGGAAAAATGCCTTTTCTATTTACTTTGGGGGACACCTTGGCAACAAATCTGGAAGAGCCACTGACTGACAGGATACACAAAAGGTATGTTCTGCCTATCTGTTTTAGTTAAAACAAAACTGAAAGAATGCCAGGCCTATTTCCTAGAAACATGATTACAGATGTCTGAACAAGTCCATCTCGAATCATACAAACAAACTTTTCAGGCTCCTTGCTTGTTAAGAGCTTGAATAAAAAGTGAACAAAATATTCTGGAGATGGCAGCAGTGGAACGAGAAAGCATTGTTTTGGGCAACTGGATTTAAATGACTGTTAAAAAGTCAAAAGACCACCGTCATCTGTTTTTCATGATATGATTGCACTGTCTTCAGTGTTGTACCACTTTTGAAAAAAAATCTAGACTGAGTGATTCACTACAGATTGTGTTTTTAAAAGTTATTTAGGGAGGTGTGGGATGTTGCAGTGTCTCTGAACCGAGTCATATGCATTGCTCAAACACTTCTCTTTTCAGAAGTGCTACAAATTATGGTATTAAAAGTATTTCATTATATTTAGCTCACTCCATTATGCTCAACATAGAGGCAACTTTAAAACTCATTTAACAGAGTAAGACATGGAACAGAACAACAGGGACAGGACAAGCACATTCAGCTTGTTGATCTAGTGGTAACCAAATACATATCAGATTTCCTAAAGAATTTGGTTGATGACATCAAGGCACCACACCAGATTTTTTAAAGCAAGTAATTCTGTTACAAGGTGGCCTTTTTAGTCTGCTTAGAAACACTGAGCTTGAACAGAGCTGGAGTGGTTGTCCCCAAAAACTGTGTTTCCCTCAAGGGGAGCCTTTAAACACAAGTCACTTCCCACAGCCTTACCTTTACAAAAATGTGTGTTGGGATGAATCGTCTGAGTAACTGATTGGTGAAGTTTGGGAATCGCATCAAGTTAACATGAAGAGAAGGTAACTGCTGATATCCAGCCATTAGAGGATAGAAGTTATATAACATTTCCTGCTGCGTGCCAGGAAGGATTCTTAATCGGATCTTGAAATACAAAAGAAAGCCACAAACCTAAGTAAGTTCTATGTCCAAAAGCAGTCCACTGGTTATTTTCTACTTACACACTGGTTACTTTCTGAAGTTGCAAAGAATGTAACTAATTTTCCATTCCAAGTTAAACTATTGCTCCTACACTGAAACACCATGCTATCCCTAAATAACACAACAGACAGCTCCTAGTCAGGCTTCCATTCAGCCCTTTCTAAAATGGGGTCTGCATGCACATATTCTTCCAGACAGAATTTGCCATACTTTAAACATCTAAAAACCAATGAGTTTGTCCTCTCTGCACATCAGTGTAAGTCTAGTCAACGTATTCTTCGCTACCAGATAAGCCAGCAGGATGAGTAGATGGGACAGTTTTGTACCTGTTTAAGGCCGGAGAACATGAAGGCATCACTGGGTTCCACAGACACCTCCACATCCTGGACTAAGTTGGTCTTATTTTGCAGGTGATACCTGACAGGTAAGGATTCTCGGACTCGACCGAATGATGGCAGATCTTTGGAAAGAAAGTAAGTAATCTCAAATACAAAACGCATTTTCAAGTTTCATTAATAAAACGTCTATTGCAAAAAGCAGTGAAAAGTTTGAATAAAAATATGCAATAACTAGGCATCTAAAGCATTTCTGGTAAGTTTTTTTAGAAACAGATTAAAGAACAGAACACAACTTCATTACAATTATTCAGTAGCACTTCTTCAACATCTAATTACAAACCTCCCAACCTCTAACACTGCCCAAGAATGCTAACTAGAAAGTCACTTTGGTTGTTGCTGGGTATTTTTGGTGTACCAAAATCTAATCAGACACTGTCAGGAAGCTTCTTCAAAATATAACAGGATAGGATGCTGGAAGAATATCAGTGAAAATGAAACCAAAACAAGGAAAGCATTGGAATTATGTGTGTTCACAGTCCCTCTCTGTTCTTGTGCAGGTAAAGTGCTAGAAGAGAAACAGTTCACCTGCCCACAGGCATCTCCAGCTCTCCAGGCTGTTTCTTTCTTGGGATGCAGCCAGTGTGTGGGTAGATGGAACAATTTTTGCCATAGGCAGCTAGAGAAACCTACTGGGAAGGCAGCATCAGCAGCGGTAACTCTGGCCTCTGCCATGTAATGCAGGCCAA
Organism: Xenops minutus; assembly: GCA_035221455.1. NCBI lineage: Eukaryota > Metazoa > Chordata > Aves > Passeriformes > Furnariidae > Xenops > Xenops minutus. The sequence continues at coordinate 41,039,342 of JAWWEE010000122.1, read as the reverse complement.
TCCACTGACAGCCTTTAGAACACATTCATGTAACTACCTTCCTCCTCTTCCCTTCAAGGGGGAAAGAAAGGCAAGGCCTGGGGCAGCCTAAGTGATAATATGGTTTATTTCATTAGCCCCATAATATCCAGCACTAGTTTTCTTCCTTTTGCTACAGTAAATACAAGCTCTGGGTCCTGTAAAAAGTTTTGGCAGTCCTAAAAATTCTAATTGGAACATATATGTTGCCAAATATTACCTGCATTAACATGGAGAGGAATGCTCTCTACAATCACGTGTGGCAGAGTGATGACGGTGCTAACAACAGGTACACTTTCCACAGGTGAACTTCTACAGGAAAAAGTCAAATACAGACCACATTGAATACTATACAATATCAAGTATCAAGTAAATACACTAAAAGAACGTCATTATGTTTGACTAAATTAATATTTTAGTAGCTTCAAATACATTAATGATTAGTAGTTTCAGTGGTAGAAACAGAAAGCACAAATACACAAGTATTTAATGACTGGAGAAGACAGGGAGTGGAAGGTGACAATATAGCTTTTCAATTGAGCTAAGATCTTACAAAGCAGACAGCTTCATGGAATGCTAAAACCATAACCCCATATTTACCTTGTAAGTGAAATATGTATTTAACAAAAGTCTAACAAACTAAGCAGTAATTAGTAAGGTCTGAAGACAGTGCTTGTTACAGGAAGACGCAAAACTTCTTTTTGCTTTTTTGCACCTCCCCTCTCCCAAAAAAACCGCAAACCTGTAACGCACTGCCACCCCTAAGAACAAATTAGCTTACTTCCTCTCTGCATCAGGGCCAAAGGATGCTTACCTCTTCCAGGAAATTATGTAACATCCAGTTGGCACTCCACTAGCATTAGTAACTGGAGGACATCGAAGGCAGAAGCACTCACTGGCACTCTCACCTGTCTGTAAAACAACTATCAGCAAGATTTTGTTTAAAATCAAAGCATAATTTTTGCAGAAGCCACCAAGTCTAAAAATCCAATATGACACAAGCATTCAGCCAGAAAGGTCTTTGAAATGCTTTGCAAGCTATATCTACATAATATATAAATTCAATAGATTGAGAAGTATTTCAATACATGAAAGGGTGACATATGCAAATGTATGACAGTTCACTTTCTGAACAGCCTTATGAGGCCTTTTATGTACACACAGAATGAGTCATTGCAAATTCAGAGTTCATAAACACACAAAAAGCAAAATAATGCCAATTCAGATTCTACACTTCTCCAACACCAAATTCCAAGGCATCAGCATAAGATATCTCTGATGTTTGAAAATTAATATGAACATGGATACATTCCCTCTCCCACCCAAATGGATGAGAGGTAGGGAAGAGAGGAACACAAGAAAAATCTGCCTTTGAGTTTTCACTCTTCTTTTTTGTCCACTCAAATGAACTAAAAAAAAAAAAGGTACCTTCTCATTTAGAGAATGATTTTTAAAAAGTACTAACAAAATAGGTTTTAGTCTTTCAAAATTAATCATTAGTCTTAAAAAAAAATTAAAAAAAAATCAACCAAAAGATGGACTGCTATGGTTGGTGCCTGTGGGGTTCAAATGTCCTGGCACTTAGCTCTTTAGGAGATTCAACCAGAAGCCATCAAGTAACAAGTGCCAAAGCTGAAGATGAAATATCACAGTGCGAAGAGTAAAGGATGTGGGAAATAATCGGGTTTTGCCAGGTAACCCTTGAATCTAGAGAGGAACTAGTGTATTGTAAGTCCCTGATTACATGGGTGGGTGGATAGCTGCCACACAATCAGGCAGCCACCCAGACTACCACATTTGATCTGAAGTTTTGATACGTATTTTCACATGTCTGACTCCACAAATGCAAAGACAATGTTGTGTTGTAAGATTTTGGATTGGCTGTATTGTTAAGTACTCAATTTGTCTAACTTTAAAGCTAACATACTGAAGTTGTAATGGCTAATATCTGCAAGATAAATATTAAAAAAACCCACATGCTTATTTCTAATTGTTTATAACCTACCCTTTCTAGCTTCACATTTTTCAGTTTTGTGACTGCAATCCTGGACATGGATGACTAGTCTTTGCCTCTATCACATGGCAAAGTGCTTGCATTCCAGAAAGTATACATAGCCCATAAACATTGGAAATATGGAGTATCCTTTCATATGGATATCTAAGAAGCTGCATTTCAGAAGTACTTTGGGGTGCTTTCCCTTACATCTGTTACATTTAGAATGTTGTTTACCATCCACCATTCAAGTCTATTTACTTAATCTAGTGAAGTAGAACTACATTTTGAAGAATACTGCTGCCCAAGTTGCATTCTGGCAAGCAACTAGAGTATTAAGCAGCTTTCTTCCATTTACAGTTTGATAAGCAAACACTATTTAAAATGTCCCCTTTTATTACCCCAAATTTATGCAAAAAGTATCCTCCTGATAGAGAGCATACTCTAAGAAAACTTACCGTTCTCCACATAAGATTCCAGTTGATCTACTGGGGTCATGGAAGCTGACAGCTGTAGCTGGCTAGTTACAATAGTGAGAGGCCAAGGAGAGGCACTCAGGATGTCCGTCATCAGTAAAAATGGTATATCTGCAAATACTCTGTCCAGGTGCTCCAACTGTCAAAGACAGACACAAGCTCTGATGACTTCTAACCAAACAGGTGCAACCATTCAAAATAGTGTGATTCCAAACATCAATAACTTTTCAAACACATACCTTTGTGGAAACAAATTTGACAGCAACATCAAAGGGAAATACTGTGTCTATAGTTACAGTTTCATCCTGTACAGGTAACAAAAGGGGTGGGAAGAAGAGGGGGAAAAAAAAGTTATATTCAGCTTCAGAGCTGGCTATTGATGACAAAGGTTTCTGATGTAAAGTTACATGTAAAGATAATTCTAAGAAACACCTCCTCCTCCCCTCCCCCTCCCCCCCCGAAGAATGTATCTTTAAAGATATTTAAGAATAAATAGAGAAAACTCTTCTTTTGCTTATAATTATGGAAATGCTCACCCTAAAAAGGGCTACCATTATGCTGATTTGTAAGCTGATTATACTAAATGCTGATTTATGATTTTTTCAATCTACTAAAAAGGTTTTTAAGATACTTAAATTACAGCTTTTAGAATATTTAATGGATTTCATGAATGTCTGTCCAGCAACTGGTGTATCTTTAAAACCTACCCTGTGACACTTGCAGAGGATTTCTTTCCCCTCAACAACAGTGTTGATTAAGTAAGAAATGTAAAACAGAAACATTCTTGCACCAACAGTTCCACAACGAATGTATATTGGTTTTTCCAGCTGCAAAATGAAGGAGACTATGTGAGTCAAGCTATATCTAAATTACCTTAATTAGGCCAAGAGCTGTCCAAAACATATTAACCATCTCACTTGGTCCAAGAGGGCAACAGTAGAATGGGTATTATTCTAACCATAAGGAATCTTCTTTGATCATGATCATGCAGTGAATTTTAATCAGAGTAGCACACCTCCAGCTGCTTTGCTACTGATGCTCATCTGTTACTTAACAGTACAAGGAAAGAGCCATAACTGTGCAATATGACTTCTAATTTACTGGTTGCAGCTTCAGTTTGGTGCAAAACCTACATATTTGATTCTCTACTACGTTGAATCACACTTGCTGATTATTACACACTGTCCAATAGGCAGTGCATTTAATTAACAGTTGAGATTAGACTATTTCCTATTTCCCAACTGTATCATCAATCCCAGAACATACCTTATTCCTAAATTTACTCCAAAGTGGAATCTAGTTAAAGAACTACTAAATTACATTTAAGTTAGGTTAAATACACAAGTATTTAATTTATTGGTTCATACATCTAAAAGTAAACTTCTGTCCTTCTGTGAGTTTTTTGTTAGTTGGTTCCTATTTTCTTCAGCATGATACAGAAGTAAGGTTTTAAGCTTTACCTTTTCCCCTGGTTGCAAGTCTCCTACAGGGATATCAGGAAGCAGTGCAGGAAAAGAGTCATCACATGCATCTGTTCCACAAAGAGTCACCTGAGTTTTCTGAGTCAGGTTGGCATCTTGTCCTAGGATTAAAAATCATCTTCATATCCAAACGGGCTTATATCACTAAAGCATGAAAACAATAACTAAAAATAATGCTATACTGATCTAAAAAAAAAAAAAAATGCATATGAATTAACATTGCTCATTTGGTTGAGGGAATCTTTCAAAAGTACCACCAGAGGGTAGATCTGACAACATTTTAAGTTTTTTAAGTTTGAGGGTTCACATCCCTGCAAGTTTGTTTCACCTGTTTAGGCCCCGAAAAAGGTAACTCAAAAACCAAAAATCACATCTAGATGTTCCCTACCATATATGCAATGCAACATGATTATGTGATCCAAGTTTTCTTGACACTCTATAATGAAGTAAACAGGAAGTTCTGGTGTTCTGTGATTCTTCTGTTTTCAAGAGCATGGTTTAATGATTTCACATATTTTTAAAACTCTTCTTCCCAACTGGTGTTGAAAACACATAAAACCAAATGTATAGATATTAAATGACACCATCCTTTGGTCAGAGCTTAACTAGAATGGCATTACTGTAATTATGTGCAATAATTTTCAAAGCAAAACAAGCCACACCTTGCCAGAGTTGCAAAGGTGGAAAATACATCGCCTTCCCTCTAAATTGAGTGTCACATTTCAATTGATATTTTAATGCAATCAGCAAGGCACTACCCTTGCATATCACATGTTAAAGAGTTAAGATCGAGCAAGGAAAAAAAACTGAGAAAAATAAAGACCATCTATTAAACACTACTTCAAGAGCCAAGTCCAAATATCGAAATAAACAAATTCCAAGAACACTCCACTGATTTTAATGAACCTTACAACTGCATAGGATATGTGGTTCTAATTCACAGAACATATGGCATCCTATATGCTAGTGGCTTAAAAATACTTTTGTCTTTTAGGATAATTGCTACAAATAGGCATTCTGAGTATAACATTTGGGCTTGACATATTGAAAATTCTCAACAATATCTACATACAGCTAACTCCTACTTACACATACAATATTTGCATTTATTCATTTTCATTCAGAGAAATACTGCCTCAGTTCTCTATTGTTCCCCAAATTTCAAGTGGTTTAAAAACCAAACCATGTTGTCCAGGGCAGGGAAAAAAAAACAAAACCAAAAGCAAGGTGGATGTAGGAGTAAACCCATAAAGACTACTATACTTGAAAACATTTATCTAGCACTGTCTAATGGTTTCATCTGAGGAAGAAAAAGATCTCTCTTTAGGGGAAAGAAAAATTTAGTTATGAGCAAATTAAACAAAAACTTAGAAAGCAACACAAAAGCTTACCCAAGTTTTCTTTCAAGCTGGTAAAGACTTATATTCTGAAAATATCCATGTAAACATCACAGGCAAGGAGAGGTTAAAATAATCATAACTGAGTCTATTAGCTCTTGTTCTTACCATTGGTATTTCATCCTTCCCAGCTTTTACTTTGGTTTGCCTCTTAATTACTGCGGGAAAGCCATTTACTATAGTTCTCTGCATTGCATCAAGAACAAGGAGTCAATTATGAGACTGCTGCATTAAAAGAAAATAATCCCAAATACCTGGCTTTAAACCTGCTGTGAGCTTAACATCTTTGGCCACTGTCTCCTCATGTGACTGGACTGTCACAATCAAACAATACATTTCATTAGTCAGGGCAGGAGGTTCATGACGGAGCTGAACAGAAACGTTTGGCACTCTAGAAATAATCCTTTAAGAGAAGAGACTCAGTTATTGTATGTTTCTTAAAGAACATGTTTTTAAGCCTAGTTTAAAGGAGACTAAACCAGCCTACTGTTTAAGAGAATTCTGACAACTGATGGCCTATTAAACTAAGGGATGGAAGACCCTTGAAAAGCAATATAATGGGAAAAAATAAAACCAGACCACTTTGGAACCCCAGTAATAAGCATTAATACTTCAGATGTTCTGTCAGGAAAGAAAAAAGCACCTGCATCAACTGCAATCAAATGTAATTGTTCTTATTATTAATAATACCTTTCCAATGCATTTTTTAGGGATTCTTTGTGTGATTGCTTTCATAAGGGAACACCTCCCAGTTTACACAAAAATCTGGGAAAAGTCTGCCTAGCGAAGTTAGGTGAAGGGGAGAGCTAAAGTGTACTTGGTAGACTCAGAGATCACTGCAAGCTTTTTCCGTGCTTCTAGCTATCCAGAGCCTCAAAGAGTCCTAAAGAATTGGATAGTATCTATCTTAGCCTCAGTTATGCAAATACACTAAAAAGCTTGTATAGAAGCAGCCCAAACAAGCCTTTTATCTTCCTAAGCAGACTGATCAGGACCTCACAGGAGACTAACAATGATACATCATATATATATATTTTTTTTTTCAAGTTTTACTCACATAGTGCTTGCCTGAATAGTCAAACTGTCCCAGTGCACTTCATTGTCTGGAAGCTTAGGTCTTCGCTTGAAAGAACGTGCTGCCTGCAATGCTTCTTGAGAGGAGGCAACATCTCCCCCTCCTCCTCGCCAGTTCAGAATCACACATCGGCCAGATTCACTTCCCAGGATCAAATCCACAGAAGTGATCTGACAGACACAAATTTAAACATGTATTGGTAACTTTGTCTTCTGATCACCTATGGTAAGAATATAGTTTTCCAACATATACAGCCATAATAAATACATGTATCTTCAAAAAGCATCTGGCAGCTTTGAAGACCAAGGACCTCACCACCCAGGATTTCATTTAATGAAACAGTGGTGACAAGGTACCCATGCTTATGTGTGTGCAGTGTAGTAGGTGGCAGTTTCCTACTCTCCCATAGGGCTATATCACATCTCACTTTTTGTTTTAATGTATTACACATACTTTTTAAAAAACATTTAAACCCACAAAAAATCTTGCAGAAATACTTCTTGTGATTTTTTTGTTTGTTTGTTTTGGCATTGTCAATAGTTTTACTCTCACATTTTATACCCAGTTTCAAGAATTCAAGCATGAGAAACAGCAGTGACTTAACTGGTGTCAGATTAAAGAGCTGGAGTTTGAGCTCATTGTATGTAGCAACGTAAGAAAGGTGCAACACAAATTGACAAACCTCAATCTTCTTTCCTACATCTTCAGTCTTTGCAACAAATTTGAAAGAGAACTTTCTTGTTTTGCCAGGCACTAAGCACATTGTTCCTTGTGATGACTGTTCTAGAATATCACTTTTTTGATAGGCTTCTTCTACTACACAGTATTGGTTGTAATCCTACAGTGGAGGAATGGTGAAAAAAGTTCATAAATTCAGACTGAAGACATCTTTAGAGAGTAATGGGAGTATGGCAAATATTAAGTCTGTAAATGGATCAAACTATATGAGTTCTTCCTACTTTTCACACTATCAAAATTAAGACTTAGCAAGTAATTACAGTGCAATTCTTTGACACAAGATACCCATTATATTAATGTAACTTCACGCATTACAAGAAATAAGACACTAAAATGATCCTTTTGAAACTGTAGAGAGCTTCATTGAAGAAAAAGAAAAAAAGATAAGACTGATGAATTAATCAAACTGCATTTTGGAGTTTTATCCCAGTATAAATATACTTGTTGAAAGTGATAATGGAAAAGAAACGACAAAAACATCTTTCAGCTTAAGCATGAATATAATTTTGGGGGGAAAAAAAGCTTTTTTTAATATTTAAAAAGACTGATAGATATTATTCTATTCTTATCATAAGCTTCTACCACTAGCTCAGAGATAAAAAGAACATAGTTACCTGATTATTGAAACTGATGCAAAGCTTAGAAAATCTGATAGGATGAGGACAATCAGCTTTCAAGTATACATCAAATTGCACAGGAACATCAACATGAAAGCTAGGAGCAAGAAATTTGGCTTTGCACTGGACTGGAATTGGGGGGAAAAAAAAGAAAAATAAACAGGAAGTAAGTGTTAAACACAAACTACAACATTAAATTCCAGAAGCACACTCTTGAAATAATTGTGGTGAGGATTTTTCTGTGTATGCTTTTACAGCTTGTAAGTGGGACAAATTTGGCTGCTAACACTGTCACAGAAAGCCACTTTACAGCAGTTGGCCAAAACCTTTGCAGAGGAGAGGAGACACAGATGTCCAGCAGAAAATAGATGGTCCTGTATACTTGGATGCAATTTTTTTGTAGCAGTCACTCATTCCCCCTTTCTATGGGGAGTATTGTTTTGCACACATTCTGCCCTCTTTCCTCAGAATCCTACTTCAAAGCACACCAGAGTGTCAGAAGTCTTTCAAAAGTCTTTCAAAAAGCAGGGAATTCTTCTTTAGTAATCCATATCAGTGATAAGAGATCACTGAATTCTCTCATTATTTCTTATCCTGCTGATTTAGATGAAGAAGAGAGCAGTGCTGGAACATTATTGCTGGCTTTAATACACACTTCGTATTTTTTTCCTAATTAGTTACTTTGAAGTTTTAACTACATCAAAATCTATGATCTGACATAAATTTGCTTTCTTACTTACCAAATGGTATAAAATCTTGGACTTCTATTGTAAAAATATTACTGCCGGCCAAGGAAACACGATCAGCCCACAATTTTTGTGATGCTTTCACAGCAGCAGGGTCACAATCAGGTTCAGGATCAGGGCTTTCATTCTGTACACAGGTAAAAGATCACAAATAGCAACAAAAGAAGACTACCAGACACTGATCACTCCTAGGATTATTCAGAAGGGTAATAGGAGTTCTGTCACTTACCATTAGAACTTTTATCAGATTTTTTTCTATTCGAGATTTCTGATCTTCTTTAAGAGTAGATGCTAATAAAGAGAACAAAGGTTACAGGACAGAAGTAAGCGTTCCTACTTTATTTTTATGATTAACAATAAATCTTTAGATTACATCTTTCAAATCACACATTCTGGGGAAAAAAATTCTAACATCCGTCTACCATCTAGCAAAGGATTCATTCAGTTTTCAGAACTTTTCCTGTTTAAAATATTTCCTCTTACTTTCACTGGAACCAAGTACAATATTTTTTGGTTAGACAAGCATTTCGTAATTTATAGGAGCAAAATCCCAAAAGAATAATGCTTATACCTTCCTGTTATTTATGTTTAAAAACAGAAGAAAGCATAGAAAAGTTTGGAACATGCAAGGAGGAAAGTTCAGATAACATTAGAAAAAACAACTACAGAAGGTGACAAGAAGAAAAAAAGGACTATTTAAAATAAGCATTCTTCTCTTGCAGAAAGGTGGGTTTGCATTGTTTGCTATTCTCCAATACAAAGCAGAGTAGCCCAGCTAGCTAAAAGAAGCTGCAAACCCATTTTTACAACACCTACCCTAATAGTGGTATTAGCAATTTAGGGCCCAAAAGGGTTATTTCTGCAATGTCAAGTAACTGACATTATACGGACCACAGCGCTTGCATTGTTACGGTGCAGCCACCATATCATATTTTTTCCTTAAACATACCACAACACGCATATTTCATCAGCAGAGTTCTAGTAACAAGTCTAAGGGAAGCATATTTAGATTTTAAAATCCAGAAAAAATCATGTTAGCTTCGTTACTAGGAAAAATGTTTTTCTCCTTCAGCTATATCACAGTTCTTTCCCATCCCAAAGCTCAGGTAGTTCCTGTTACATTATTTTAGCAGTCTCAAACAAATCTCTGTGCCTCAGGTATCATGACACAGTCTACTTGAATGAAATGAATTTTATAATAGAATAGCAAGAAAACTCAACTTCCAGTGCACCACAGAGGGTAGTCAAAATTCAGCACAGGTACACAGCTATTTTGTAGTCAAATAATTAGAGCTACTGTAAGCACTGTATCTAACAATGATTTGTCATACTTCAAAATACATGTACTCAAAACTTTCCTGTATAGGCTGAGTGTATGTCTTAAAAGAATACGTACCTCTACCCAGCAGCTCTAAAGAGTACGTTATATAATCTTTTAGCTGGGCCATGAGATATGAACATTTGAGTGCTGTCATCAATATGGAAGTGAGAAGGGTCCACCATCCTTCACTGCGATATTCACACATAACATAATCCAAGAGCCTGCAACACAATAAAATTCAGAGAAAACAAGTTATACTCACCAATTTTTTAGAAGCTTGCCTTTATTTGGCATCATTAATACAAAATAAATCTTCACTAATACAAATGCTAGATTAAAATCAAGCCTATTGTTTATATGTGACAATGATTTATTGAAAACAGCATGAAATTGTGGTAAAGAAATGCATTTATCTCCTGAAATTTCTATTTCAATCTAGAAAAGTTTTCAGAAGAAAACAAGAAAACTCACCTATCTTCATATAATGAAGTAGCGAGACAGCAACTGGACAGAAGTATCTTAGTCCAATATTGCATTAAAAAATATTGCCTTACTATTGAATATGCAGTATTAAGGAAAACAACCCCAACATCTATCATAAAGTCCCCTTTCAAAGTGAAGAGCTTTAATGTTCCTTAAGCCAAGATGTTTCTTCTCTCTCCCATCTCCTATCCCCTGCTCCCTTGAAGCATTTCAAAGATCTACAACAAATTCATCAATCTTTATCAGACAAAACAGCACACTGTTCCTAATACTGAACAATGCTTGCTATTGCTGAGAAAGCAGAGAAGTAATTTAACTCTGCTCAACTGTTTAAGACAAGAATGTCTGCCTACTTCAGAAAAATGTACCTAACATAAACAAAAAATGCTTGTTCATAGAACAATCAGGCTTGGTACAAATTGATCTGCTCTTTCTAGCCTATCTTCTCCTCCATGTAAATTCCACGAAGCTACTAACAACAGTAAATACATATCTTCTACTACAAACAAGAAACACGTCAAGAAAGACAGACAGTATTCAATCAGTGAGATAGAAATAAATAAAATTTGCCCAATAAGGCAAATGCCCAAAACAGCTCAGAGGAGGAAGTTTTTCTGCTCTAATAACTGACTCATCATATCTGTTCTGCTTTCTCTAACATAAGTGAAGTTTGTAGACTCAACAGCTTGTGCTTCGAACAGATCCAGGTACATGGAGCATCTTATACAAGCTTCCAACATTATTCCATAGCAATAAGACATGGGGTCTATATGAGGAGACAGCATATAAATGAAGCAATTGTGACTGATACTCACTTCAAAGCCTTGGCATAATCTTTAGCGTAGTAATATTCTTCTCCCATTTGAACCACTAATAATTAAAAAAAAAAATTCCAGATCAATACGGAAAGTTTTTGCAAAATTAAATTTAGAAACCACATCTAATTATCTGTACTCACTCAAATGACTCTTCATTCTTGGACATTTGTATTTCTTGAACTGTGCGACAGCATTACTCAACAGAGTGATTATTAGCTCCTAACAGATAAAACCATTACTGATATCATTATATTTGCAAATATTAGGGTTACATTAGAGAACAGAGTTTTTTTTTTGGTAGAACAAAACTTACCGAGTGAAGGACATTTTTCTCTTTTAACTGTAGAGATAAAATCCCCATCTTTTCCTTTTCAGGATCAGAAAGATCAAAGCCTGCATAAGACAATGAAAAAATCCATGAAACTGGAATTTTGTCCAGACCCAAAGGGAACTATTTATACCATGAGGAATATGCAATGTAAGCTTCAATTCAAACACACTTGCACATTCTTTTGCCTCACAGACAGTTATGTCCCTCTACAAGGGAAATTCTAGAAAGCAAAGAGCTTTAAAAGAAATTATCTGAAGCTACCCAAAATTAGCAAAAACTGTGTATTAGGAAAAATTTGTAGCCTTTTTCCAATCTGATCTCAAATAAGGATACATGCTTATGTTTCTGAAGCATAGAGCTTGCCAACAGATTAGGAACTGCTTTAAAAGGGCTTTAAAAGACTTGCTGGAACAAAAGAAAACAACTTTAATATATTAAAAAGTAAAGTTTCTCTTCATCTTAAACTGTTTAACCTCAGCAGCAGATTGTAACTAATTTTAAAACAGTAGGGCTGGAAGATAAAAGAAGTTAGACAGTACTGTATTTACAGTAAATGAAATAAAGTCTTTTAAAGAGGGCACTGATAAAATGACAAAGCCCAAAGGATATGGAGAGAATAGAGGAAACTAAATGGAAAGGGAGAAAGGGAAGTAAAATCACAGACAACAATGAAGATCTCAGAACTGCATGTATATTCATATATAGCTCAAAGCTGTTACAATGCAGTCAGAAATTCTGAGAAAACAACCTCCTTAACAGGAAAATCACAAATTCCTTTCTTAGGTTAAAATCCAGTCATTGCATCCTCTCAATACATCTCAAAATCCAAAAAACTTTTTCAGAAAAAAGAAGTCCTGAGCTCCTGTCTGCAGTATGGATGGCAGGATGAACTTGCAACAATCACTTTCACAGATACCATTACTTTTGGTGTATCAATTCTCCAGCTTCTCTTCCCAGGATCACATTTCACTGCAGTCAGGACACCTGCAGCACAGTGATTACTGGTAGCTTCGGCAGCAATAGAAACAAGGCAGCTGCAGAGCTTCAGTAGGGCCTATGCAACTTTGCTGAAGACCTGATCCTGCACAAACCAGGGGCTCCTTTTTCTGTTTATTATAGAGATCAAGCACATTTCCTGTGCTGAAAACTGACACCTGTCCAAGTCATACAACCAACTAACAGATTGAGGTCTCAGTCCCTCCTCCATCTCCATGGAAAAGGGACTACATGCTGATGATAACTAAGTCAGCTGGCAGGATCAGCAGCTAAATAAGTTTGTCCAAACTCCACAGACACAAGATACAGAAACATACTTAATATTCCTTGTCGCCATGGTCTTTGCCCATAGAAGTCAAGCACTCCAGTTTGTGTTTCCAGGGGATCCGGATTGGGATACATCACAGAGGACTGTAAATTCAGCAATACAGTAATGAAAAAGGGCTGATGTTTCATTTTCTGCCAGGCAAGTGTCAGAAAATACCTAAACTCCTCATACCCTCCCTCATATACTAATACTAATGCTCTTGTTTCTCTGCTTCCTATAAATCACCAAATACAGATATAGAAAAACATGTATATATAAGCATATTTTTTAAAATAAATAAATAAATAAATAATTTTAAAAACCTGCCAGAATTATTTGTAATAAAATAAATATTACTGCATTTGCTCTGGAATAACTTTTTCCATGCACAACAAATACATGTAATGTTAGTAAACATCACAAAGACACATACTTTCCTTGGATTTCATTTATGCATGTTACAGATTGTTCCACATTTAAGACTACAGTATTAGTCAATTTACTAACTTGTTAGATGCAAAGCATTTTCTCCCCTCCCAACTTACATCATGGTTACAAAGCATACTTGCTAGTTGTTTCCGTTCCTGCGCGTAGTAGGCTGCCTGCTGGTAATAGAAACCTGGATTCTGAGTTTGAATTGCTGTCAATCCCAGCTTAATCGCTTCATCAAACAAGTCACCAAAAGCCTGAAACCTGTTTAAAAAATTTTGTAACCAAGATTATGTACAGAACAGCAATTTGAACTGAAAGGTACCCTACAATTAAAAGTTCTGGTTAGTCTTAAGACAGATGATATTTCTCTAAACTTTTACATCTAAATTCTATGGCTGCATTTGTGTCATACTCTGTTCATTTAAAGAGAAGAGTGGTCAATAATCAGTGCAAAACAGAGGACTAGTGTACAACTTATATGTTGCGATGTATCTTTGACAAAGAACTCAGAATTTGTATCTTGTCAAGACAAGCAAAACAGTGAACTTCATAAGATTGTATAAAACTAAGCCAGAAACACTACCAAACAAAAACATACTGTTTAGACATCCAGGCAGCATGCTCAAAAGCCAGTTCTGCACTTCCTATTTTTTTCTTGCATAGGTCAATATGCTTCCTGAACTGTGCAATCGCATCCAGTGGAGTATTATGCTGAAAACAGAGGCGACAGATCTAGAAAACATCAAAATAAGACAAAAAACCACTGTGTTAGGCTGCTAAGAATTAGTACTCAACAAAACCCCACAAACTAATTTTACATATTTCTGAAGAGCAAAAATTGCATAAAAAACAGAGGGAGAAAAATAAATGTAAAGCATAATGCACTACACCTGAAACCACATGTTTGTCTATTTCATCTAATGCTATTTTTCTTTCCCTTCTTCCCCAAGACATGAATGGAACAGTGCATAAATCACTGCCAAATTTCACATGGAACTGCAGAGCCACTACGAAGATCATTACTTTTAAAGCTTTCAGTGTGCAAATGGAATGTGATGGAATACAACTCTAAGATTGTTTTAAGTGGTGGGCTAGTTTTGTTTTACCTAAAACTCTCCAAAATATCACAAAAATATGGGCTGATTCTTAAGGGGTTTCTTTCTTTCTCCTAACAAGCAGTAACTGAATTATATTGACTTAAGCTTTGCAAGAAGACAAAAATATTCAAGGAACAAGCAGCCCTTGTGTTCATTTCCCCTGCACACAGTGAGAATCAGAGAGCTTAGTCTTTCTGATGACTGCATCTCAAATGAACTCCAATCCTTCAAAGTAATCTCAAACTTCACCTAAGGATCTTTCTTTTATGTGGAATTCAGAAGCCTCTGCAAGTCTGAGTGCAGCTAGTATTCCACTGATAACTATTTCTAATCCACCTCTGTAAAGGCAATATAAAATGAACTTTTAAACCTTTACATGCTAATGATGCATCAGCTTTTTTTTAAGTAAAGGTTGTCAAAGATTAGAAGTACAGTTGTTACCTTGTAATTTATAAATCCTGCCATGGTCTTGATTTCCAGCATGTTTGTTTCATGGGCCCTCAATTCATGCACAAGATTATATGCAGTTCTGTAATTCCTAAGCACAAGTACTTTAATTAGAGTTAAATCATACAAGATAATAAAATTTAAGAATAGGATTACCAACAGAAGAAAACAGCCTTTCAGTCAGAGTGTTCTTCCCCATGAAGAATGTGCCCCTTACATAAACATTCTAATAATTTTGCTTTCAGAAAAATGGCTTAGCAGTAATTTGGGGTAAAGAGGATGGGGTAAGATTACATGAGTCTTACTTGAGAGCATTCTGTGTATCCTGTTTCAGCTCACTGAAGAACGCTATTTTGAACTGGTGTCTAACAAATAAAAGCTGCAAAACATAACCAGTGTACATCATTCAAAAACATCCAAGCATACTTGTTACCAACAGAGCAAATACAGGTGATAACTTCAGAGGTTCACATAACAGCATTTTACTTAAAAAACTGACTATGCAGCTGTTTCCTAATAGCTCTCTCTGCCACCACGACACAGCAGTGATCTTTCAACAAATTTAATCTATTTAAAGTCTTTTATGCTGGAACAAGGGAGAGGTTTTGTAATACCCCAAAATCTCTACAACAGAGTCAATTGTGGTTTGGAGCTCATCACTTGGATTCCAGGTTCCAAGAGAGGAATGCTGGCAATCTCAACAGAACATTGTGGGTCTGAGTAGATTGGAGAAGCAAAGTTAAAAAGCCATACCACCTGCAACGTTGAGTAAAAAACGTTTAAAGAAACTACATCCCACAACTTTTTAAGATACTACACTCAAATAGGTTAAACCACAGAGATAATTAAGAAGTTTTTCCTTTTTTAATCTGTAAACTTCATTTTTGGGCTGCAGCTCTTCTAAGGCAGATGTGAGGAAGACAAATCTAAGAACAAAACCAATCAAAATAAAAGTTTAATTTGCAGAAAATAAAACCTGATTTACTTTCTATACTGAGAGAGGACATCTCAAGTTGAATGGAGGGAATAAAAACATTTAAGCAGCAAACAACCCTTACTTTCACGTTTTAACATGCAATATAACTTGCACAGTACTTCAAAAATAAGGTAACATTACCTGATGAGTGGTCTTGTTCAAGAACTCCTTATGAGATTTAACTCTTCGTATTTCTGTGTAATAGTACGTCTGAGCATGCTCATAGAAAGCATTTTCCAACCTGCAACAAAGTTGCTCATAAATTTCACAAAGTTCCTCCCACATACAAAGAAATTCTGAAGTTCTTCAAAAGAAGTTACTTTTAATCCTGCATATTTCAATGTTGGCAAAGTAGCTTGAGGCATTACTAAACTGTCTGGTAACTTACAGCACAGGTCAGAGTCTGCAAATAAAAACTCCTCACACAGTGATAGCAAGAAGTAGAACAAGTAAGTTTGAGAGCTTTATATACTGACTTGTCATACAACAATCTCTAGTATTTAAGTGAAGAAACTATGAGGATAAGCTGTTATGGTTTTGCAAGGCTATAGAAAGCAGAGAGATGCCCCTAAATTGAAGGAAGCAAACCTTGCTGAGGCTCCCAGAATAGGTCTGAACAGGTCAAGATCTTATTTGCTGGACTGTGGAGGGAGGAGTGTGAAGTAAAAAATATTAAATAAAACTATGAAGGCACAGACTAGGTTTTATTATTCTGTCCAAAGACCAACAGCTACCTGGTTTGTGGATATAACAGTGGAATTTGTATTTGCAAGATAAATAGCCCAAGGCAAGTCACAGGGGGAGAAGAGAAAGACTAAGAGGACAAGAACACCAAAAGCTGTATGAGACTTAGGATCTAAGAAACATATGCTGTATGGTCAAGCTATAAGGAGCAAAATCAACTAGAACAAGGCCACAATCCACAAGAGGAATACTTGCAATAGCACTAACACACACAGGAAATAAAGGCTGAAGTACCAGCTCTGTGATTTCCCCAAGAAGTGATCACTGCATACCTTGACTAAGGCAGATCACAACTTGTGTTCTGCCTGCCATGCAGCTGAGAGGATGGTAATGAAAACAATGGGACAGACCACGGGACAGCAATTGTTAACTATGAGTTCAGTCACAACAGAGGACAAGACAAATAAAGTCTACCAAATGTACTTGGTTTAGTATTATATTGCAGCCATATAAGAGAACAAAAGCCAGTCTGAGAGATTAAAAAAAAATATCTTTTATTACGGTGAAATCTCAACTAAAAATGTCAAAAATTAAAAGACTATTATCAGAACTTCTGACATGATTACATGTTCAAACAGGTGGTTGGGCTTTTTTTCAAATGTGCATGGAGAGCTATTAATTCCTAAAGATATAGCCTTATTTTCACAAACTCAGAGACTGTTGCAAATCTCGTAACAAAATGCAACTATATGCACTTTGCAAAGGCTTACACTAGTTAACACACAGTAAACACTCCCACTTTAGCATTGAGCAAAATATTAAAAGCTAGAAGTAATGGTTACCATATTTTGATCAATTCCAGCAGCAGTTTGTGAGCAGCATGGATACAATAGGAGCATTAATTTGTTGAGAATTATAATTTATATATAAGTACAAAGGTGAGAGAAGAATTAGCCTCTCAGACCATGAGTCCTCCTTTTGCTGAGCATATATGGGAAAATTAAAACTAATTTTAGTAAACCATGATTTGCCTTAGTTTGATCCCTTTTTTTTAGATCTGCACAAGACTGTCTACCTTTCCCTAATCTGTTTTTGCAAAGCCTTCCTAAATTATTTGAAGTTTTATTCCCTGTAAATATTTGAACAGGAAGCACAAGAAATGTATAAAATGACAAAGACATAATATTTACAACCAGTTAGATGCCACTTCCCATAAATAGAAAGAGGACACTACACAACCAGGAAGTGGGAGGGAAAAACCCAAAAAACCTGCTAAGAGTTAAACCTAAAACACATTTGTAGGGAAAATAGTTTAGAACCCGCAGGGCCAAAACCACTGTAGAAGCCAAAAAGCCCACTTTGCCTCTATCTCACTTGAGGAAGAGAACATCTTGGGATATCTAATAATACTTTTTTTTTAAAAGCAACATCTCTGACTGCCATTCCTCAAACTCACAGAGAAACAAAGTGCTGTGGAATTCATCTCTTTGGAGAATAACCCAAAGAATTCCAGCAAACAGACAAAACATTCACTTCTGGTCTACAATGAGCATGCCGCATAGCAGTCATCACAACCTACCACCACTCTCAACATCTGTTAGAGTCATAGAATTGTTTAGATTGGAAAAGACCCATAAGATCATCAAATGCAACTGTCAACCTACTGCCAAGTCCACCACTGAACCCTAAGCACAGTATCTACACATCTTACCTTCAGTAATGGTGACTCAACCACTTCCCTAGGCAGCCTGTTCCAAAGCTTGATAACCCCTTCGCTAAAGAAATTTTTCCTAATATCCAATCTAAACCACCCTGATGAAACTTAAGGCTGTTTCCTCTTGTCCTATGGCTTGTTACCTGGGAGAAGAGACCATACTGCACTTCGCTACAACCTCCTTTCAGGTAGTTTTGGAGAGTGACGTTTTCCCTGAGATTCCTTTTTTCCAGGTTAAGCTTCCCTAGCTGTTCCTCCTAAGATCTGTGCTCCAGACCAACTTCAGTTGCCCCTCCCTGGACACGCTCCAACACCTCCATGTATTTATTGCAGTGAGTGGCCCAGAACTGGACACAGTGCACAAGGTGGGGCCTCACTAGTTCTGATTACAGGGGGACAATCACTTCCCTAGTTCTGCTGGCCACACTATTTCTGATACAAGCCAGGGTGCCACTGGCCTCCTTGGCCACCTGGACACACTGCTGACTCCTGTTCAGCCAAGCTGCTGACTACCATGTCCAGGATGTTTTTCCTGTCAAGCAACTTACCAGCCACTCTGCCCCCAGCCTATAGTGCTGAACAGGGTTGTTGTAACCCAAGTGCAGGACTCAATGCTCCAACTTGCTGGACTTCATATTGTTGGCCTCAGCACATCAATCCAGCCTGTCCAGATCCTTCTGCTGAGCCTTCCTTCTCAACACTCCCACCCAATCTGGTGTCATCTGCAAACTTACTGAAAGTGCACTCGATCCCCTTGTCCAGATCATGGATAAAGAGATTAGACAGGACTGACCCCAACACTGAGCCCTGGGAAACACCACTCATGACCAGCTGCTCGTTGAATGCAGCACCATTCACCACCCCTCTCTGGGCCCAGCCATCCAGCCAGTTCTGTAACAATACAGTAGTGAGTGCACCTGTCCAAAGTATGGGCTTCCACCTTCTCCAGGAGAATGCTGTGGGAAACAGTGTTAAAGGCTTTACTAAAACCCAAGCTGACAACATCCACAGCCTTTCGCTCACCCACTGAGTGGGTCCCCTGGTCATAGAAGGAGATCAGGTTGGTCAAGACCTGCCTGGCTGAGTCTCATCCCCTTGGTTGTCCTGCATGTGCCACGATAGTACTCAAGATGATCTGCTCCAGAACTTTCCCTGGCATTGAGGTCAGGCTGACAGGCCTGTAGTTCCCCGGATCCTCTTTCCAGCCCCTCAGGGCACCACACTGGGTAACGTTCAGTCAACTGGGACCTCCCTGGTTGGCCAGGATTGCTGGCAAATGATTGCAAGTGGCTTATCAGGCACTTCAGCCAGCTCCCTCAGTACCCTTGGATGGATCCTGTCTGGTCCCACAGACTTGTGTGTGTCTCAGTGGTGTAGTAGGTCACTGACCATTTCCCTTGGATTATGGCAGCTTCATTCTGCTACTCACCCCTGTCTTTCAATTCAGGGGGCTGGGTATCTTGAGGACAAGTGGTCCTGTTATTAAAGACTGAGGCAAAGGAGGCATTAAGTACCTTTTCCTTTTCCTCTTCTTTTGTTACTATATTTTGCCCCATATCCAATAAAGGATGGAGATTCTCCTTAGCGCTCTTTTTGTTGCTAACATATTTATAGAAACATTTTTAATTGTTTGGGTTTTTTTTAATAGCAGTGGCCAGGTTAAGTTTTATTTGGGCTTTGACTCATCTCCTTTTTTCCCTGCATAACCTCATAGCAACCTTGTAGTCCTCCTGAGTTGCTTGCTCCTTCTTCCAAAGGTCATCAACTCTCCTTTTTTTCCCCCCAAGTTCCAGACAAAGCTCTTCATTCAGCCAGAACAGTCTTCTTCCTTGCTGGCTCATCTTTCAATACAGGGAGATGGCCTGCTCCTGCACTTTAGGATTTCTTTCTTGAAGAATGTCCAGTCTTCCTGGACCCCCTCCCAAGGGACTCTGTCAACCAGTCTCCTAAGCAGGACAAACTGCCCTCCAGAAGTCCAGTGTAGCAGGATATTGACCCCTCTTCCTTACTTCTCCAAGAATCTCAAACTCTATCATTCTGTGATTTCTGTGCTTGAGACAACCTTCAATCATCACATCAGCCACAAGTACTTCTCTGTTCACAAAGAGCAGATGCAGTGAGTGCCTTCCCTAGTTGGCTCACTGGCCAGCTGTGCCAGGCAGCTATCCTTCACACACTCCAGGAACCTCCTAGACCATTTTCTCCCTGCTGCGTTGTATTCCCAGCAGACATCTGGTAAATTAAAGTCTTCTGCAAAAACAAGGGCTAGCAATTGTGAGACTTTTCCCATCTGCTTATAGAATATTTCATCTGCATTTTCATCTTCATCCTGGCTGGGTGGTCTGTAACAGACTTTCATCAGGATGTCTGCCTTGTTGGCCTTCCCCCTGATTCTTTCCCATAAACATTCAATCCTATCATCACCATCATTAAGCTCTAGACAATTGAAATGTTCCCTAACATACAGGGCTACCCCACCACCTCTCTTTCCTTGTCTCTTCCTTCTGAAGAGCTTATAGTCATTCACTGCAATACTTCATGGGTGCATATCATCCCACCATATTTCCATGATGGCAACCCTATCATACTTTTCCAGCTGTATTCATTCTCAGGCGCTTCCATGGATTCTAACACAGCAGTAACCCTTGCATCTTCGCTGCCACACCTATTTCCATCCCTCCACTAAGCCAGCAAAAATGAAGGTCCTCACTAGCACACCAATATTCCAACACTGGCATGCTGTCCCCAGGCTTATCTTTAGTGAGCCTGGTTTTATCCCTTTCCTCCTTTGAGATCAAAGCCCTTTCCATGAGCTGTGCTAACTCTTTAACTCTTGTGCAAAGATCCTTTTCCCCCTTTGAGACAAGTGTACACCATCTGTTGCCATCAGGCCTGGAGTTGTATAAACCAACCCACAATTAGCAAACAGAGCAAAACAGTGTTTTACAGTTACTTACCTTATAATATAGCCAACAAGATGATCAGTGTGTGGAAGGACAAAGAGGGATTTTCCAGAAAGGTCACAAGCATTACATAAAGCCGCTGCCCTCTCTGACGCAATAACATCTTCCCCTAGTGAAGTCAAGGAAAGCACAGGTAAATGGTATGTGGTGCTGCAATAGTCAAACTAGCTCTAAAAGCTTAAAAGTCTTATGAACCTAAAGCTCTAAAAGGTATGAAAAAAGTCTAATAAAGATAAAACCAAACCCACATTCTTTCTTACTTCTTTCAGAATACTATGTGCTTCATCCAGCAGAATGCATTGCTGAAACCTCCTAGCAGTTTCTAGCAAAAAAACTAGAAGTATGACATAAGTTTTTCATCCCTTATGAAATTAAATACCCTATGTCTTGAGAAATACAACGGCATCTGGAAAAGACAAATACATATAGCAAAACCCAAAAACCAGTCTGCCAGACACTCAAAAGTGTGCAGTTACAGCTGAAGCAGCAGCTCTACAGAGACTTAAGGTTAATGTGCATTGCATTTCACAGTTCTATTTGTCTCCAAAATTTTATTGCTTCAAACGGAATTAAGATGAAAGACCTCTGTAGGTACAAAATATCCTTCAAGTTCTCAATGCTTTTTACTGCTTTTCTTGATCTTAAACAAGGTTTAAAGTGCAACTTGCTTAAAAGAGGACATGTCTGGTATATTACACATTGTTGAAACCAAATGGACTCAGACATAAGAGGAGGAAGTATCAAATGTTTAGGGTCAACTGCCCTGAGCGCTCTTTTTATCCTTACACCTTCCTGCAGTCACAATGCACTTAATGTATGTAGCTGATGATACATAAAAGAACTGCAAATAATGTGACAAACAAAAGTCAGCTCAGTCTCTCAGGGCCTTCTGAGAACTCCACAACTGTGCAGTTTTCAAGTACCTGGAGGCAACGGTGTTTTTTTCTGAATCAAAACCACAGCAACTTTTGTATTTCTTCCCTGCAAACTTTGCCTAAAATAAAGAAAACACAGCAGTGTCAAGGTTTCACTTCTTATTTCTTAATAATCAGAACAAAATGAGATTTCGGTCTATACGGAAACACTAGAAGAATGTTACATAGGAGAAAAAGCCAAACACAACAACATGCTCCATCTTTCACGGAGTGATGCGTTCCCTTTTTTGGGACAGAATAATTGCATTTAAATTAAATTGAGTTTAGCAAGCAAAATTTCAGGGGCTGTTTCTACTTAAGTAACTTTTACAAATAAACCATTAAAAAAGTTTTTTTGCTGTCAGTTAAAAGCAAAGCTCAGGTTCCCCTTAATTTGTGCCTAAGGAAAAAAAAAATTACATGTTTTATATTCTGCAATTCATGCTTACATTAGCTCTTAGTACATTATAAACCAAGTGAAAAGAAGTCTACCTGACAATTTCAACTCGAGTAGCACACTCTAACTGTTTTTCCTTCCATTGTGGCTCATCCCAGTCTAGTTCATAGAAAACCACCACAAGTGCTGGAACCAAATTCAGGTGTTTGTTCATCCAACCAGTTTTCAGGATTCCCTTTGGAATATACCATTCATAGGATGTCCTCTGAAAATAATGAGAATATTAAAGCAAGCTTCAAAATCTATTTACAAATATTTGTATCAGGAGGAAAGGAATTGCCTCTACGTTCTTGCCACTTGAGAATATATATCATCTTTCCTTTAACATTCTTCCCCTTAAGCCTTTGCTTCCTATTGAACAAGACATATCCTAGATACCTCACATCAGGGCCTGATGTTTTGAGATATCAGCAGCAAAGAACGGATTCTGGACAGACTGGAGAAAATGGTCACGTTCAGAAGCACATTTCACATACTGCCATTAAATATTAGGCTCAATTTAAAACAGGGCTCTCAGAGCAAGTTTGGATTCTCTGCCAGCATCATGGAATTTTGTAGACCTCCAAGGGTTAAATCCATTGACATGGCTTCTTAACCTGCCATTGCAAAGCTGAGAGTAGACCAGAGACATTCCTTCTGCTGCGTTTCACTTAAAAAGCTTCGTGCTTTTTTCAGAATACACTAATTTCAAGTATCTAGTCTCTCCAGCGTTAAACCCGAGGTTTCATCAAAGCTCAAATGTTACAAGGTACCTTAATGCTCAGTCGAGGAACAGCAAGTGCTTTAAAAAGCAAACCACGCTGTGTCTCTCTGCTCCTGGCTCACGAGCCAAGGCGCCCAGGTTTCCAGGGCACCCGGAGCGCTCCCTCACCACCCCTCGGCCCCCCTTCGGCCCCTGCGTGGCCGGGAGCACTGCCGGCTGCCCCGGCGGTGCGGGAGCGGCCCCGGGGCGGTGCGGGAGGGGCACCCCGGCCCTTCCCGCGGGGCACCGGCTGGGCGTGCCCTGCCGGGCCGGGCCGGGGGCGCTCTGTACCTTCGTCCTGCACTTGGGGTACTCGTGGTCGCCGGGCAGCACTTTGAAGGAGATGGGGACGCGGTCGGCCCTGCGGTTGGCGCAGAAGGCGTCCCAGACGGCGCGGTGCACGGCGTTGTACACCACGTCCAGGCCGGTGAGCGTGACGAACGCCATGGGCCGGCAGCACAGCTCCACCGGGAAGTCCCACTGCGACGGCGGGGTCATCCTGAGCCCGGGCCGGCGGCCGGCAGGGCGGCGGCGGGAGGGCGGTGCGGGCCGGCCGCAGGAGCGCCCCGCTGTGCCGGGCCCGTCCCCCCGAGCGCCGCTCGGCAGCCGGGACGGGAACGGGAACGGGAACAGGGAGCGCCGGCCGGGAGCAGGCGCGGGGGCGGGGCGGGGCGGGGCGGGCCGCGCCTCAGGAAGCGCGCGCGGGGCGGTATCGGAAGGGCGGCGCGAGCCACCAATCGGCGCCCTCGCCGCGCCGCCCCGGCCAGTGGGGAGCGGGCGGCAGCCGCGAGGGAGCCAATGAGCGGCAGGAGGAAGGGCGCGCGACGCGCAGATGGCCAATGGGCGGGCAGGAGGGCGGTGCCGTGGGGAAGCCGTGTGGAAGCCGTGTGCGCGCGGGGCCGGCGCGGCCGCAGGCAGGCCCGCCCAGCCCGGCGGGAGCGGGCACGGGAGCGCCAGCGTCGGCGCCGGCCATGGCGGCCAACGAGGACCAGGAGGTGAGGCCCGGGCCCTGCTCCCCGCAGGGAGACAGGGAGCCGCCGTGCGGGGACGGGGCAAGGGCCGGGCCGGGGGGCGCGGGGAAGCGGCGGGCACCGGAGCCGTGAGAGGCGGGAGGAGGGAAGGGGAGGAGGGAGCCGGGCTGGGCGTGGCGCCCCGGCCCCGGCCGCGGGCGGGTGCGGGTGCGGGTGCGGGTGCGGGTGCGGGTGCGGGTGCCGTGCCGTGCCGCGGCCGCGGTGGGTAACCCGTGCTCTGCCCTGGCTGCAGATGGAGCTGGAGGCGCTGCGGTCCATCTACGAGGGAGACCTGTGCTTCAGGGAGCTGAGCCCCGTGTCCTTCCAGTACCGGGTAAGCAGGGGCGGCCCCCCGAGCTGCTCTGCTGCCCCGGGGGGGCCGTACAGCGCCTAACAAGCCAAAGGGCTGCCCGATGCCCAAAGGAGGGTGATCCGCAGGCCGCTGCTCCGGGAGCTT
The DNA here is from genome assembly GCA_035221455.1 of Xenops minutus. Lineage (NCBI taxonomy): Eukaryota > Metazoa > Chordata > Aves > Passeriformes > Furnariidae > Xenops > Xenops minutus. The sequence continues at coordinate 41,014,652 of JAWWEE010000122.1, read as the reverse complement.
TGGTTCAGTGGTGCTTCATAGCACAGTGTGTCGTGTGTAGGAACCTGCTCCCAAAGTGGGTTTATCGCGGAATCGCAGGACGGGTCAGGGTGGAAGGGACCACAGAGGGTCATCTGGTCCAACATCCCGGCGCAAGCAGGGTCATCCTACAGCTCATTGCACAGGATTGTGTCCAGGTCATTCTGGAATATCTCCAGTGAGTGGGGCTCCACAACCTCTCTGGGCAGTCTGTTCCAGTGCTCAGCCACCTGCACAGTAAAGAAGTCCTTCCTTCTACTGAGATGGAACTTCCAGTGGATCAGTTTCTGCCCATTGCCTCTTGTCCTATTGCTTGGCACCACAAGCCAGTTTTCCCGTAGCCAGGCATCCCATTTGAGTATCTATGCCCTGCGTAGCCAGAACTGTCAAAGCCTCTGAAGGAGCCAGCCTGCTGAGTACTACTTCCCCCAGCTGGTCAGAAACATAGAGGCTTATAGAGATGTTTGTATGTAAAACTTTGAACTTTCGTTACTGCTCAGTTACAAGCTTCCAGGCTCTTATCCAGAAGCAGTTGCCTGTGCTCTGTCTACCTGCTAAAGAGAAAATCCACAAAATGCTTTGGGCATGTGCACTCATACAGTTCTGCTCAGGAGAGACATACAAGGAATGCCGAGCTCAAGATATGCACCTAGATTCTGGCATGAAACTCTCACCAGCTTTCTCAGATTTAAAAAGCTGGAAGTTGCTCTGAGCACAGACTGCAGCAGATATTTAGATTGCCAGAGAACTTTACTCATGAAAACTTAGGCACCCATAGGACAAAAGGGAGACTTCTGAAAATGGCATATGCCTGTGCTGGGGAGGAGGCATCTAGAATCATCTTTTCATGACTTCTTCAATAACTCAAGAATAACATCAGTAATTGTAATGACATATGGGTCAATTTAACTAATAGCACTGGAATCCCATCCATGTAAGTGCAGCCTTTCTTCACTGATAGGATCATTCTTAGTGAATTTAATTTCCTAAAAAGGGGAAATGTGACATGGCCACACGTCTACAGTGTGTTACTAACTCAATTTAAATACAGTAAACCAGTGTCAGACACAGGCAATAATACACCTTTCCTACAAAGAAGGATTTGTATTATGAGAAGGCATAATGCAAGTAAGTGCATGAGAAAGAATTCATATGCCATCTTTCTGACTGTCACATCTTGCACCTGTCTCACATACAGAGCATACCTGTTTTGTAATCAGTGTGCTTTGAAGTGCTTTTTCTAGATAACACCTTCATTTTCTAACTGATAACTTTATGAAAACAGTTCTTTCAAGAAACTTGGTTGGTGGAAAAGAAATAAAAGACTTCCATGTTGGCATTGTAATCCTTAGTAGGTGATGAAAACAGTTGATTATAAAGTTGGTTTTTTCCTTCAGATAGGTGAAAGTGGTGATCCCAAAGCCTTTTTAATAGAAGTTTCTTGGCCAGAAACATATCCACAAACAGCACCAGTCATATCGATGGATGCTTTCTTCAACAACACAATGTAGGTATTTATGGCAGCCTCGCTCCCTGGCCTTGTATGTGGGGGCTTTTTGTTTGATAAACTTTTCTTCATCTCTAGTTTATAGTCAAGTCTAATGGTTTCTTTTAGATCTTCAGCTATTAAGCAAAGTATATTGGAGAAGTTAATGGTAGAAGTTGAAGCGAATCTTGGAACAGCTATGACATACACACTTTTTGAATATGCCAAAGACAATAAAGAGGTGTTCATGGAAAATCAACCTGTTAACACTGTGGTAAGTAGATAAATTCAGATTTCGTGCTTTTAAACCAGAAAAAAAATGTTTATTACTTCTCTGGATACTTCATAGATCTCTCTTTAGGTTGTAAATCAGTTCATTGGGTATACATGTTAGTGGCTAAAAGTGTCACACAGAGTATGGTGCCACAATGCTCTATGGTCATAGTTGTTATGTTTGATTATTACTTTGCTGTTATACCAAACTGTTTGTAGGCTGCTGTTCTGTCCCATAGGGTAACATAAAAAGGGAGACTTGAACCAGAAGCAAAACTAAAGGAAGCTGAAGGAGATTTAAGGTTTCTGCTGAACGTTGGAGGGGTAATAATTTACTGCAGCCTTCCTGGAATGCAATGAATTGCATAAGTGCACCTTGAGGGCCTTAAGGAGTCAGGCTGGGTCAATTTGTGGCTTTTGTGTTGTGTAAGGACATTATTTGCCATCATGCTGCGGATCTGCTTTGAGGAAGAAGAAATGGTTTCCATGTTTGGGAAGTCTGAATCCCTTCACTAAAATCTAAATCGCACTCCATGATTAAGTTTGAAACGTGAAAGAGGTTCTCTTTTCAACTGTAAAAGAGAATGGTTCCAGTCCCCAATGCATGGTGTTTGTTTTTTTGTTTTTTTTTTTTTTTTAAAAACTGCAATCCTGATTATATGTTGATTAAAAGCTGCAGGCTGCTGACAGCATTGCTTCTTTCTGACAATCAAAATATTTCAGTGCATCAGGTTCAGTAATCACACCACACAGAGGTATCTGTGGAACTAATATACAAGTATTTACAACCACTTTTATCCTTCTCAGACTTCAGTAAGCAATAGTATTGCAATTGGAACTCCTGACGTGCCAGCAAGTAAGAAAAAAGAGAAAAAGGAGCAGTTATCCAAAACCCAGAAACGAAAACTAGCTGATAAAACAGGTTTGTTCACTGTAATATTATTTTTCTTGATCAGTATGAAAGTCCAAATTTTATAGCAATGACAAATTCTAGAGTCAGAGTCAGTAGTCCCTTTTATTAAGATTAACTGCTTTAAGTCTGTGGTCTCTGTTTTACTTGTTTAGATGTTATTGCAGTAGTAATTTGTACCCTGTGACAGCGGTTTCTGCATATAATCTATCCAACCTAATGTGTAATTGGTAGGCTTAGTGTTAACCGTGTAAAGGAAAAGCTGCATAAGATTGTTCTATGACAGAATTCATCATAGCTGGTTAGCCCAGCTCATGGATTTACCTTCTAAATTAAATTTCAGGTGGACTGAGGTGTTTTTATTTAAACAGAATTACTTTGAGTCACATAATCACATAATCATCAAGGTTGGAAGAGACCTTCAAATTCATCCAGTCCAACTGTCAACACGGCACCACCATAATCATCCCTAAACTGTATCCCCCTGTGCCACATCTAGGTATCTCTTGAACACTTCCAGAGATGGTGACTCAACCTCCTCTCTGGGCAACTTACTCCAATGCCTAACCACTCAGTCAGTGAAAAATGTTTTTCTGATATCTAATATGAACCTCCCCTGCTGCAGCTTAAAGCCGTTTCATCTTGTGCATTCATTTAAGGTTGGTTGAAGGACAAGCTGTGTTTAAGACAGTAAAATCTGGTTTTGCCCTCATGGCTTCATAGTGAAGAAACTGAGGAGTTTGGATATTTAGAATATTGTGTGTTGATTTTGAAGAAAGATAAATATTCCCCTTAGCTTTTGTGTTGAAAATAAAGCCTTCTTATTCTGCAGATAACAAAGGGGAGCTTCCACGAGGATGGAACTGGGTGGACGTAATTAAGGTAACGTGACTGTATTATATACAGTATTATGAAACTACTGTGTATGTACATTAAGAATTATTTGTGCTTATATCTGAAGAAAACTGATCTGATGTATTTTTTTCTTGCTTTTCTTCCAACTATGTTTGGATTTGACTATGGTGTCTGATTAATTTCTATATGTGTCCAGCATGTAAGTATTTTCAAGTTATCTTTTTTACTGTAAGTAAAGAAAGAGTAAAAACTGTTGCTTCTTTTGGATTCTAAGTTATGTCTTTCTCAAATGCTTTAAAATGCTAGTCCTTCTGAATATTAGTCAGAAGGACATTGATTGCTCTCTGACCTTGGTTGGTTTAGTAATTCTTGTTTATTTATTAAAATTAAATTAAAATTATATTAAAATTAATATTAAATTTTAATTTTATGAGGACTTTACTAACAAAATGTACTGCAAGTATTCTGTCTTCATATGACAAGGTTTAAAATAAAGTTAGTGGTGCTGCAAGGTTCTGGAGGGCAGTGGACAAGTAAACAGAAAAAGGGAGCTATCCTAAGTGGGATCACCTTACTGTCTCCTACAAGCGTTATTCTCTGCTACAGCTCCTTCAATAGATAATTATTTTCTACTTGCTCCCTCACCATTGAATTCTTTCACCCTCTTATATTTGTTGATTCAGTGAAAGTCGCTGCTTGACAATTTTGAAAGCAAACTATTTTATTTTACACAACTATGAGTAATTTTCAGTGTAAGACCTAACACCAGTTCCAGTTGTTAAATAAGAGCAAGTAAATTATGAGGGTGGTTTTGGGCAGAGTCCATTCGAAGTTAAAAGAGGCGATGTCTTGGGTTCCAGATAGATTTCATAATAGGCGTGCTACATTTAATAATTATGAACTTGGCTTTAAAAAGTGAGAAATATGAAGTTAATGTCTATTTTTATATTGTCTCAATTTCTATATGGGAATTCTCTCAGAGATGCGTGAAAATAAGGTTTCATTACTTCATCTTTTTTATTTTGGAGAGCTGGTTACGGAGCCTTCAAATTAAATAGAAACAGTACGCTGAGGTTTTTTTGGGGCTTGTTGTCTTTTCTTTAAATTCAACTTCCATGTTCAGGAAATAAGCTCATCTAGTATTTAAGCTTAAGAGTTAATTTTTATGCTTTTCAGTCTCTTGGTACAGTAGCACAGTCTGTGTTGTTAATTAAGTATACATGTGTTCAATGTGAGATGGAAATAACGTTGTTCTTTTTTCCTAATAAATGGAATGGCAGTCTAAACTTTGAATACTTTCTTTTTGTGTCTCTTTTATAGTTAAGCAAAACTGGTTCTAAAGATGATGAATAAAGGACTTTGGTACAAGGAAACTCCACCTTTTAATACAGTGCAATTTTGGGTCATCATCTCTCTCTTAATAACTTTCATATTTGTTGAAGTAAACATTTTATAAAGCTCGATTTCCTAACTTGTAAATCTAGTCACACAAGTTTATCTAGAGACTGTGTGGTCTTCTTTGGAAAAAAACCCCAACAAACTTGCCTTAAATGAAGTTTAGAATGTGACATAGGATATAGAGAGCCAGTGTGGTGAAGTGAATAGTGCTGCAGTGTTTATTGATTTATATTTTAGTCTGTAGTAAAATCCTGTTATAGTGAACCCAATGATACTGTAAACATTTCCTGATGTTCTTATTCCAATTGAAGAGAAAAGCACTATAACAGTGATTGTTCACTTGACAGCTTAATTCTTCAAAATAAATTATTCCATGGAAATAAGACCTTTGTCATTTGTTTATCTAATATGAACATAGAAGGAGAGCATAAAAAGTGTTGTATTGCAAAACAGACTAGAGCTTGTGGTCTCATTTTCACTAGTTAAAATAGTAAATACTAGTGAAAGCAAGGCCAAATATTCTAGTGTGCTCAAATATTCTATAGTCTGTGGTTACAGCACATGTGTGTCTTCTTCACTCTCGCAGTATTCCATCTGTTGGTCTTTCTCCAGTGTGCATCTTTACAGATGGCTGGATGTCTGAGGGGAAGGAAAAGTGCTTTCTTGCACGTGTCTCAATGAGTGTTGGGATTTTGTAGCTCTTTCACTGGAGAAATGGCCATTCTTTAGAGGGGTTTGCTGACTGAGTGGTGGGACACTGTAAGTCAGCAAACTGTCAAACATATTGGGAGAACTCTTTTGGGTGAGCTCTTTTTTTTTCCTAATCTACTCTTTTGTATGAGAAAGAGAAGTCATCTTTATTATATGAACTGTTATTTGAATACAAGATGCCTTAATGTCCTTTATTTTTTTTTGTTTTGAGATGATCTTTAATAAATGCTTATTTATCTGCTATGGTATGTGTTGTTTTGTTTTGGATTTTTATTTTAAATTGTGTGTTGCCTACTGCGCTATGAAAGTTTGAACTTTACAAAGAAAACATTCTTAAAAATTGGTGGAAGAATTCTGTCTTCTCTCTTGGGGTATATGTTTACATGATACTCAGGATAGCTGTGTAATTAGTGTGAGGGTCAATCACCTCACCAAGAGTCATAGGACAGTATCCATTGTGTTCAGTACACACAGAGCAGGTCCAGTGTCCCTTTGAAAAAGTGCACTCCACTGTGTACAGCAGTCTTCATTTCAGAAAATCAGGATTTCTGTTTGAACTCAACTCTTGTGTAGTAAAAGGTTGTAAAGTACACATGGGAGGACTTTTTCCAAACAGTGTGATCTTGCCTTTGACATAAACTGGAGGCTTGTGGCTGTAATCTAAGCAAGAGCATCTGGCAGGGAGTACCACTGCACAAAGTTGCTCTGACAGTGTGTGGTGAACCTGTAACAACGGAGAGCATTTAGCTTTAGTCTCTGCCAGTGTCAGAACAAGCAGGACTCTTTGTAGTTGAAAGTTCCCCAAGGGGAATTGACTTGTCTTTACTGGTATCCTTGGTGTATAAATCAAGTTACCATGACGATTTATCTGATTAAAGATTAGTTAGGGAGAGTGGAGGAAGGGCAAATAAGAATCACATCTCTTGCTTTTTACAGTGTTACTGTGTGTAACTTGTTAACCTTGTGAAATGCCTCATTTCTCAGGTAATACTCTGCCTGTAAATCACATGCTCTCATGAAGATATCTGAGAGTCTTCTCTGGCTCTGTTAGTAAATGTATTTGCGCTGAAGTCTACTTTCAAGGGAAATATTTTGCATTGGGTACTTTTGTACCAGTTTTTTATTCTGTGTAAATTGCGAAAAGTAATTTGTGTTCTTAAACCATTTTCTGGTATGGTATGATGATTGGAACAGGATAATTTAAAGAATCTGGGAACTTGATATTATAGAAGGCAGGAGCACTGACAGCTGAGAGAGGGAAAATGTAATGATTCTCATGAAGAAAGGCACAACTGTAAATAGAGATCGTAACTCCTGAGGAAATTCTAAACACTGATGAAAAATTCACTCACACCTTTTTTTCTTTTCAAGTAAAAATCCACTGGCTCTGGGTTTATGCTTTATGCATGATTTATGCTTTATTTCATTAGGACAAGAGTTTCTTGATTGTAGGGCTGCACCTCTTATTTAAATTCAGGATTTTCACTGAAGAGCTTTGGTTGGCCTGAGAAGACAAGTGTCAATACTAGTAACGATGAAGTAAAACTAACAAATGTCCAAAATGCTGTTAGTACCACAACCAAAGATGCCCCGTTGCACTGTAACATATCAAATCCCAGGGAATAACGCAGACTGCCTTTATGTTGAGTAGAGAGGTGACAGCTGTGACTAGTCAGCAGTGTGTTCCTACCATGTCCTGCTCATCCCTGAGGTCAGCCTGGCACAGATATGCTGAAATCAAGGCTGGTAATTTCGGTAGTCCTGCTTTGACTGGTTGTATGTGGGGTGGATAGATAAAGTGTGCTCAACTGATGGGCAATTAGATTTTGGTGAGGAAAAGACCAGTAGGGAAAAAGCCAGCATTTCTCCATAGAGCATCTTTGGCAAAAGTGCAAGTGGAGGGAGACTATCATCCTTTCATCTGAGGCAATACAAATGATCCTGGGTTGTACCGTTAACTCTGTGCTGTGAAAATCCTTGAACTGGTCTGAACCAGAGATATTTCCCCTTTGAAATTGTTTCCTTCAACAGTGTGGCACCCTAAGCACTTTTAGTTAGCAGCAAAGAATGAAGAGGGAAGGAATTGTTCATTGAAGAAAATAGCAGAAGTGTGAGAATTCCGGGTGGACTGGAGGAGGAAGTGGATGGGAAAACATCCTCATATGCAAAACTAAAACAGCACAGAGGATAAATTTTCAGTGCTGCAGGACAATACAACAAAACAAAAGCTAAGCCTATTGTTGCAGAGCTATAAATTCTGTCATGAGTTTGGATTATGGTAAAGGGTAAGAGGATTGTAGATTTTCTTTCTGTCACTAGTTTCTTTCAAGCATGGACTTGGCTTCATGTCAGAATGGGTCTTCTTTATGGTTGTGGGAAGGAATTGTTTGCCTCAGTTATGCTTCTCTTTCCCAGCCCATGGAAGCAACCTCTGAAAGCCTGGTGTACGCTCAGAAATAAGACAAAACATATTGGTTAGGCATTGGAAAATCATGTTAAAATCTTTTATGTGGGTGAAAGAAAGAATTAACTGTTTCTTCTCTCTCTCCTTCATTCAGAGCAAAGTGAGGAATTACTCCAAATGGCTGAATTGCACAAGGCATATGAGAATCTATATCCAGCCATTGGTGTCCTATGTCAAACTGAAAGTTTTACATAGCTGTACTTTGCTACTGTGCCTGAGCATTCATGCCTGTGGTTCCTAGAGATGTTGATGCTAAAGTACTGATGCTAAGAATAGGCAGAAATTTGGAAACTCTTAGCTGATTGCCTACTGCAAGTTGCTTATGTTGTGAGATGGGGTAAAGTAATAGGAATGAGAGAGAAAGCAAAGCTGTAACTGCACAGCCTTATTGGAAAGGAGCGGTGTTGGGTGGATGTCTCTTGAGTGCATAGTTTCTTCTGCAGAATCTTTATTACTGCTAATGATCAGAAAGGAAAAGTCAGCCTAGATTGAGTTTAGTAGATATTCAAGAAGTGATACGGAAGGAAAAAGGCTATCATTTCAATCTCGAACAATTATCTGCTATCGTACCACTGAGAGGCAATAAACAGTCAAGTATGGAGCCACTCTTCAGAGCAGGATCTTACTCTAAATCAAGTAAGAGTCTCTGTCAGTTAATGCATTTTATGATTTCCTGCAGGAAAAACAAATGTGAAGAAAGCATTACTGTATAAAAAGCTGCTTTCTCCACTGTAGGGGACCACTTGATCTCTCCTAGCAGTGAAAACTATGGTTCAATTGACCTTGAAGAGAAGGATTTTATAATAGTACAGGGAAAATGTAGCAACTCATTGATAAAAAGTACATAGTCTCTCTAAGTGACTTACAAATTTTGTAAAGCATTATCAGTTTTATACTTTTCTGTGAAGATCGGCACTAGATGACTAGTTTTGGTTAACTGATGTATAGCATGATTATGATTTTCCTTCCCCCCCCATGCCATATGTCTTCAGATTATAAAAGTACAGGATGTAGTATAGAAATTTATTTCCAAAATGAAATGGTGCTAAAGTCACAAATCCATTCACACAAAATAATCTTACTCAGAAGTAAGGATGTGCCAAAATTAAAGCTGCCTGTGTGATGTTTATGTGAAAAAAAGAATTCAAAAGAGGATTTTCTTTCTGTGGCATGTTTTTCGGGTTTTGTTTGTGAGGGGTTTTTTCTCCCAGTGGTGTTCAAGCAGATAGTTAGTGATTTTCTTCCTAGTGTCCCTCTTAGTAGGAAAGTAATACAAAAAATGAATTTTAGTACGCTCCTAAGCCTGAAAAGAGAGCAAAGTTTTCGCTTTGTGAAAGGAAATAAAGTAACAGAACTGTCCCTGTAACCAAGTGGATATTTAAAACAGGAGGACCTGTTATATGTGTGTTATATATGTATAGAGGCAAATTAATTTGCTTTAATAAAACAAGATCTGAGTGGCTTTAGTCTGCTTCAGAGTTTATGTCCATGCAGTGGATCCTCTACATGCTTATATGGATAGTTTTAGGCTATTTAGCTACAGTCCATGTGATTAACCATTGCTTTAAATAAATCTGTGTTACAGAAGTCAATGTGGATTCTAGTGTATTGGTAATGAGCTCTAGTTCCATCCCTTTTCATTTCATGGAAGGAGAGGAGATACACTGTCACTTCTCTGGCATGAAAGAAACCCATGTGTGTATGCTGTCAAGAAAGGCTGCCTGGACTTGGTTAACAGGCATAACAGGCATTAAAAAGGTAAAGTTCTACAAGATAAGTATAGTAGCCTATCTTAATGTGGATACACTATTTTTGTGTATTTATTTTATATTGCTAACTTGCTTATGCTGTTTAAAATGCTCTAAGTACCAGCAGATACGTTGGCTTATTAGCTAGTTTGTGTATGTGTCAAGTGACTAATTGTTCAGTCAGATGAGTTCAAGAGCAGTTACCCTATGTTTCCTGATTTCATGGCATGTTGAGAGTTCTCTAGCTCCACAGTGCATTCCTACAAGTTATATCCTTCCACTCTTTTATTTCCCATCATGGACAAAAAATAAGGTACTCGGCATCACTGTGTGTCTCCCTCCTGTTCTGTTTTCTCCTGTTTTAAATGTATATATTTGAGGCCTCTACTACAACCTCTAACTGGTAAAGATTGGGCAGAATCTCTTTGTGATCATCACAATAATCTTTGTTTCACAGTCACAAGCCCTACTCTGTTAGATGCTGTATTGATGAACGCAAAGAAGGCAGGGGTGATCGCTGTATTGCAGGATCAGGAGATGGAGAAGAAACACATACATTACATGCACGGCAAATCACATTTTAACCATTATGCTCACAAAACACATGAGGAGACACATGCTAAATGTGAAAAACAAACACTCAGCTTCCTTTGATATCTGTTCAGAAAGACAGAAGTATTGAAGAGCTGAAAGAAGGAGGAAGTAACATCTTGAGTCTGAAGCATTAAGAAGGTGGTTGGTTACTCTTCTAAAAAAATACCGTTGATAAACTGTATGTTAAAATATCTCTAAGCTATTTTAAAAGATGATAAAATATTTTTAAAGGTGTTACTGATAAACCATTGAGGGGAGGAAAGAATGCCACCAGAAGAAAGTTATACACAGGAACCAATGTAGAAATTCTGATTTGGAGCTGTGAGATTCCTGTATACCAAGAAAATGCAATTTCCATTACTAAAGAAGTGGAGACAACTCTAAAACTAGCTTCATCTTTCCTGAGATTATGAGTAGTTTAATATTCTGAGTGTTGCAAGCTCAGAATTTTATGTGCTGGAAGAAAGGGTAGTGCACAAAATTTGGATTTATATGTATAATTTGCAAATGCAAATTCAGTGCATCAGTATTTAGATCTCCAATTAAAGTGTGTCTTGTGAACAGAATGGTTAAAATGTGATTTGCCATACATTTGCATGTAAGCACAATCTTGGTAAGGTGCATCATTGCATCATGTCACTTAAGGTACGATCAGACGAAGTATATCCCCTGTAGGAATGTGTTTTGTTTGAGAAATATTTATCCTTTGACTCACTCAAAGCTTTTGCCATCAAATGCAGCAAAATAATCAAAACTGCAATGATTCTTTTTTTGTTACAATGTGATCTCATTAGTTCTCACTATGCTTATTTGTGTTAGAATCAGAGGCAGAAAGAAATGCATTAATGGAAGAATCCTATTCTCAATTATAGAATCACTGTAAAGAAAGAGGTTGTAACTCCAGCTAATGGACCTGAGATGGGGGGTTCCAGGTGATGTCAGAAGCTATCACCCCTATGTTTCACTGCATTTGGTATGCTACTGACCATACTGCAGTCTGATGTTCCCCCATTCACTATTGCCCTCTGCCTGACCCATGAGCCAATTGCTCACCTACCACATGAGGTGTTTATCCAGCTGTGGGATGGACATTTTGTCCAGAAGAATCCTTTGAAAGACAGTGTCGAAAGCTTTACTGAAATCCATAAAGATTACATCAGCTGGCTTCCCTTGATCAACTAGCTGGGTTACCTTGTCATAGAAGGAAATCAGGTTGGATAAGCAGGACTTTCCTCTCATGAAGTCATGCTGGCTGTGACCGATGACTGTGTTGTCTTTCAGGTGTTTCTCAATACTTTGCAGAATATTCTTCTCCATGATTTTACGGGGCATTGAAGTGAGACTGTCAGGCCTGTAGTTTACAGGGTCATCCTTCTTTCCCTTCTTGAAAACTGGGATGATGTTCTCCAGCTTCCAGTCAGATAGGACCTCTCCAGATTCCCCAAACCACTCAAAAATCATCAAGAGAGTTTTTCCCATTGACATCAGCCAGCTTTTTGAGGATTCTGGGATGAATCCCATCAGGCCCCATAGATTTGTAGGGATCCATCTGGAGTAGCAGATCCTGCACGGTTTCAAGGTTGACTGGGAGTTGAGTATTCTCACAGCCATGGTCCTCCAGCTTAGGACTCTTGGTCCATCATCCATGTCGAAGACAGAGGCAAAGAAAGTATTAAACTCTTCTGCCTATCTCTGTCCGTGTTTGTGAGGTGACCATCCCCATCCTGTAACACATCAATGATATTTCTATATTGCCTATTGCCATTCATATATTTGAAAAAACTTTTTATTTGCTGCAACATATTTCACCAGCTTCAACTGCAGCTGAGCTTTGGTCACACAAATTTTCTCCCGACAGTGGCAAGCAGCATCTCTGAATTCTTCCCATGTCACTTGCCCTTGCTTCCACTGGGCATACACCTTTATTTTTGGCCAAGCCATTCTTCTACCTTGTATGTTTGACTTCTGACATTTAGTAATTGCCTGCTCCTGTGCCCTTAGGAGGTGATTTTTGAAAAATGACTAGCACATGCAAAAACATTTTACTGGGGGACCTTACTGATTCCCTGAGCAGCCTGAAGTCTGCTCTCCTCACATCCACTTTGTTTCAAGTACTTACACACTGCAGCCTACCAGGTTAGTGCTGAATTCCTTCTGGTCAGGAGTTTGTCGGTAAAGAAATAAATGTGGGTTTCCTTCCAATCTGTTAAGGAAGTGAACTAATTCTTCATTAATCTGAAAATGGTTCACTTTTTTAATCACTGGAAGTTTTATTGCTAAGCACTTACATGGAAGAAATACTAAGTCTGAAGAATTTCCTTCAACATTATATCTTGCGGATGAATAGTATCTTTATGTAAATGAACAGCAGTACTTTTCTTTATTATACCGTGAAGTACAGCATTGGAAGGTATCTGAAGTCTTTCTTAATGAGGCTGGTAACACTGTCATCAAATAGGCATATGACATTTTATCCCCATCTTAGAGATGGTGTGACTGAGACCCAGTTGAGATACATACTGTTAAAACAGAGGTAATAAGTGTCAAACTTGTATCTGTCCATCAGCCAAAGTGTGCAGCAGGTAGGCTAGAGCTGCGCCTACCTGAAGTAATGGTGTTCTTTAATCATGTTTTATGATAAGAGCAGCTTCTTAATTTTTCAGTATGTTCTCACAGCTTGTCTTTTAGTAATCTTCATAACACATTTTATGGGGATATTTCCAGCAGTGGTCTGTGCACAGGCAGCAAATGGCTGAGCACTTTCCAGAAACTGTATAAGGTATTTCAAGAGTGTGCTCCACATCCATTCAGAGAGGGAACATCTGCTGAGCTTCTTGAGACAGGTGAAGCTGGAAACCCAAAATTAAGAGAAGAGCACTCAGCTAGAATGATCAGCAATACATTATTTCCTAAAAGAGGGAAACAGGTTAGTTCCGTTAATAAAATAACTTAGAGATATCACTGGTTTTGGCATTCCTCAGAATCTTGTGGTAAGACAAGCGATACTTTAGTGAGTGTGTTACTGCTGTAATAAATATATAAAACAGACTTTATTTGTCAATAACCCTAAATGCCTTTTTCTTCTCAATGTACTGTTTAATCCACTTAAACATATGTAGCTCTTTCTATAATCTGCAGGCAACTCTTCTGGCTCAACTAGAGGATCAGAGAGCCTGGAGTTTGGCCAAAGAAAATAAAATGTATGCTGTGAACTTCTATTTAACTGCAGAGAATGAAATTACTACTGCAGAATAATCTTAATTAATGCAATAATAATAATTTAAAAGCAAAGCCAAGGATTTAATGATTTTTTTTATTTTTTTCTTTCACAAATAGATCTTTTCTGGTTTTCATATGAAGAACAAAGGAAAATCAGATGTTTTCTTTGAGATTCAAAGTGGTGCATCAGAGCTAACAAAATCGCTTAGTACTTCTTTCTTAGGACAGAACTATGAGTATTGTAAGCAGGTTCATAAAAGTCTGTTCTGTCTCTAGTCCATGATACACAAGCAGGAAGATTCATAAATTTACAGATTAATTAGCCAGCAGAGACCACATGGAGGATTCAGTCCTACGTGTCTACAAAAAAGTCAGTCTGTACTGTATATGACTTGCATGTAAGCCCCTCATCCCATGAAAACCTTATGTTACTTAATATAAGTGCAAACATATGAAACAGCATAAGGGGAGAGGAACTAATTAAAATAATTCTGGGAGAGGGTATTTGATGCATTCCTTAGTATTTCTATTAAAATGGCTCATCTAGTGAAGAGCTGCTGATACCAAGTTCTTCTTTGAACCTGAAAGTTGGATGGTTTCCTTTTTAAAAGGAGAAAAATGTTAATTAGAAAAAAATGTCTTTTTCAAGTTCTACGGTTTTCTTTCAGAATGAAAATTGTGATGTAAAATACACGCATGCAGCTTAGTTATCATAGAATCATGGAATGGTTGGAAGGGGCCTTTAAAGGTCATCTAGTCCAACTTCCCTGCAATGAGCAGGGACATCAACAAAGTCCCGTCCAATCTTACCTTGAATTTTTCCAAAACAGCTGTCAGAATGTGATTCAGACCAACAAGTAAGCTTCTGAATGAAAAAAAAAAAAAAAATTAACCCAGGGATGCAAGAGTTAGTTTGGTTTATTGGTGCCACTAGTGAGACCAGAAAAGTATGATTAATCCTAAGCCTCTGCAAACATCAGATTGCTATGTTTGCAACATTTTGATGCATTTTTCTGAGATAATAGAAGGCTAAGTACTGTTTTTTAGTGCTGAGATTACTGAAGCTTATTTTAATATATGAAATACCACAAATTATTATTAACATAGCCCTGTATTTGAGATTCTGCAATACAGTGTGTACATTGTTCTTGTGGAAGGACTTAGATTTGTGCCCAAGAATATAAACTATGAAATATACTCTAATTTTCAGCTATTTCAGCTGAAAAATATGTCAGCATGCTTGTTTTGCAGGTAAGATATCACAGATTTTAAAGCATATTTTTTCCTCTGGAACTCTACTCCTTTTATCAAATTAAAAGTCTTTGGGGTGTGAGATTTGTGAAATAATGAATATTTGCTGTGCCAACAAAATGTCTTTTAGAAAGAGGATCAAACTTTAGGCCTCTGCTGTGGTTTAACGCCAGACAGCAACTAAATGTCATGCAGATATTTGCTCACTCCACCTGTTCTCCATGGTGGGGAGAAGAATCCCCAAAAAACCCCAGAACTTGTGGGTTGAGATAAGAATAGTTTATTAATTGGAATGAAATAAAATAGAATAGAATAAAATAAAATAAAAAAATAAATAAAAAATACTACTAAAAAAGAATTGTGATGAAAAGGAGAGAGAGGAATAAACCCCAAGACAGATGAGAGATGCGCAATACAGTTGCTCACCACCTGCTGACCATTGCCCAGCTTGACCTCCAAGAGCCATTGGTGGCTTCTGGCCAAATCTCCCCCAGTTCATATACTGAGAATGCCATTCTGTGGTAGGGAATATCCCTTGGCCAGTTCAGGTCAGCTGTCCTGGTCATGCTCCCTCACAGCTTCTTGTGCACTTCCTTGCTGGCAGAGCATGGCACACTGAAAAGTCCTTGACTTGGGGTAAGTAGTGCTCAGCAACAACCAAACATCAGTGCGTTACTAACGTTCTACTGAATCCAAAACACAGCAGTGTGCTAGCTACTAGGAAACAAATTAACTCCATCCCAACTGAAACCAGGACAGCCCAAAGTACCAGTCAAGAAGACAAATCCAAATGGATGTTCTCAAAAAAAAAAGTGTTTAACTAGTTTTTCCACTTTATTTTAATCAATATTAGGTGCTGAAAATCGATTTCCACCTGGACCTTTCCTTCTCTGAATTTGAAGGGAGTTCAGTTCTGGCAGGAACCTTCCATCTTCTGCTTTTCAGCTCAAATGTGTTAAGGTGCAGCTTTAACTCTGATCTTGGTTGTAATCATGACTCAGCGGGTGTATTTATGTGTAATTTAAGCAAAACATAGCAACCAGCATGTTGTTTTGTTTTGTGGCGGTTACCTTTAGCAGTAGTTGTGGTCTTGGGAGTGTGCATTACCCACCAGAGGGAGCTCAAGCCAAGAACCATCTGGTTTTCATAGAATCATTTAAGTTGGAAAAGACTGGTAAAATCACTGAGTCCAGCCATTAACCTAACACTGCCAAGCCCACCACTTAACCATGTCCCTAAGTGCCACAGCTACACGTCTTTTAAATACCTCCAGGGATGGTGGCTCAACCACTTCCCTGGGCAGCCTGTTCCAGTGCTTGACAACCCTTTTGGTGAAGAAATTTTTCCTAAAATCTAATCTACATTCTTCTGGAGCAACTTCAGTGGGCCTTTCAAGTCCCAAAAGGTTGCCTGGTCAAAGTCCACTCTTAGACCTCACAGGCCTTTGGATTTGGGCATCTGTCCTCCAGTTAGCTTGGGGGCAGATGGCGACCAGGTAGGAAATAAGTGCACCTCCCTATGCTAAGTAATGACCTCTTTTGGGAACTGTCACTTCAGTGGCAAAGCAAGCATAGCAAAATCTTGTGATGTACATGTCATTGCTCTTTGGGGTTTATGTGCACTGTTTTGTGTACCATGAATAAGGATGCCAAGATTGCACAACACAGAAATATTTGAGAGTAAGGTAGTTTTCCCTGAGAAAATTAGGCCATGTAGAAGCAAGTGTTAATAGGTTGTCCACGTCTGTAAAAGGAAATCTCTCAAAATTCCTGACTACAAACAGGCTGGAGAGTATTTCTGCTGTATGTTAAACTGAAATTGTTGTTTATAAAGAAATAATTTGGCTGAAAAAGGATCGAAGGTGTGGTTTGTGCATGTGTTCTGATTTTATTTAGCACAGAATATGTGTCAAGTGTCCATAGTGTTTATTTTTGACTGAAAATTTTGGAACTAAATATTTAAGTGCTTCCAAACTTACATAAATTCATTTTTTTCCTTAAAAAAAATCACAGTACTTTGATATAGTTTATTTTAACCCAGTTCATAGTGATATACTGACAAATGTTCTGACTTTTTTACTTAGCTAATTTTTTGTCCAGCTCAACAGCAGTGATTTCTTAATTGCCTATTAATACAAGTTAAAATTTGAGCTATTTTTTAATTGTATCGAGCTATGTTTTCATTATTGCATATAAAACTCCAGACTATGGGGTTTATTGTTCTTGTTCTTTTTTGTCAAATCTGAAGACCAATTTATATTTCGACTTTTTGAAAAAATCTTCCCATGACTTAGAGGATGGGAGGAGTGCTGGTCCTTCTGCACAAATGAGCTTCTTTCCACACATTTTCTTCTATACATGGAATAAGTCATCCATAGAGAATAAGTGGATGTTGAGACATGGAGATTAACAGCTAAAAGGTGGTAAAGAACATCTTCTGATACAGTTTCTGAGTTGTAGCAGACTATATGAACATAAACAGTCTTTAGTAATAGGTGGAGCTGACTTCTTTTTTACTACAAAAGGCAGGAAAGCTCACACAGTTAATTGTAGCTGAGCAACTATATACAAAGCTGGGCCTTTTTGCCTCTGCACTGCTTGCTATTTGCTCAAGTACTTTGTGATTTTCAGTGCCATTGCATCCTTTGACTTCTGCAGAATGGTTAGTCTATTGGTCATAAGAATTATGACCAATAGGAGACAGAGAAACTTCCCTAGAGAGTAGTTAAATTTGCTTTCTACACCTACCTTGCTTTCTACATTATAGCTTAACAGTCTATGAGACTTCCTGTGGGATTTTTTTTCAATTTCAAAATCTTGTCGTGCAAAAATGGTAACAGTCACATCAAATACCATTAGTTTCAGCTTAGGTTTCAGTTCCTTCACAGTATTTTGTCATGTCCTTGAAGGGAAGGTACAAGACAGTTTATAGCAAATTGCAGTCTAATAGACTTCACTCTATGGCTTCCTCAGTTAGAAGTTGCCTTATATACTGGAGCAATAGGTTTTAATACCTTTTTTTTTTTTAATGTCTGGATCCTATCGAATTTACAAAGGGCTCATTATCCGTTTTTCTCCCAGCAATTCAGAGAGAAGCACTTATTTCTGTGTTTATATTGCTGTCAGTTAATAATGGGATAACTTGTCAGAACTTTTAATAGGCATTTTTCAAGATTTCCATGGGAATTAATCTGTCAAATATAGAAAACAAAAAGAGAAATGTAAAAAAAATTTAAAACTCAAAAAATGTTAGCAGGACACTCATAAATTTCAAAACCAAAACAAACCTTAAATTATGCAGCTTACAATTGTGTCTTTCAGCACTGGCTGTAGGATAAATTACAGTGCTGTATGACACTTCAAAAGTGCACTTAAGGATTTTCTTAATTAAAATAGAATGGGAGAAATTTTACAACTTTTTTGAAAGAGGGGATATGTTGTAATTTCTTTCAGATGTAGCTAATTAGCTATAAAATGACACTTCCCTTTGCTTTTTTAGTTTTGGGGGGTTTTTATTACTTTTTATGCTCCCCTTAATTATTTCTGACAGCTTTTTTCTTCTCTCTCTGCACTTCAGTCCTGCTCTCTTTTCAATCTTTGTAATTTTTGTTTCAGTTTTCTCTCTTGTTTGGATTTATTTTTCTCTCTTGCCTTGTATGGTGGCTATACTTTCATATTCTCTGTTTTAATATTTGACTTTCCTTCCCCTGAGAATTTTATTGCCTCATACTTTGTTCTCAGGTCAGGAGGGGGAAAGGAATAGATGCCAGCTGCAGACTCAGGAAATATACTCAGCTGTGTGTGTCTGAACCTATACACTTCTCTTTTTTTTTTTTCAGTCTTTCAGTGTTTTGATCTGATGTACCTGTGCCAGTTGCTGCATGAAATACTCCTTTCTTCAGCAGATACTACTATACAGAAGGATTGCTCCATACTTATATCAAGAGTTTTAGTGACAGATTGTGTTCTAGGTGCTTTTAGAGTAGTAGAAAGTATTTTTCACCACTGGGAATTTAGGATTAAAAAATGCCTGAATAGCAATCTTCCATCATTATCTTTTTGTGAAAGTCGTGTCTGTTAATAATTTCTTTAT
The DNA here is from genome assembly GCA_035221455.1 of Xenops minutus. Lineage (NCBI taxonomy): Eukaryota > Metazoa > Chordata > Aves > Passeriformes > Furnariidae > Xenops > Xenops minutus. The sequence continues at coordinate 40,995,633 of JAWWEE010000122.1, read as the reverse complement.
ATTTATTCCAGTGCTATATAATTGATGTATTTTCATTATGTAATGTGAATCTAAATGTTATAAGGGATCTCAAGGATACGTTTTGTAGCTTTGAATTCTCTTATCTCTTCAACAACCTCTAGTCCTGCTTCCAAACATAGGTTGAAGGGTATTCTTTCCTAGTTTGCTACACCAGTCCAACATGCAGCTTTATGTTTGCTGAGATTGTCAAACTGAATTTTTTTAGAGCAAGGTTTGTATTAGTGCAGTGCAAAAGGGTTCTCTCAGTTGGTGTCCTATTTCCAGTATCAGCTGGGACTTCGTTATTAATCTTTGCTATGTAAATATTGAGTCATGTAAAAAAATCATGAGTTTCCTAAGAGTGACTAGTCCACTTCTATAACATATAATGGTAGTAAAGAATAGTCATAATTACTTACGCAGTATGCAGGATTCGAATTATTACATTTAGGAGGTGTCTGCCACTCGCATTTATTTGATTTTCAAATGGCACTGGCAATACCTTATATGAAAGATAGAAATAGTTTGCAAAGGTAAATCCAGCTGCAATGAGTTAAAACAAAGTGTTAGAAAGAAAATTAATGAAAAAGGAAGCCATAGGCCATACATTAACAAGACTGTAAAAGAAATCATCCAAAGTGTTGATGATGTTGATGTCCTTATTCAGCCCTGGGTTTTAATCACTTTTTTATCACTGATAATGTCTGAAGGGTAAAAATCTAGATTTGCAGAAGGTGATGGCATTGGGAGGACAACAAATCACAGTGACTGGTGCATCTAGATTCAGTGCAGGCAGGGATAGGGGAAAAATATATCAAAAAAAGCAAAATCAAACCATATTGAAAATCCCTACTGTACATTACAATCTTTTATAGCATTAAAATGTGCAGTTAGTTACCATATTTAGTAATCTGATAGCTTTTATTCCTGAACTGTCACTTCCAGAGCAATGTTTCCCCTCCCAGTCATATCAGTTGGTATAAAAAGTCCAAATCAGGCTGCATCAGAGCATCTGGGTTTTATTCTATATCTTGCTCATCTAGTTAATTCTGACAGTATAGACCTGACATTGTCATATGCCTTTTGCACTGGGTTGAGCATACACATCTGGAAACAATTCAATCTTCCTTGACCGTGCACTGAAGTCTTCAGGTTTTCTTTAGTACTGTGATAGATTAAGGCTACAGGTATGTTTTCTGTTTTGATTGATTCATCTTTTCTATAGAAATAGGAAAGAAGCCATGGTGTTCAGTGCTAGCAAAGGGGATGTGGTTGTTAAACTGGTATGCCAAGACTCTGTGGCCACTGTTCAGGGAGAAGCTGTAATTAATGACTATTTCCTTGTAATTTTTAGGTAATGAATGTTTAGCAACTATGTTCTTACTTTTCCAGAAAAGGGAGTTTTGACCAATTTTAAAAAATATTTTGGTGGCCCACGAGGTCTTCAAGAGCATGTTTCCTAAATTCTTCTGGAGTTTTTGAAAATGACACTAGCAGCCTTCTAACAACTTTCGGTACCTAAATCTTCCTAAAAGTTTGGGTTTACCCCTAACTTTTTAATCCGTGTTCCATCTGGAGGCAGGAGATTCCGGCTCTCTCACATCTCCATTGAACCCTCCATATTCTGGTACTTGCATCCTATCCTGCCCAGCAGCTGCTCCAAGGTCAAATTCTGTATTACTCGATTACTTTTGGAAGGATCAGCAGGGCTGCCTTCACTTTACACTGGCCTTTGACCCTGAATATTCTTGAGAGAGTGTATTTTCTTTTCACATAGTCTTACAGATTTTAAAACAAGTGATGTTATAAAGTGCCTGTAGTGGTGTAATAGAAACCTCCCTCTTGCTATGAACAGCTCTGCTGTTCGTTACAGGACAGCAGCTACTATGCAAGTAGAACTTCTCAGTGTTAGCACCCTTGTCTACTCTCGCCACTCTTCAGGGTTGCTGCAAGGACTTGACTTGCACCTGCTTCATTAATCATCTGGGCTATCATCTCTTGGAATTGAAATGTATTCCAGACATTAGTACTACTGAGATAATACTCTGGGATAGGAAGACCACAGGCATATGGCCAAGTTACTTTCAGTTCATTTTGGAGGTGAGTTTCTGTTTCCATTTCTTAAATAAAGGAGAATTGTTTCTTTGGGTTTTAATAATTTCTGAAAGGATCATGTAAATGGAAATCTGAAACTATTGATATTGTCATTCCATATTCTATTTCAATAATCTCTTCTACTTTATCATGTTACATTATTTAATTTTGTACTATTTCACATGCAGATCTGTAACAAGGTTGCAATGAAAAACAGTGTGCCGTGTGGTTAAAAAATCTAATACCAAATGACCTGAGTGCTGTGAAATAAATTATGTGACAAAGGAAATGGGATTAAGTGGTGAATAAGTGTATTCATACTTGTGAGAAATGTGAACCAAATTTCATGTGAATTATGTGGAACTTTAAGAGAATTTAAATTAAGTTAAATACAAATGCTGTGATTGCTCCTTATCACTGAAATGTACCCTAATCCTAAAAATCTCCACATTCTGGAAACCAAGGTGTGATTTTCAGTGCTGAATTCAAGCTTCTGCTGTTATCTCAATAGTTTATCAGTAAACTGAATACTAATATCAAAGATCTATAATTGAATATACATTTTAGATCTGCTTGTAAATAATATGTCATTCAAATATATATTTGATGGCATTAAAGTCAAACAATGGCCCGTGCAGCTTGGCTCAGGAAAGGATACCTGGAAACATTCCTTCTGAACACAAATGTTGTGGTAAGACAGTTAAAGAGAGAAAGTTTTGCTATTTTCTACTATCTCTGTAAGGCAGATTACATCAGGCTTTATACATAGTGATCAGCACCCAGTATCTCACCTACAAAATGAAATAGTCACCAGTGCAAACATCTGGGTACCTGGCCTTTGTGTCCTTACCAAAAAGGTGGACAGCAAAATTCAGGTAGACTGTTCAAGTAGCTTCACAAGATAGTCCCAGTATAACAACCACAGACACACGTGTTTACTGCAGAATATTCTAGTCTTGTGTTACAAATGCCTTTTTTTTTTTCAATTTAACTTTCAATATGTAGGTGTTTCTCCTGAACTTCATTTAGCCTTTTGTAGGGGAGAGAGCTGCCTTCAAATGGAACTTGGCTGCAAAGATCAATAACCAGTTATTGACTGTTTCTACAAACAAGACAAAAATTACAACTGGAATTTGAGACATTGTGGATATACAGAATTGTTCTAGGCATGTTCAAAATGCACAGGTATTTGATGTTTAGACATTGCCTTTCTTTCAGTTTAGGGCAGGTAGCCGACAAGAAAAGCACAATGTTGCCTTTTAAAATGTGACTGAAACCTTCAAAAGGTGATTAAGCTAAAAAGAACACACAAAATGTACTACTTTCTGTAATTTGAGCCTGGATTGCTTTGCCTGTTTACACATTGCAGGGGGCTGGATTCAGAACTAACATAAATGAGCACAATGCTGAGCATTGCTGGAATTATAAAGAGTTAGCCAAAGGACTCATCCTTGCAACACCTTGATGTGCAGGCTTTTCTAGACCATGTCGCAGACAAATTGAATTTTTTTTTTAAATTAATAATTATGAGAGCTTGGAATTCCAAAATTGAACTCGTGATTCCCACTGGTTTCAGTGAGGCCAGGATTTTAGCCCTGTGTTGCAACTGGATACATATATATCTGTGCTGGGAAACTGGAGATCACCGTCATGGAATTATTCAGAAGATCCATAAACCAAGCCACTTCCAATTTCAAAACACATCAGAGACATCTCTGTAGGCAGAATAATTATTAGTCATAAATTGTGAGTGTTTTGGGTTTTTTTGTCTTGGAGATGTTGTTTGCAGGAATCTCTGTGCTGGAGTGGTTCCAGTGTGCAACAGTAAAATCAGAATGCCATGCTGTTAGAATGGAAAAGGTAGAAAGCATTAAAAACTGAGCTAATGAGGGATACAGAACTCTTCATATTTATAAACAAGGGTTTCGTCTCCCTTCTGGATTCTCTAACACTCAGTTTGGGGGGTTATGGATGCTTATGGATTTTTTTAAACGTTTCTGTAAAACCTAATTAAACAAGACATTTACTTAGATAATTAATTACACAAAGCAGGCAAGGTGTTTTTTAAATATATTTTTACTAGACTCTTAACTCATGACCTTTTGAAAGAAGTATGTGAAGAAACAGTCAGATCATTACATGGTTCCTTGCCAAAAAAGAGTACAGCATTCTCAAGGGAGGGCTATTGCTTGGCCTGTCTGAGATTAGGTAAGAGTTTGTCTCTGGCACTGGCTGCATCATTCACAAAGTTTTATGTATAGAAAAAATCATACATTCATGCTCCATAAAACTAACTGCTTAATACTTTTAATTAGAATGGTTGTTCAGTCAGCCATCTTAGTTTGTTCTATTTTCTTGAGTCACAAATGTTATTGGAAAGGACATTCTCTTAAAATCCATCAGGTACTCATGGAAGGTCTCTAAATAAAATTAAAATCTGAAAAAAAAGGCAATTCTTTACAGTATATTGTGTATCTGAATGGAAACTTTAAGTCTGGTTAAGGTCAGCTTTACTACTTAGTTTCAAAGCTACTGTGGGACCCAAACTGTGAGTTAAGGCCCCATTTTCCAGAAATGGAAGGAGACAAAAGAAGTTGCTTTCTGGGGATAAAACTCTCTAACAATATAAAGAGCTCACTGGAGCAGAAAGATGCAACTTGTTCTTCCCTGTGCCTGTTGGACTGAGTTGGTTTTCCCTAGCATTTGTGAGGTCTGTGAGAAATGTTTGGATAAGATCTTTTGGTGCTGTTCCCAGAACATGGTTCATGTGATATCAAAGAATCCTGATGTTTTGCCAGGGACCTTTTTGTCATTGGGAATCTGGAGGCTGGTTTGTAAAGGGTTGGGTGAGCTGCAAAACAAAGAAAACTCCTGAGCAACCTATTTTGGCTGGCCATCTTCTGTCAAAGGCCACCAGGGACCTGTACCGGCAGACTCCACCCAAAAGGAGAATGAGCAAAGGAGACACAGGTGACAACTTCAACTTCTGTTAAAGAAGTGTTACTTGTATAACACTGCAGACCTGAAGCTGAAACATCAACTGTCCAGGCCATGGATTTGCACTGAATTACTGGAATAACTAAAGGAGGTCACTGCAACCTTCCTTAAAGCCAGAGTGTCCTTGTCTTGAAGCAGGGAGATCAAAGAGATGAAGACCAGACTGATGTGCAATTATTATGTTCCTTGACCTGCAAACATTAGTGACCGTAGCTGCCTGGGAAGTGGGAAGAAGGGGTTGTGACTGTCCTTACTTAAATAATGATTCAGTAGCATTACTATCTCTCCAGACATTAGTCTAAATCGGTGGTTCCCAATCTTTTTTTCCATCTGTCACTGACAGTGCAGTCCTGAGTGAACGGAAGATAAGCATACTGATAATTTTCCTCACTACTTCCATTTACCTCTTGAAGTCTGGAGTTGTAGACAGCATGTTTTTGACTTCTGAGTAAATGCAAGGAATTTATTCTACCATTGCTGTTCACAGTAACTACTTACAGTGCAGTCTGTCAGCACCTGCTTACAATACACAAAAGATGAGCAAGTAGCAGGTTTTCTGGAGGCCTTAAATTTGTAGTGATCACCTATTAGGTAAATTGTGCATCCTTTGTGCTTAGTGAAAAGGTGGAAAGCAACATCCTAATATATTAAGTTTATACAGGTTCTCTCAGCTCACTCAAAATACTGTTCTGCTCACTGATGCATGTTATGTTAACAACTGTTAGAAATCTGAGAAGCTATTTTGTCCAAATTTGTATTCCTTTTTTATTATTATGTCACTTATTTCTATCTTGGTTTCACTCTATAGTTTGCAGTATGATCTGGTATGAAGAAGGTCTCAAATGGGCAAGTGTTCTGGGGTTTGTGACCATAATTAAGTCCACCTTTTGACTGCTTAACTTACGCTAACAATGAAATTTCTAATCGGGAAATCTATAAATTTTTTTACTAAACTTTTGAATTATAATAAGAATTTTACAGTTTCACTGTGTTGTAACCAGAATTCCTTTTATTCACAACTTTGCAAAGTTCATTAATAATCTTCACTATTTACTGTCACCTGCATCTGTAAAGTATCAGTGGAGGGCTGTGTTTGGCATTACTGTGAACAGTTTCCTATCTGACATACTGTAGATATTTTCAGGCCTGTGTTCATTTGACATGATTTACTTTGAATATTTTCAGTCGTCCTTTCATTGGGTCAGCAAACACATCAGCTGGAGAAGTTATGACAAGTGCATATGTGTACATATACAATAATTTATAAATCCATATGAAAGGACTTATGCCTAGAAGTCCATTTGGTTTTATGCTTCACTGACCACCACCAATGCCATTTAACTGCTTATATAAATAAATATGCAAAGATTGAGAGACGGGTACATATTTTTAACTAGATATAAATGAGATAAAAGGAAAAGTGCTGACATAAATCTGTAGAAGAGTTCTCGAACTTGTGACTGACTCGCCACATGATCTGCTGCTCCTTAGGTCACAGTGGGTTCATACCACACACACCATTTCTCCGGGTTCAGTTTGCAAGCCTCGTGCTGACTCCATCTTCTTGAAACTAGCACATCTATCCTCTTTCTATACACTACTGCCTTGCCCTACAGTGGACCCTATCTGGAGCTTCCCAGGCACACTGAAGAAGAGAAAATCGACTGTATCATACCATGGAACTTAGAAACTGCAATGTGTGGCAGGAGGGCCTACCCTGAGAAGGCCTTGGACCCAATTAGAGAATGCAAACAGTGTGAGCTGCCTTCGATGAGTTACCAGTGGCACCATGGTAATGTTTTTGGTGTTGAATTATGCTAAAACCATCCTGGTTCACCAAACTCCAAACACACATCCTGCTTTTTCAAGTTAGATGTGACAGAGAAGCTGTTAGCTGACCTGTAAATTTATGACTATCAGTCAATCCCTTTAAACTGTAAAAGTCCAGTCCCCTTCCATACAGTCAGGTTCTTCTGACATAGCCCTCCTTGGGTCTATGAGTGGAGATTCCTCCCTTGGCTGGGGGCGCCCTCCAAGGATACTCCCCGAGGCTGAGAGAAAGAGATCTCCCCACAAGTGCTGGTATTGGGTGACTTAACATCAAATCTCTACTGAATTATTTCTTTTTGCTAGCTTCAATATAATTGCTTCAATAATTGCTTCAATATAGTGCCCTATCCTATCTTATACTATACTACTAGTAGTTTTAGCATTTATATTGTGTAGTAAATCATTCTGATTAAGATTTTTGCGTGATCATTGTAATAATAAATGATTCATTTTATGTAAATACTCTCATTTACCAATCATTAGAACCTGTGGAACAAAAGTGGTTCAATCCCACCTCTGTAATTCCTTAAATTCAAACTGTTGACATAATCTGAGGCTAAGATTGGGTTCAGCCACACCTCGACTCCTCTTTGAGAAGGGGTTTAGAAAGCAAGAGGGTCCTTTCTGCATCTCGTGACTCAGTGGCAGGGCCTCTTTAATAAATTTTGTTTAACCATTCCACTCCCACTTGTGGCAGAATGCAAGGTATGACTTTTTGTAAGTTTAAATGCACTTTTCATGTTGAAAAGCATCTGCTAGATGTCTTATAAAAATAATGAAGAGTTTGGATGGTGAATATTTGCACGAAACGCCTCAGAAATGATCAGCACATCAAGGATTATTTACTGAATATGTTCTCTAGTGCTAAAAATTCATGTACTCATTTTACCAGTCCCACCAAAAATAAACACCAAAGAAAATACTGAAATATTACTCCAGTGTTTCTTGAATAGGTAGAAACCAAAGCATAGTATCCAGGTTTGCTGCTTAAGATACCTGATCATCTATCAAAATTTCTGTGAGTGTGAAGAATATGTCCATGTCTTCCCACAGCTCAAGAACTCCTGATCCAATCCATTTCCCTTGCCCAAAGGCAGGATCAGTTACAATTAAACTAATGCCAACATGATTGTCTAGCCTGTTTTGTAGCATCTTTTTCACCGGAGATCTTTACTTTCTGAAGTAATATGTTTCAGTGTTTCACTGTCACTATGGTTGGACAGCTCATTTTTTTGTTTTGTTTTCTGCCTTAAACTTCCAGTGCTCCATCCAAAGGACATTAGTTACTGTCCTTTTCTTTTAGACAGATGTCTGCTTTCTTTTGGAAGCAAACTTTCACATTACTGGGGATTAGTGATTTCAGTCCTCTTGTTTCTAGGCTCTGTTCTATCATTAGACGTCATTGTCTTCTACACCTCTTCTCTATTTTATTGCTTATCTGAACTCCCTCCCCCTTTAAGTGTGGTTTCCTAAGTGGAATAGCATATAATTACTCAACAAGTCTTAAAAGAGAATTCCTATATATTCATGTCACAAGATTTGGTTTTTTGTTTTTGTTTTTTTCAATAGTGCAAAATTAGCAACATGTTGATCTTACTCTCTTCAAATCCTAGGAGGTTTTATCATGGACTACTGTATTGTATTAAATAATCATTAAGACTAATATCAGATTAATATTAGACAGACACTTAAAATTACTATTTTTCTAAGTTTTGGGTTTAAAAATTACTGAAAAATGAGCCAGATTTGTACTGCTTGACAATTACATATGATGGCAGAAGAATCGGGTTTGGAGTCATGATGGAAAGTGAATAAACTCCCAAGTATGTTCCTCTTTTGTTATTACATGAATGGGACACTGCACAATGATCAAGTTTTTCTACCAAATTTCTTGCCCAGAAAGGAAAAATAAGAAAGCTGGCTAATGCTGATAAGCTAACTTCATGACATGCAAATAATAAGTGAAGAGATTTTGTGCTTCTGCTGATAAGTCAAGGATTTATAATGTTTGCAAAAATTACTTTATCTTTTTAAACAAAATTATTCTCACATCATTTTCTTTCACTCATTCGAGTCTTCTCACTGTGGTAAAACTATGGTTGGTCATCTTGCCAGGTTTTTGCTGCTTTAAGGAATGACATGAGTATATTACTGTCTATGTTCTGATCTCCTAAACTGGAAATGAGCAAGAATGTTGGGCACTCATTAATGGAGTTGCATGATTTGAAATTAGGCTTTGTTGTGCATCGTCTTTAGTAAACAGCGCTCTCTTTACATGAGACTCAGGTTTTAAGTGTGACTATTTGTGAATAACCCTCCTTTTCCCACCTAAAGTAGATGATGATCATTCCACTCTGAAGTAAAAATCTAACCACAGAGACACAAACACCACAGGGAGACCCTGGGCTGAAGAAGGTACAAGCATCAAACAAAGGGATCTAGTGAAAAATAAGACTCAGAAGAAATTTAGTATTTTTAAGGCATGAACAGTAGTAATAAGAGAAAACTCAGTGAAGTTGTGCATGCCATTTATTTAGAGCTTTTGAAAGTCCAGTCAGCCATTCATGATCTTTCCAAGCCTAACAGTTCACATGGTGATCCCTAATTGGTTTAAGATTTAAACAGAAAACTGCTTGAAATGATACACTGAAATAAAACTATGACAAAGCTATTATACAGCCTACTTTAATGGAGTTGTTTATATAAGCACCACCTTCAACTGAAACTCACAACACTCCACTAAATATCTGCCTCCATGGTTCAAAAGCATAGCAGAAATAGCAATACCACAATTATTGTTTCAGTTACTTCCCATGGATTGATCCAGATCCCACATTTTAGAGCCTTGAGTTAGATGACTTCAACTAGGATACCCTACTTAGGTGCTTTCGGTTGATGCAATCAAGCCTTTGGTAGGAACTTGGTCATTTTGCTGAAAACACAAGCAGTATCTTAGTGGAATGAGCTTACTGCCCTCTTATTACTCAGTATTCACATGTCTGGCTTTAGTTCAGGAGCTTGTGCCAGTGTCTCTCCTCATTTTTGTTATTCAAGGCAAAACCAAACAGTTTCATCATCATATGTTCATGTTCTTAAATTTTTTTTTAATAATCTTTGAAGAGAGACAGAACTGGCTATGTTGAGATTCCTATTTTGCCAAGGCTGTGATTTAAAATTGTGCCTTACCAGTTATTCAGGCTGTTGAACAGGAGATAAAGCACCTGATAAAGAGCACATCTGGACAAACACCTTGGGACAAATGGGCAGAGTGGAAAGGCACAAGCTGTTAAAAAAGCTTATCAGTTTATATCAGTGGGAAAGTAAAAGGTGTTTGAAAGCACAGTCAGCCTAAGTAACTTAGCTTCAGCAATAAAGAATTGAAGTGTGCCATTTTTATATTCATCAGATAATTCCATTTAAATCCATGCCTAATTTAGTAAAAGGGAAATAGGACTATAGTCTGGGCACATTTTATGTATTTTTATATGCAGATTTACTTTGGCCATAAAGCTCAAGAAGGAGCCTTATGAAATGATCTGTTGGTCTGGCAAGCATATAACCTGACCTTAAGTTATTAACAACTTTTTTCCTACTGGTTTTTTTGAACAAATTTTTGTCTAGAAGCAATATATGGTTTTGTGTTTTGTGGGGTTTTTTAAATCCTTCATCTAGCAATAGAAGAGATGCAGGAATGATTTTGGTTACTGTCAGGACATTCCTCCTCTGAGGAATCTGCATGATTTGATTCAAGAGAAAAGTTCTAAATTACTTTTCAGTTAATTCTTACAAGTTTTAGCACCTTTTACAGTTGGCAGTTACTGAAGCTGCAGTTCAGTTACTCTAGTGCACTCCACAAAGTCATGCCTTTGAAATCTGTGGATACTTTCTTCTCTTCTGTTGTACCTTGTACCAGAAAGTACAGATGACAAGTCATTAAATACAAACCAGAGAGGTGTGAGCAAAAAAGGAATTTATTAAATATGATACTTATGTCCAACCTGCTTCCCCCAAACCCATTTTGTGTGTTCTGGGAACAGCCACAAGCGTATGACGAAACATTAGGGATTACTCTAAAGAAAAATTTAAATACTTTAAATGTCACTTTTCAAGAAAGCTGCATCTTTTATCCTTAAATAGGTTTCAAAAGTGTAAAGCATGTTTACAGGAAGACAAGTCTTGTGGCTGTAAAGCTTCATCAGCTCTACAGTACCCTTCCTACAGCAAGCAGGGCCAAATATTGCACAAACACAAGAATGGACACACTGTCAACTTACCTCCTCTGCAAGTGCTTTGGGAATGGGGAAGTAGTCTTCTGAAGTTGAGTTTAGAACAGCTCTGGTATGATAACCTTAAATTTTATTTCATGTTCTTTACATAAAACCACCCAGAACAACCTTTGCAATTTACTACATGTATTTTAAGTGTAAGAGGGGACAGACTCAAAATTATTCTTACCTTCTATTGCTAAATAAAATGTAATCATAATGTAGGTGAATTTGCCATGCTGGTGTATATTATTAAAGTGTAGATTACTGCACTGAAAATCATAGCCAAAGTATGTATTGTTATTTAGAAAATTCTCAGAGGTCTGGTTTTGTATGACTTCAACTATTATTCAACATTTCCAAGTTGTATGAAATTAATATGAAGAGTTTCTTTACCTATCCCGTGTCCCAGCTCTACTGGTTAATTTAACAACTCACTGTTTTCAACTGACAATTGTTTGTTATCTCAGTATTATGCCTTTGGGGAAAAAACATATTTAGGTTTTTTTCCCTATAAACTTTACTATCTATCTGTATTTGAGTATATTTTTGTTATCTGTTGACAGGATAAAAGCTTGGGATCCATTTGAACACCAGCATACAATTCTTCCAGGTTATGAAGGAGTACATTATACTGTGACCATCAAGTTCCAGCTGCTGAAGGAAAGGGCAAAAGCAGTCCTCCTTGCAGGTCTATAAAACTGATTATTATACTGGTACTGCTTCTATTTCTCATCTTTCTCCAGTAATAGATGGCATGTTAGTATTAAACATTTACAAGGCAAAATTTCTAAGTAGGCAATAATGTAGGAATGTAATGGGCTGCAACTCTAGTACAGTTTTTTGATATTACCTTGGCTTTATTTGAGAAATGATGGGTACAGCTCGTCCTTTTAAATAGAATATTGAGGACTTTAACTTTGCTATCTGATGAGGTCAAAAGGAGCCTTGGAATAATTCTGTCAGCAGCAGCTGACAGACTAGGGAACTGTCTGACCTCACTTTGTCCCTGCACTGGAGAGCAGGGTTGATGATCCTGATTACCAATCCCTCCCTGCCTCAGCCAGCAGGCTATCCAGGCTATTTTAATGGCTCCAATAAAGCATTTATCAGACAATTAAAGGTATTCTTCAAGGCCTGAAAGGCACATAGTTCAGAGAGAACGGGGTCAAAAATAGTCAAAGAACAAGAAAACAGAACTAAGTAAATAACATTACCAGATAATCTTCATGCAAATAGCAGAAAACTGCGGGATTGGGGGGGGGCTTTGCTCTAGACTTAACTCTAGACCTTTACTCTAGACTTTTAACGTCCATTTATATTAATTTCCAAATAACCTATGCATTGTTAAACAGCAAGAAAACAGTATCTCTATACAAGCCCAAAAGGGACTTATAGCTTCTGTGGGACAACTGTGGATCCTGGGACAGCTGTGGGCAAATGGATTGCACAACCTCCATCCATCTCGCCCCCAATTAAAAAAAAAAAAAAATTGCAAAACGACAACAAAATGAACAAACCCTCCCAAAAAAGCCCCAAACCAGCCAACCCAATACTGTTCCTCCACTGCTAGCAAGCGCAGCCACTGTGATCACCACACATAATACCTGTCTGGGCTGCTGTCTCCCAGCTGAACCTTGTAGCATTCCTGACTGGAAGACCACAGTTGCAAGTAAACTGCAGTCTTGTCCCCAGGAGTATGAAACAAGTTTTCGCACCTAAAACTTGTCGGATTTTTAAATTCATACTGCAGTTATACAGCATCCAATTTGCCTCCCACAAAAATCTTTGCCTCACTGACACCATGCAGGGACAAAATGAAGTTTGGGGTGGCATCTGTAAGCCTTCCATTTCCTAGCCTGACTGGTGACCTAAATAAAACTTTCCAGCATTAGGTTTTTCCAAGATGTAATTTATACTATGGCTGTCAGGAGTTAAGATAGTAGTTGCCATGGAGCTTTAATCTTTTTTTAGGCTTTAGTAAAAGGACGCTGGAAATCAGTATGCTGGGTAGAACCCTGCTCAATAGAATTTTATTCAAATTGGGACAGGATTTTATCCTAATATCTCTACTGAACGTTATTCTCAAAGGTTCTAGAATTGGTTTTATTTTCTTGTTTCTCAACAGGAGATGAACGTTTCCTTTTAGACTTCTGAAATCACACTACATTCAACCCAAAAAGTACCCATGTTGCTTCTTCCCCCCAACTCTATCAACTGTAAACTAACTTTTTTCCTGTCTTGATGTGCACAGCTAATTGCTGTAGTGAAATTCATTCACCAGTGTTCCCATTTTCCATGGAGGCACCCCATAAGTATGCAGAAGCAAAGCTTTAGGAACAATTTTATTTTTCTATACACCCACTAGGCACTAATCTCTACACTGGAAAACAGGCCTTGGGAACAGAAATTAGCTTGAGTCTGTGTATATGCTACTTGTAACTTCCTTGATGCATATTTAAGAAAAAAAAATAGAAGCATGCAATGCATGAAGTGTCTCTCTGAGAAGTACAAATTTGGCCATGCTATAGTCAGTAATATTCTAAAACACAGGTGCAGCGGAACAGAGATGCAGCTCAGTCTAATACTTGAAGTTAAAACATTGCTGGTTAACTTAAAACTCAACTTGCCTTATACCAGGTAAGCCAAAAGAATGCAGACACAGGTGGAAAAAAGTGCAGAACTTGTCAAAATAAGCTTTTAGAACTCTTACACTACCCCAACCAAAAATGACAAAGGATTCAGGTGCAGTATGAGCTTGATCTTAAGAGACTTGGATTCAAAGGCAAATGACAGCTTCATTTAATGAAAACTTTCCCAGAATTTTCACTAATACAACTGTTTACTGGCCAGCTGTAGTGGAAATCCATAATCCTCAAGCTATTCCAAGGACCGCAGAGTCATCAGAAAACTGGCACAAGAGAGAATTTCAAACTCTTTTCAACTCTTTCATGGCATGGTAACAGTAAAAAAAAAAAAAAAAAAAAAAAAAAAAACCCCCACCTTTTTCCTTATAGGATATCTAAGTCTGTGGGACTTGAACAGTTGCACATTAATACCTGGTTTTACCACTGACAGCAAAATGTCTTACCTAACTAGCAATGGGCAGAAAAACCATTCTTGTGGATTTGAGTTACAGCCCTGCTCATCAGCTTCAGAGGATAAGATGCAAAAACCTGTGGGAGTTTTTTCAGTCTGAGGTGTCAATATCAAAGACTCACAGAGCTACTGGAGATGAGACCTCTTAATAAAAGTAGCATGTATGCAGATAAGAGAGAGAAAGAATTCTAAGCCCTTAACTTGCTGGTGTGACAATCATTGGAGTTTTGTACCAATAGAGCAGCCTAAAGAATAAAAACTCAGAACAGGACTTCTAAGAATCAGATCTGTTGCAGTCAGAAATGGCACAAGCCACAGAAGTGCCAAACTGCTCATGTCAAGTACGAATTCAGACAAACTGTAGCACTTTCCTTCAAGCTGAAGTGAGAGGCTTTTAAAAGAAGAAACAGTGTGCAAAGTTAGGAAATGGCATCTTCTTTACAAAGGTTTGCCTCAGCTCTGAAAGAATATTCAAAACAAAATCCTTAGATAAACTCAGGGAAGACAGAGGCATTTCACTTATCACCATTCTGTACCAGTTTCAAGACTTGTCAGCACCACATTACCGTTTCTGGATGTGTGGATTAGTTAAAGCTTGTCAGGGAAATACAGTTAAAAGTGGTTTAAATACAGAGGTCTTATAATTATGCTGCAGGTACCAAAACGGTTGTACCATATAGATGGCAAATACAAAATGACTTTGTTTTCAAAACAGTAAGCTTTTAGTACATGTATTTGTGTTTTGCTTTAAAGCTTGGTTTGATTAACTGAGTATTTTGTTAAGATTAATCAAACTGGTCCATGAGACAATGATCAAATACTCTTGCTCTGATACAGCTTCTTTTAAATAGTTTATGGGGACCTTTTGCTGTTGCTGAACTTGAATTGCTTCAAAACTGAAAGGCAAAAAGCAAGAACTTAGAGAAGTGCACCATATTTTCATAAACATCAAGAAAACAGGATGTAACCTAGGCTGAATTAGGATGCAGCAATTATTTACAAAAAGGAAGCAGTTTCCTGTGTAGTCACATACACTTCTATCAAATTCCAGAGTGCGTTGCCCAGCTGTTTGGGTTTTTTTTTGCAAGAAGATAAACTCACTTCATGAAAATCAATATAAATCTTGAAAGTGAACTGGTTTAGCAGTGTTTTTGTTTTCACTTCATTAGCGACGTTCATCCCTTTAAGAAAAGGAATTCAACATTAAGAAGCAAGGTAAGAGTTTTCTACTTACCTTTCTGATTTCATACTAGCATCTTATGTGCGTTTTCAGCAATTACCATTAATTTTCTATGAAAATGGAAGCAAACCCAAAATACCTGGGTTTGGTAAAAAAAAAAAAAAGTGGTGAAATGCTAAATGCCAGATAACATCAGATCTTCTCATGTATGTCTTCACAACAAATTAGCCAGAACATTTAAAAGAAGAAATTTTTAGAAGCACCCATGTATATTTCAGGCATGCTGCTAATCTGCAATATAAACTGCATTATTTCTACATTTGAGCAGTTTCATGTATTAGGCAAGCAAGTGCCATTTCCACAGCAGTATCTTCTCTAGAAACGTTAAGAATTCATATTCCCTCCTAGAAGGTCCATTAGCATAAAAGAAAGTATCCCTAAATTAGAGATATTTATCTGGACCACTTTCAAAATCTAAAATTTCCTTTCTGAAACACCCCAACATCACTTCCTACTTTAGCAATTATTTCAGATGAACAATTATATAAGGCTCCCTACTTTCTCCTCTGCATTGGAGGAAAGTATGCTTGATTTATCCAGTGCAAATTCAAGCAATATTTTTCAAGATAAATTAGTAACGTTAACAGTTACAAATTCACTTGTACTTCATTCTGCAACTTCAGTATTTACTTAAGTGATATATTTTTTATTTTTTTTTTAATACTAGGGAGCATGGCCATTTTAAGTCAACTTTACGTGTTCATACAATCTTCAGCCCTAGGCTTCCAACCAATCTTCCCAAGAAGGAAACTGGAGAATCACTAAGCCGTAACAAATTAAAAAAGGAGTAAAATGCACAGGATAATTTATGCTGCTTATCTCCAACAGCTGGCCTGATCATTCTCCATTAGTAGCCGTGATCCAGCCCCCTCAAGAAGACTGTCTTTGCAACCTCACATCATCCACTAGGCCTGGAAAGCATGGCTGGGGTAAAGTTTACCCTCTCTCCTACCCTACAGATGGTTAGAATCCTTACAGTAGTTTCCCACAGGAGCTGTTTAGTTACTGTGGTATGGGTCTAGTCCTCTTAATAAACATACAATTTTAGAGCAAAAATTCAAAACACTGCCTTTACAGTCCCCTGACATATAAGTACTCTTACTTACAAGTGTTAAATCTTGTTAAGGAAACAAGCTTAGTATGTTACATAGCTGATAGTATTGAGTGTCCTGCATACTGACTCCTGCCATCTGGCCTGACAGCACCCAGGCTTTCTTTATGCAGTGTATGGCACATCCCGCCCTCCAGCCCTGGCCCGCACAGCCCTCTAGTGGGGATGCAGGAAGGAGTTTGGATGGCATTCAGCCACCACGGCTTGCTTTTGCTCATCTGCCTTCTGGGCTGCTCTCAACTCAGCACAACTGCTTTCCAGTCAAGCTTAGCTAGAGATGGTGTTACTTTTCCCTCTGTACTGTCAAGGGAAACCTTAGCAGCAAAGGGCAGAGATCTACAAGAACTTCGGAGCACTTGCAGCCCACCCATAGGTAACACCCCCACCCAGCCCTGCAGAGCTGCTGCCTGCCTTGCCAAGCCCACCAGAATTCCAGCCTCAAGCAGAGCATTATTGAGCAGGAAGCCCAAATGCAAGCTTTGGTACCCCCCTCACGTCTCCATCAGCATCTCCCATTGCAAAGGAGCAGGAACAGCTGTTTTCATCTTTTTCTCACCTCCTCCTCTAAGGTATGGCAGTGAGGAGGTTCACCTTTAACTACCACCCAAGTAGTGTTTAGATACTACCAGCATACTTCAGGACAAAGACTCTTACATAGCCTGCCACAAACCTGCTGGGATTTGTCTACTGGCTCTGTGCCAGGCATGCTTATACGTTCTTTTTTATTATCTATCAAAACTTTTATTGAAAGCTTTTACCTTCAGGCTTTTTAGACAGTGTTTTAGTCAGTCCAAGAACTGTGGTACTATGCCTAAACCCAGGTGTGGCCACAAATTCCACTTAAGGAGGAGCAAAGTTTACACCCCAGAGAATAGCAGTCAAATTTCAGCTCTCTAGAGATCAATTATGAAGATTCCATCACATTTCCAATTCCTGTTCTCTGAAAAGTTAATATCCCCTCCTCTCAAGGGATCCTTCTATCACTTCAAGGTTTATATAAGCAGTGGTAAAATATAAACAGTCAAGGAAATAGTTATGGCAATAGAGATCATCCTAAACAATAAAAACCGACAAAACCCAAACAAAACCTATTAAGAATATCCAAAATTGAGTATACACCATAATTCTATCATACTGAAAAACTGACTCCCAAGTAGAAAGTCACAAAGAGAAGCGTTTAATATAGATCCAAAAAAAAAAAAAAAAAAGCTTAAGTTGGTGGTATTTTCTTCCTTGAAATAACATACTGGTCATATGAAAGTCATTGAAGAGGTCTGCTTTTAGGTCGGAAGACTTTTACAGTTACAGCAGAATTCAAAAACCTAACTCCAAACGTGTGATGTTAACACAAAAACTGAAAATGTAAAACCTGGAATAAAGAACAAACTCAGTTGTTAAGATGCTAGCAGTTACGTGAGGCCTTTCAATGCCTTTACCATAACATGAGAAGTTCTTCAGTATCTTTCCCACCACCGTTACTTCAAAATTCCTAAGGTCCTTTAAAATACTAATGGGTTAAATTGAAACCAAGCTTCATATGCTTGTAATGTCTTCTGTGAAAGGTCTGAAGCCACCCTGTTTCAATTATTTGGTTATTCAGTGCAGAAAGTTAAAGATCACAGAAGGTATAACAGCTTTTAATACTCCATTAATAGTATAGATTAAAAATTATTGCATAGTCTTATGCATTTCCTAAAACAGCATTCTTGGGAAATGAAACATTTTAATATAAAAGGAGCAACTCTTTAAAACATAAACTGCTTTCACTACCTCGATCTTCTATCCTTTTTTGATTTGTCAGTACATTTGTCCATTGTTTTCTCATTGTCTCCTCTGCACTTGGGGCAATACCATTTCCCCTTCGGTTTGTACGTGAGTCCAACACATGAGAAATGGAACCACTCAATAGGGCACTGTTCATTGTCACATCCTATCATTTCACCATAAGACACTTGGTTGCATAAGCAGTAAGTTGGTTCATTGGGATCAATTGCAAATTCTACAGGTGAAACCTCTCTCTCCTGTTTGGCTTTGGAGCGTTTTTTCTTCTTGGAAGATTTTGATCTCTTTTCCTTAGGTGGTTGATCATCGCAGTCATCGATACCATTTGCTATGTGGCACAGATCACGGCTTTCACTGGTTCGCTGGCGACGAGGTCTGCGGGAAGATCTCTCTGGCTGGCAGGACTCCATTTTTGCCTTTTCTAGAGGCTTTTCGTTCTCAGACAGATCTTGAAAGCACTGAGAGTGTGTTTCCATTTGACGGGCTCTATTCTCTACCAGTTCTAGCATCTGGGTAACTATCTGAATTTTTTCATCCCCAAGTTCTTGACTGTTGATTAATGCACGCTGAAGATGCTGCTGCAAGCGTTTTTTCTGAACAGGATCGTTTTCCGACTTGTATTTTTCATAGACATCATCTATTTCTTTTAATGCTTCTATAAAATAAAGATAATAATAGAAATAATTACACAAGATGGAACATGCTCAAGAAAACATACAAATGTATTTCTAACTGATGAGAAACAGTACAAATTTTAATTATAGTATATCCTAGTGGGTTAGATAGGATATATTATTCAAGTAGCAGTGGTCACCAAATCAATGTTTAAGGTCACAGTCTGTTGCAAGAAAAAATTCTCAAGTTCTAAGGAAGAGCAAGCTTACTTTAGCCATTGGGAAAAGAAAGGGTAACCCAAGAAAGTGGCCACCATTGTTGCTAATGCGCAAATAATCCAGATCCTCCCTCCACGTGAAAAAGAAGGAATTTCTGTTAAGAGTCCTTATCAGAGTAGTTCCAAAACCCCAGCCTACATACCAAAGCAATAGATTATTTTATTACAGGAAGAAACCTTAAATTCATAGAATCATTATGTATCATTATATATAACACTCCAGAATTAGGATGCCCAGGTCTTCTACCTTCCTCTTCTTATTTATCTAAAGGTTTCATATTACACTTTCAAGTAGACATAGTTATAAAAGGAGCGTGACAACTGAAGTTACATAATAATAAATTTACAATCAGGATGAAAATTAACTTACACCACTCAAAATGTTTTTCCTATTATCAGAACAAATTACAGCAAGTTGCATTTTAAATCAAGGCTGAACTTTTCAGAATACATGACCTCTTTAGTGCATCACAGGATATTTTTAAGCAACTAGTAAATGAGTGGCTTACAGTTTGACTTCCAAGCTTTCCTTCTTGCAAGTCGTGCAAAGTAACTGCATGAGTTGCTGTGAATTTCTCACTAAATTTAGTCCTCAGAAGCAAGTTTAATGAACTTAAATATGAGATCAACAAATGCCTTATACATCAGTCTTAGTCTGTACTCTGCTCTTCTATATCGCTGGATTTTAAAATATTTTCCAAGCCAAAAGTTACACTAGATCTACATTTAAAGGACAGGAAATACGTTAGAAAAACCTGTCAGAGAAAGTTGATGCACAGTGTTATACAGAATTAAAGGATTTTATTTGAACAGGTAAGTGAATTCATAAATGATACTAAACTATTTACTTCTACAGCAAGAAGATACGCAGCACAATCTATCTCTTCCTAAAGACCTGCATTTCACAAACTGGCTTTCATTTTCAAATAATTTGTCTGCATTATACAGTTGTGAAATGATTCAAGCTTGTGCTAAATAGAAGCCATATCTATTATCTCAACATCATTCCCAGCAATTTCTTTTTCCTGCTGACATCTTGAAACAGTACCTTAAGCACAAACAGCTGCTTTTTACTATAAATTCTGAAACGTCTATGACAGCTTGAGCCAAATTTATTTTGTTCTGTTCCAGACTTTCACCAGGGGAGGTTTCTGCTTGTTCAGTAACTAAACCTGTATTTTCATAATACCAGCTTTAGAGCTACCATTAAAACCAGAAGCTTTGTTTCCCTGTATTTTCAGCTGCATCACTTGCCCATTGCTCTGAAAAAAATATTAATCTCTGCTCCTGAAAAGCATGGAGTAAGGTACTTTGTATGCTGCTGAACCAGAAAGGCATGACCAGAGTGCAATATTCTGCAGCCACATTATCTCTCACACAGACTTCTTTTTTTTTTTGGAGGAAGGTGGTGGGAAGCATAGGTATAGTTACATAGATTTCCAGCATTTGGAATGCCCTACCCAGAAGAACCCACAAACAATAACTGACTGTGACAGAGAACAACATTCACCCTACATCAGTTACTCCCTGGATGCAGCCTGTAAAGATTTAAATGGATCACCATCCACTAAAAAGAGGAAAGAAGTTTCTGACTGACAGAGATGGAAGTTTACCAAATGCCTTGTGAGTCCCTAAGATTAGAGAGGGCATCCATACACTCTAATAAACAGCTCTGAAACCCCTGTTAAAAAAGAACAACACAAGCAAACCCCAAAAAACCCAACCCAACACAAACCAGGGCAAAGTGTTCATTACAGATAATCTGATTAAGTTTGGTGGAGCTAATGAAAGCTAAAAGGATTTGTTTCCTAAGCACAGGAGTGACTTTGTTACTGCTGCTGCACAGACTATAACCTTTTAAATTAGCTGAAATAATAGAGCATTGCTTTTACATCTTCAGACTTGAACCTAAAATATTTTCATCCGTTTTTTAGGGTCTTGGAGACTTTTTGCTGTTATTTTTTTTAAATCAGCTGAAGGCTTTGGTTAAAAGTAGCAACGAACTTCTGCAATGGCCCAGTATTGTATTAGCAGCTGGATGAATACATGTAGGAGACATAGCCTAAAAAAAGGCTGGATCTGTTCAAGGCACACAAGGGGTGCTGGGCAGTCACCACAGATCAGGAGGTCAAGAGCCTGCTAGGCATTCCAGCCTTGACTAGGAATTCAAGACGCTGCAGGCAAGTCTACGCCTTTTAAACTTTAAAACCCCAGGAAACTTACAAAAGCCTGTTCTTATGTACCGTGCCGGGTAATCAGAAGGCTAATGGAAAGGGTGCCCTCTGAGCAGCTGCCCCCCGGGGTGCCCGCCGGGTGCCGCCGCCCAGGGCGCAGGCGGGAGCTGCGGCTCCGGGGCGGGCCCCGACCCCTGCCCCCCGACTCCTGCTCCTCCCCCGACCCCTGCCCCCCGCCGGTGCGCTGGACGGGGGGTTTCGGTGCGCCCCGGCCCGCTGCTCCGGGGGCAGCCTGCGGCCCCCTCCCGCCCGCGGCCCCCGGGACAGCCCCGGCCGCCCGGAGCGCGGTGCGGTGTG